>VZRN01000906.1:51441-65505 GCA_013397935.1 Dasyornis broadbenti
AAAAAGAAAAGAAAACAAAAACCTAACCTGAAACAACAACAACAAACCAGTGGAATCCTATTATCTAGTTGAGAAAAATATTTAGATAATTTCAATATCAACAATGGAATATGTGAATAGTTATTTAAAGAGCTGACAAAAGGACAGATTATTAGGACAAACAGAAGCTAAACACACAGGACCAGAAAAACTTGCTAGCCCATTTTAAAAAGCTCTAAACTTTAAAAAGGTAGTTTTAATTAATGAGATATGTTATTGCAAAATTTAGGGAAATATAATGATGGCAATTATTACTATTTGAAGTATCTTGTGAAAATAGATAATTTACTTTTTAAAATTTAATATATTTTTTTAATGTATAAAATGTCTTCAAATGAAAATAAGCCAGAGGAAACGCTGTACATGGTGTTAATCATTCATTTTTCTCTTGTAGTCGCTTAATAATTCCAGCTGTTACAGATGTTCCATTTATCAGTACTAAATAGCCTCTAAGGTTAATGTTAAGAAAATGCTGTTCTCATAACTAATTGTTTAAGTACTTTCTAAAAAACTGAAACACGACAAAAGATTGGGTTTTTTGAAAAAAAAATGCACAAACATCTGAGTAGTTGCAAAATACTTTTAAATATTCTCTTTATTAAAAAAAAAAAAAAAAAAAGGAACACATTAACATCACCCTACCTTTTGCAATTTCTCAGTCTGAAAATTTGGCAATTACCTGAGAAAAAGGATGGTACAGGTAATACAGTTAATGAGTTATTCTTAACAGAATTTATTTTAAAGTAGTACAAGCTGTACTATTCAGCTTTGAACAGAAGGGATACAAAAGCACAGTTCTTGTTTCTACAACAATCTTTGGGAAGCTTTGTTGCACTGGGCAAATAAAATCCAGCTTCAAGTATGACAAATATTTTCACCTTTCATTGCTTTTATGATTTTATTTACAATTCATACCTACTACAACACAGATATTCTCCTCTATATATTACCGAAAAAGCACCATTCATCTTCTTCACAAAATATTTCTCCATAATCTTACTAGATGTAAGTATTTAAGTCCACGTTTTATGACACTTTTTTCATTGTTACCACAGAAGTTTTGTTCTGTCTTCCTGTAGCAATAAAGTAGGTCAGTTGCAAATGTAGTTGCTGAAAACATCAGCTACTGGAGCTGCCCTCAACAAATTATATATTCCTTCTAACAATATAAGCCTTATAACTCGTAAGTTTATATGTTTTATGCATTTTCTGCTTTTTTTCCACTGTGTTACATAGTTCCCACAAACTGGGGCGGTAAAACCTTTTACCATTCAATCTCTTGAGTTATTAAAATTATTATAGGAGTGTTCTATCGTCGGGATTTTGTGTATCTACACTTTGTGAGGTTTATGAGTTTACATGCATGGAAGTATTCAAATTCATCATTATGATTCCCTTATCCCTAGTTCAGGAGTTTTACTACATTCCTGTCTATGGTTGCAATTTCAATGATATAAAGCCGAATTCTTACTGGTGTCATAAAGGGAAATATAGGTGTATGAACATAAAGCAAATGGCTCATTAATACTTACGCAGCTGGAGTAATCCATTATTCCAGATTGTCTTTTTCCATTGTAAAACAGTTCACTGGGCACTGGAAGAGAATACAAGTGTTTCCTCAGAGTGTGACACTTAACTAGATAAAATAGGCTGTGGTAAGTATCTAGAAAATTTGCAGAGCAAAGAAAAGTCAATTTGTTTGGATTCTACATCTTTGTCCCTGGCAGTCTGGTCTGGCTGTATAAAGTTAAGTAGTCAATTAAGTTCACAATTTTGAATGCAACAGTTATTAAAATATATTGAGAGCCAAGCTTCTTCTACTCAGCTTATTTCTTAACTTCTTTTGTTAGGAATACTTTCTAAGTTGTTTAATTTGAAGTATAGGACAGGATTTTATTGGTTTTTAAAATAATTCATAAAATCAAAATAGTAAGTGCACATTTTTTAAAATATGTGGAGAAATTATCAATATTTTGTTACTCTTTATGGAGGAAAATTCACTTTCCTTTAGCAATCTTTTTATCTAGATCTCTCCCAGATTCAATGGTATGTTATTGAGGGAGGGATGTAGGAGGATGTCTGTTCCAGAGGTGAATGCAGATGAATTATTCTTGGATGAACTCTTTCTATTTCGATAGTAACAAATGATGAAGCAATCACTCCCATTTTACAAAGAGTGTGGTTAAGTGACTTGCCAGTACCATCCTTTTTCTTCATAGCAATAGCTTAAGTAATCTTTGGCACGTGCTGCATCACAGATTCAATTTGCTTCCAAGCATTCCGCCTCACCTATGTACCTGTTCCTCACTCCAATGAAATGTCCCAACACAAGTACTTCTTGTCTTAAAATGAAAAGCCTTTTTTTTTTTTTCTCCTGTGATACTGTTGTTCCTTTAGCATGGCATTTTTTTTCTTTGTCTTCAATTTCTGTCCTGGTTTTTAGGCTGTGCCTTCCCATTACCTTCAGCTGCTAGTTTAAGGTTCCCTCAGTGAGAGGCAGGCTAAGCTAAAGAGAATTTCTTCATATTTTCTATGACAAATGGTCAGTTGTCATGGATTAGGTACAAATGTTGATCTGAAATATCTCTTTTATCTACTGAGCTTCTAATGTTGAGAAAACTTGAAGAATAATTATTTTGAAGAAGTTGTATAGACATTCCCTTTTTTCCCCTTGAATATGAAGAAAAGGTATTTAATAATGACAGGGGGGAGTTTTTATTCCTTTAATTTTCTTAATGAATATCTACTGCTGGCCTAAACTTGAATTGTTTAAAAAATAAGAAATTAAGCCAGAGAATCAATAAACAGTTAAAAGTAAGTTCTTGTCTCCATTAGGCAGTAAGGGTTATAAATGTACTCAAAATGGGATCTTTGAATATGTCTGAATTGTATAAAGAAAGATACTAAGGATGGATCAGACATCTAACTTAGGGATTTGCTGGTTGATGTAATAATTTTTTGTTTAATTAGATATTGTATCATTGAAAGAGAGATGTAACAGGTAGTCAGGTCTTTCTTGAAATGGTTACTGCTACCTTCCTAAGAGTACTGCATGACTCTATTTTTTAATACTGAAGCTATGTGTACTTGTACTTCATTCTGAACTAAAACTTCTCTTATCAGCTCTATTTTGATTTATTATGTGTGTACAATGGCAAATAAGTAATATTTATGTTGTACTTCAAATTAGCAGTGCAGAAAAAAATCTTCAGCTGTGCAACCAAATCTTCAAAACAATCCCTGTTCCCTCTGCATCTCCTTTATTTTAACTCCTCTTTCAGTTTTACTACACCTACTTTGTATTCATTTTATTATTAATAAATTTAGTGGTTTCTAGCTGCTTCTGTGAAATACCTTTAGGTGCATGAATTAATCAATATGCCTGTAAGAGAGACAAAGTCTCCGTATTTTACAGATGAAAATTCTGCATAGCAGAGGAATCAATTTCCTTTAAAAAGTACTCATGACGCTTAGGGGAAAAAGTGAAATTAATCTCTACATTGCTGATCACCCAGCCCAACAACATAGCTGTTGTATGCTGTAATCTTCCATTTTAACTCTACCTTACTTTATGCGAACATCTTAGGTCATTGCTTCATTCACAAAACACGTTGAGGCTGGAAAGGACCTCTCAAGGTCATCCTGCTCAAACCCCACTTCTGTTCAGGCAAGGCCATCTAGACACAGTTGTCCAGGACCATGTCTAGGTGGCTTTTGAATATCTCCACAACATCCCTGGGTGACCTGTGTGTATGTTCATGACCCTCACAGTTAAAACTTTTCCTCTACTTTCAGATGGAGCCTCCTGTGTTTCGGTTTGTGCCCATTGCCACTGGTTGTGACAGTGACACGATTTTCTTGTGTTTACAAACTGTAGAGTAAATCTCACAGATACAGATAATTTCAGCTGCGATGAAAGTGCACATAATGCCCAAAGAAGTTGTATTTTCTTACTGCTGGCCTAAATTTGATCCAGTATCTCCAGGAGAATCCTTTTCCTCCCTTATAATCTTCACTAGAGAAACTAGTCACTCTATTTAGGAATTTAGCTATCAAAGGAAAGAAATACTTAAAATTGCTTTGTTTTACAAATCTTCCTTAAATTAATTACACGGACCTTAAAAAAAAACCCAGAAGATTCTTTTTGTTGTCTAAGGTTAACTTACAAATGTAAAGTAATAGGTAAATTTAATACACATGTATATTAAAGTACCTAAGATAAATGTCAATGCATTTGAAAAATACTTGGGGAAAAAAAATCATCTTCATTGATGTTACAGCAGATGGGTTTCTGCAAAAGATAAGAGCTCAGTTGGAAGCAGACCAGAGGCTATTTTTGACATCCTTGTTAGAGGGACAGATGATGCCACAGTAACTCTTTAACTAAAATTCACTTAGCCCTGAGTGATGTTTAGTAAAAATCAATTTGGAGTTCAAATGAGTTCAATGAATGTATTTTCTGTATGTGTTCAAGGTTAGAATACTAGCTCTTCCTTTTATGTTGTGAATTTTCTATTAAAACCTATATAATTCAGTGAGGAAGGATTTAATACTCGTTGCGGTAGATACTGACCCTTGTGCAAATATTTACCAGAAAAAATTTGGTGTTTCGCCTTGATGCTAACATTGTTAGTCCTCATAAAAAAAAAAAAATTCAGAAATATATCTAAACTTTGCTATCTTTGCTATAGTAAGGTTTCATTTTAATAGATGTGTTTCTTAATAGAGATGCTTATCTGTAGCAGAAAATAGGGAACAAGCACTGGTAGCTTCTTGAAACAGTTACAGCTGTCTCATCAGCTTTATTGAGAGTATTATATCTGAATTGTGTAGGTTTACAGGTTATCTGCATTCTGAATGTGAAAAGGGCTTTGACAAGTGATTTTTTTTCTGAATTGTGGAAGAGTACTTTTTTTCAGAAAGCTTAATAGATTTATTTCATGAGAGCTTCACACATTTAGGATTATAATATATTCTTTGATTAAAGACATTTTATGACATTATGGGTTGTTATTAATAGTCTCTTTAATTTTGGAACAATATGTGCAACAAAAATATAAGCAGAGGCTGCTAGGTTTCAGTCAGGAAAATGGCGATATGACTTAATGTTGTAAACTGATATGTTGATAGTCTAGAGATTTTGGCAGAATGCTAGAAGTACTGAGGAAAGGGAGAAAATTATCTCTCAACTTATTTCAAGTCAGTGAAGCTTTGTCTATGAGCCTAAAGACAATTGTTTCAGTTAAGTGAGCTTACTTTGACTGCTCTATCACATGAAAAGTGGAGATTTACTCAAACCCTTAGTGTTTGATTAGTCTGTCAGAGCCCCAGGAAAGCTGAGACCCTTGTGGCCAATCACTCTGTCAGTTTCCTGCTATGGGGACCCTTCACTGAGCAGTTCACAGCCCAGAGGGCAGCTCGACCGGCTTGTTCGACATCACACTCCAAACAGAGAGACCCAGCCCTGGGTCTCCACACCTTTACCGCTGCCAGTGACTGCCAGAGCTCTTGAAGAACTCCCATTAACAGTTTACAGAATAACCCTCTTAATTAATAAAATAGTGATGGGTTAAGGTTCAAAGACTGTTGATGATAGTATCTGTCTGCAAAAACATATTCAAAGAAATATACTAATTCAAAGCACTATGCAGACAAGCTATAATACCCAATAAAAAATGGTTTGAGATAATCATTCAGTGCTCACAGAGTATGGTTCTTATCCAACAGGCCTCCCTGTAGGGAAGACAACAGGTTCAGCCCATCAGCTGATCCCAGAAGTTACAACGGAGTCTTCTGTAACTTCTCCGCATTCTTAACTCACTTTGATTCTATTTCTTTATGTTTGGGTGGAGCTTGACCAACTTTTGGCATACCTCTCACTCAGTGAGGGATGGTCATACCTTTGGAGTGGGTATCTCAGTGTGATATCTGAGATAACCCTGGGATGGGAACATAGAGCAGTCCAAGGAGAGTGATTTCACCATGGTTGCTGATTCAGCAGCAGGCTTTTTAAAGTATGTTAATAGCAAGAGGAGGTGGGATGCAAACATTGGACTAATATTTGTTGAGGATGGTCTTCTGACTAATAGGGATGAAGAAAAAGTGGAGGCATTCAATGCTTTATTTGCTTCAGTCTTTAACAATACTGGCAGAGCTTGGACTGTCCAGTCCCATTTTAGAGGACCATGATTTGTGGGAATAGTCATTCTCCATTTGTGAAAACTGAAAGTGTAAGGGACAGGCTGTATCAACTAAAAGTTGACAAGTCCATGTGGCCTGATGAGATTCATTCCAGCATTTTGAAGGAGCTAGCAGATGTATGCAAGGATTTGCAGTGCACTGAGTAAAGACCTGGCTGAAGGACAAAGCTCAAAGGGCTGTGGTGCATGAAACTCCGTCTGTCTGGTGACCGTCACCAGCGATGTTTCTCAGGCTGCAGTTCCAGGGCCAGTCCTGTTCAATCTGTTTATCAATGATCTGAATGCAGACTGTATCATTAACAAGTTCACTGATGATCCCAAACTGGGAGGTGCTGTTGACTCTCTTGAGGGACAGGAGGCTTGCAGAGGGATCTAGATAAACTGGAGCTTTGGGCTGTGTTTAATGGGATGAAATTTAACAAGTCAAAACGCCGAATGGGCATAGGCTGACACGTGGCTGGAATGTTGACATGCAGGTGGGCCTGGTGGGCCCACAGGGTGGTGGGAGCTGGATATTGGCCCTGCTGGAGTGTAGCTGGCTCAGGGGCTGACAGCCCCAGTGACCATACATACGGTCCTAGGCTCTGGGCAGAGATGGGGGGAGCCACAGAAAGATGGACAGCTAGAGTAAGGGCTAACAGTGCACTCAGCACTAAGTCTATCTACATCATGCATGTAAGATGTAATGAGGTTTTATGACTGAATTTTGCGGTGAGTATACTCTCGAAATCTTACATTGAACAAGAAATAGCACAACTTCCCTTAGTTCTTTCATTAAATTTTTATTTGTTTCATTACATTTTATATAAAAAGAAAAGTTTTAAGCTTTAGCCAATAGTAGCTTTGACTCAGTTATTCACATCTCATATGTACAGTTTTTTCTGCTAGGATATCTGTACAGTCAAATAGGACAGTAGGTGCCATCTCTGATGGCTATAGTTGACTCACTTTCATAAAAAGTTGCATAATAAATTGCGAGAACTTGGCTGGTCTAAGCTAAAGATTGGTTCCTGTAGGAGAAGCTGCCTAATAATTAATAAAAAATAATGTGAAATCTCTTTACAAAAATTCAACAAATGTAATTGGAAAAAAACATTGCTTGGAACGTGTATAGTATATATTAAACAAGAGAATTACAAACTGGGCTTGTAATGGCAGAAGCTTACAAGGTGAACATCATAGAACAAGCAAAGGTTATTTACTTTCACACTTAAAATAAAAAAGAAAAGAAAATACTAGAGGTTATTTACTTTCACACTTAAAATAAAAAGAAAGGAAAATACTAGACTTATTTCCAGAACTCCTAGTTTCAGAATGATTCATTCCTGTTAAAGTCTTTCACATTTTAAAACATATTTTGAAAAACGCTCAGAAATTTTCTTTTCTCTTCTTCTTCTTCTTTTTTTCTTTTTTTTTTTTTTTTTTAAATTTTGTTGATTATTCTTTCCTCTCACAAAATTTCACAGTATTCAGCACATCTTTCCTTGCAGATATTATGGAAGAAAATTATGAAGGAGTAAATAAGCTTGCATACTATAATAAGACCTGAGACTTCCTCTAGGGTTTTTTGAATTTTTTTTTGTGGTTAACATTATAAAAATACATATAGTTCATTTATTACAAGCAGGTTAACATAAGTAAATACCATGTAAAATTCCTTGAGTGATTTTTTAACTTACACATGTACAGTAAAGCAGTCTAAGGGAAGAGAGCCCTGAAGCCATATTCATTCATGACAAGCAGGTATTATCAACAAATCTTTTTGAATGCTTCCATAAATAGCTTTTTTTTTTTTCTCTCTGTTTAGCAAGTAACAATCAAAATCCTATCATTCACAGTGAGGTAAATAAGTGAAGAAAGGAGCAAAACTGTTAAAGGACTCAGGAAATATATTGTAGGAACCTGAACAATTGTATAAATTAACTCCACAAAATGAAGTTTCGAGGTAAACTTAAGCTGATAAAAACTTTATCAGGCAAAGAAGGGTTTTAAACAAACAATTCTTCATCAAGGACCTGAAACTTGTGCTTACTAGATAAGAAAATATTCCATCAGAAGCAGTGGTAGAAAAATAGTAACTTAATAACTGAAAAGGAAGAACAAGATAATGAATTCAACTGGTAATTGAATGAGGTAACAGTATTTAAAACAATATTTGCTCCACATGCAATTTACACCTTTATTAAGAGTAAACATGAAGTTTATGCACCAGTTAAATTGCACATAATCCTTCAAAGAAAGGGTTTTGCTTGGAGAGCAGTGGCTCATGACAGAGCTGGGTTGGTTTCATTCCAACAAATAATATTTGGACAACTAATAGTATTCACAAAATACTTACAAGTCTGCAATACTGAAAATGTATACTGGAGATACTTTTCTACCTGTTAACATCCACTTCTATTGATTATTCATACAGTAGTCTTTCAAAAATACTCAGCCAACTTGAAGGACCATCAGAATGTCTTGTAAAAAAACCACACACATTTTAATGAAAGGTGTCTCTGAATAACCTCAGTATTCATCACAGCTAGTTGTTGAATGTTACACTGAGTTTGTTTCCACAAACCAAGAGAAATTTGCAAATAAGTCTGTAAATGCAGTTGATAAGCCTATCTGATGCTTTGCATTTTACATCCATTCACTTTTCTGCCTTTTTGTATTTATTTTGTTGTGGCTTTTCTGTGAAAACAATCAGTCAAAATTTCAAATATTTTCTCTTCTATGGACGAGAAACTAAATAAATCTGTAGTCTAAAAATCAGCAGTCCTGAAACTGGAAATTCACATTGTCTATTAGAAGTTTCATTGCCATCTGCACACTCTTGTCTTCCAAGAAATTCAACGTGAAACATTGTTTAAAGCACTGTCTGACATTTTGTTTACTCACTCTACTTTTGAACACTTGATTAATTCTGCTCATCATTCTGTGCTCTGCTTACACTACAACTATTTAGTGTTTTCTTAATTAGAGCAATAAGGACTTCAAAATAAAGCTTTTTTTCTAGAATATCTTCATATTCAATTTCAAAACTTAATGTAAAAACTTGCTTGCCTTAATAACATTAACATCTGGTAGTATAGAAAATAAGATAATGTCTTAATGGTTATCAACATTTTTAGATCAGTTTATAAGTTGACTGGGTTTTGGCTTTGGTGGGGATTTTTTTTTATTTTTTGGTTTGGTGGTTTTTGGTTTGGTTTTTCCATTGCATTTGTTTGTTTGGGGTTTTTTGTTTGTGTGGTTTTTGGTTTTGTTTTTTTTTTTTTTTTTGCTTAGGTGGTTGGTTTTTTTCTATTTAGACATACAAGATTATAGAAAAATTCAGGTTTAAAGAGATATCTGGAGGTCATCTTAACCTGCCTCCTGCTAAAAGCCTCCTTAGGTAATGAATATAGTTGAAACTATCAGAAATTGTAATATTTTTGGGTACATTTCCTTCAATATTTTCTCCAGTAGTGAATCTTTAAGTAGGGACTATAAGAAATAAGTCTTAAAATAATTTTACATTTGATTCTAATGAAGACTTCTTTTTTGTAGATTAAATCTTAAATCAATACATACCTTCATTCTTCTGAATTTTTGACTGAATAAAAAAGAAACTGTAGGTATTTCCTAACCATAGCAAATCAGGATGTATCTTTGCAACTGTCTGTACTCTTAATGCTTCTATTTGAAAGTCCACAGAAACAGTTCCTTACAGATATTAACCTAAGTCTACAAAGCAAGTGCAGATTTATCAGCATTTCAAGAGGGCATGGTCTTAAAATTTATCATTTTATGAGTTTCAAACTCCCAGTGCAATATACTTGAAAGGAAGAGCCTTTTCACTTCGAGTTCTGCTGAGAGACAAAACGCACATATAATGCTGCTGAAGTGTGTGTGCATCCAGAAGAACATAACAGGCCAAATTCTATTTTTAATATACAAGCCGACACCAGTTCATGACCCATTACAATTCATGCAGAGACAGGTCAAGTAAACGGAAGAGAAATCTCTAGAAGTGGTGACATATATGGAACTGTGTTCTGCTCAGAAAGTTCCCTGGGCTGAAAATAGCTGGAGTTTGGAATTCTAAAGTGGCGGGGGGAAGGGAAAGGGGGCGGGGCACTATCCTTTTGTCATCACTCTTTTTTTTTTTTTACCTTCTCAGGCTCTGCTTTGTCTCCACTGGAAGGATAGTACTCTAGAGGATACTGAGCAACATGAACCCTTATTATATCCCTGTATGGCTGTACTTATGCTGTTATGCAAAGCAGGATGATATTATGTGAAAATTATGTGAACTAGACGTGGTTAGTTTAGTTTATCGTAGTAAAGCACTAGTTCTTTTATGATCAAGGTAATTTTGTTTAAAGATGGGAAATGTTCCAAATGCTTCAAAAGCCACACATTTAGTTTGTCTGGAAATGCATTCTGCCTTGAAGTAGTTTGAGAAGAGTGGTAGGCAGGGCTGGGGGCAGCTCAGTATCATTCAGGAGAATGAGAATTTAGTGTGGTAGCTGATCACCGAGACACCAGCAGCCAGTGCCCTGTTCTTCTGCTTGTTGAACTCGGCAGTCACTCCTTACTCCTCTTTTCTGTCTCCAGACTTTTTGGTGCTGATCATGGAGGCCTACATGAGAAGAAAAATGTCAAGGGTCTATCATGAAAAAAAGGGGATAGGTAGAGGGAAGAAGTAGGGCTACTCACCAAACTTGGCAGCTCAAGACAGATTGAGACACCTTTGGGGTGATTCATTCTGCTGGCCATACTGCCTCCCAGCCATTTTAGCCCTTGTTTTAAACTCATCTAGCATTTATTTTTCCAATGCTCTTACCTGCATTAACTCACTGAGACAAAGAACTGTCCTCTGCTGTGGAGTGGAAGGAAATTTACTCAGGCTTCCTGTCTTTCTACTCATGTGGTCTGTCCTCAGAATTTATTGGCATTTGAAGATTAGATAAAAGCTTTCTAAAATACAGTTATCATGCAGGCTTCATATTCCAAATCCAAGCTGTTTACTGTCAAAAAATCCAGAAAAACGGAAAGAGGATGTGGCAGAAGATAAATTGATGTTCTAAAGCCCATATAATATGGCAATTAAATAGTAAGGCTATAGGTTTGATTATAATTTATTACAGGCCAGTGCCTGTATTCTCCTAGAACGAGTAGTAAGGAATTATGTCTGAGCATAAGGTTCTGTTAAGAAGGAAAAAAATAAAGCTTGAGTATTTGCTCTGTGAAAAAACCCTGCTTGTACCTGCAAATAATACATGTGTGGCTCCACACAATTCTGCAACATTGAACTTTGTGAATCAGGAACCATAAAAGAAATTCTGATACAAAATTTTGTGTCATGGAGGCATTAACAAATAGAAAATGGACTTGCAACATGCTACTCCTTTTTGTTCTTTGGTAATGGATTTTAATTAAGCAGTAGTGTTTCCGTGAATTAACTTTTTGTCTGGGTACTCTGAATCCACTTTGGTTTTTTTTTTTTTTCCCCAATACAAAACCTTTATATCATGCCTTATAAAAATAAAATACCAGAGGTTTTACTATTGGCCAAAAAAATGTTTTAAAATTCCAGAGCTTCAATAGTCCCTTTCTTACTTTTCCTCCTCCTGACAGAATAATTCATATACACACCCACAGACAAGCATTTGCATGTCTGTCACTAATATTGTAGCTAGCCTAGAAATAGTGAAAATTCATTGTGGGACTTGCTGCATGTAAACTTAAAACTGAACAGCTGTACAGTTCTACAAACTTCTGGGCTCCCTTTAAATATATGAATTGCATTCATCTGCTAAGTTGTGCAAATTTGTGTGGTGTAATGAGACATAAGCTAAGTTTTTCCACCAAGTAAACAGTTGATGAGCTTAAATATTGCTAATATTTCTTATCTTCGTAGGAAAAGATATTCAAAGAAAGAAAAATTTTAAAGGGTACACTTCAGCAATAGCCTTGGAATATGACTTTTAATTTGACATCTTTAAAAAGAAAAAGCAGTCATATCAGAGATTAACAAAATGCTTTCTGATTCTTCAGGAAACACAGGAACTGTCTTTTTATTTTTCTACTGGTTTCCAAATACCATGGAAAATCAGAAGTTTGGACATAATGTCTATTTGGTGTACTTTGTGATTTTAAAAATAAGGAAAAAATTGTGCTGGAGATTTTGCAGTGAAAGAGGGATTTCTGACTGCAGGATCAAAATAAAGTCCAAAAACACCCCAGAAAATCACTAGCTGTCACCTTCTTAAAAAAATATATGGGTAAAAATAATGCTTGCTTGATTGTCAACCGAGAAGCCACTTCTCAACAAATAATAGACAGGAAGTTTAAACACAGGTCTCCAAACCCATCTTGCTTATTGGTGTGAGAAGTTGTCTTCACACTCGTGAAAGGCATTTGTCCCTCTGATTTCAAGCTTTCCACAGAGAAGAAAGGTAACACAACAGTAACACTGGATATGAAAACATGAAAATATTTCTTATTGTTTTGTTCTGTTTATGTTTACACAGAAAAGCCACGCAGAAGTGAATAATTCTAACTTGGAGCAGGGTTGTAATTGTGCATAGTAAAGCCAGGAGACACACACTGAAAGAGAGAAAACAAAGAGTTAAAAGCAGTCTTGCAAGAGAGCAAAGAAAGTGAATTATAAGTGAATTACAGACTTTATATAGTCCAGTTGCTAGTAGTCTTGAAAGGTATTTTAATCTGAAATAGCTGTTGTACACACCAAAGGTGCTCTCAGATCTTCCTGAGGTTAATACAGTGCTCATAATTATGAGAGAAATCTCCATGTCTCCATATGTTTAATGTGAAAATGAGACTTCAGCTCTTAACAAGAAAAAAAATTCTGTCATATTTCTCATAAGAAGCAAGATAGGCAAAGTCTCCTCACTTATTTTAGATTTTCTGACTGGGATGCATGAAGATGACAATGACGAGATTGTGTAAAAATTGTGTTATACAATTCTGAGGTCAGATGGGGGGATTGAAATAATTTTTTACTCATTTAGCATGGATTACTTTTTATGTGCTGTGTGTTACTGAGAGTATGAATGAAAATACTGGTTTAAATGAGAATGAGATTGATTATTCAAAAAATACTTCCTGCTTAAGTCTTTCGTTCTCAAGGCATTACACAATTGTGTATTTATTGGCAGAAAACTTATAAAAATAGCATTAAAATAAAGTGCTTAAAAATTGTTTCCAGAAGACTGAATGAGATATAGATCTTGCTTATTTGTAGTAATGTTGTGGCAACAACAACAGCAACGATAATACGTCAAATTATTTCCAACACATTAGGCAAACAAATCATTTATATAGACTAGAGCAAGTAAATTATTTATATATTTATTGTGCACAGAGCAGCAGTAAACTGTGCCTAAGAGCCCTGTAGCGAAAAGCACATCACACTGTCTAAATCCATAAAATGGGTCTTGCAGGTTTAACATAATGTATAAAGATTTAAGATGTGTTCTGAAACACATCTTTAAAAAGAAGGAGAATATCCAGCCTCATGCCAAAGCAAAGGCACAGGGGAACCAAGTGTCTTCCATAGTATTTTGTTGTTTCAAGTGGTTTAAAATGGAGATATTTAATGTGAAAATTGTGTTCTGCTATTTATTTCACAGTGAAAAAAAGGGCTAGAGCCTTGTGACTTAAACAACAGTAAACTCAAATAAACTCAACAATTCAATAGGTAGTGAAAGGAAGACTTGCCTCTCACTTAGACAATATAGCATTTCTTCCTGTTTACCAGAATTATGAAATCGCAGTTTTGGGTTTAAAAAAAAAAAAAAAAAAAAATCCCATTGTGGCTACACATCCA
>VZRN01000906.1:65519-229457 GCA_013397935.1 Dasyornis broadbenti
AAAAAAATCCCATTGTGGATACATCTGCCAGCTTGGAAGTGGTGATGAATTGTTTATAAAACAGTAGCTTCAAAGCTGCTATAATCCCAATCATAGGTAGAGCACCTTTTTAAAGGCAGCCTACCTCAGGGTGGTCTTCAGTTCCTACACCGCTGTCGGCTCTGGTCTCTCTATGCTTGTAGAGGAGAAATGACAGAAAGTACTTGTGCTGACAATAGACTTGTGTCTTAAACAAATGTCTGTCCCACATTACATTCCTGCAGTACTTATGTAACCCCGGGCTTTTTATTCCTTTTTTCCCAGAGTGTGGATAAGCTGGTGGTCTGTTCTCTTCCTCCTTACACTTTTTTCCCGATTGTACTTATTTTGAGATTCTCCATTCAGAAACTGTAGACCTACCTTCTAATTTCTACAGCAATATTAAAATACTGCTTACAAGTGAAACAATTTCCGTTCATACTTACTAGTACATTTTCCAGAGTAAAAGGTGATTGTGTACATTTAGGAAAACACCTCCTACCTTAACTGTGGCATTTTTTTTAAAATGCAATTGTTTTGAAAATACTCAAAATTTTTATAATATCTGTAATCTGCTTTGCATTATTTCTCAAGTTTCCAATCACTTTTTTCAAAATTGAGGGTTAAAGACAATCTTTACTAGACTGTACTGTAAAAAGCACTATATGACAGTGGATGTAGCTCATAATACAGTACTACTTATGGAGAGAACACAATTAGGCAATATTTATACACATACTTAAAAATTAAGATTTTTGTATCTGGAACAAAGTACTTATATCATTTTATATATATACCTATTGGTATATATAAGTATGTATAAGAGTTATAAAAGAATCTTACAGGGGAGGGAAACTGATATATTTTTATCTGGAAAATGAATATAGCACTTTCAGTTCTAAGTTACTACATTTCAAGTAGTATTGCAGTACAAGGTAGACAGCTGAGAAAAATCAAATTTGCAAATAAATTATTCCATCCCACAAAAATAACACCTTCTCAATAAAATGTTTATATTTTGCAAAATGGCTTTCCAACTCAGGTTTTATTTTTAGAGCAATTTGACTTATGGATTTCTTACTTTTTGTAATACTTACCAAATCTCAAATCTTATTCAACTCTGTTCATTGAGAAAACAAATGAATTAACAGCTCAGTGTTCGTAAAGCTGGTATGTAATTAATTCTTTTTTAATAAATTTTTTTTTTTTTTTACTTGAGCAAGGAACATTGTTAATCAGGAGTCATTTTAGTTTTAATTATAGTGGGGTGAGCTAAATTGCAGTATCTAGTAGCATTTTTTGACAGAAAGATAAACAAGCATAAAAAAACCAAGAAAAAAATAAGTTCATCTTCAACACTCCTCTTCCTAGTGGACTAGACAAGGTTTATTCAAAAATCAGCCTTCAAATTAGATCAAGTTCTTGAATTCTCCAATTCCGTAAGTCAATCTTTTTAAACCCCATATATTGCGAAATCATAGCATTTCCAGACCACATGATCCTTCATACTCTGCTAGAACAGTCAAGGCTCAATAAATTAAAATAATCAGCCTCTTGAACATAGAAGCATAATTAGCTCACCACAGTAATCTGAACTCCTCTCTATCATTTCTCCATAAATGACTTCTGTTGGTTACAGTTTGGAATTAACAGTTCAGTTACAACCAGATTTTGAAACAGATGTTAAACAGATATCAGAAAGAGCAGATCAAATTTGTCACATACTGTTCATTTCAATGCAAGTGGCAGAAATAATAACTGTTTCCTCAAATTACCAACAGTATGTGGTGTTATTATGGAGAATTTTTTAAAAACCCACCTATTTTAGTCGCTATGTTTAGTCTTAAATAATCTACAGTGTTCAAGATTTTGCTCTGTAACTGTTTTAGTTAAACTAGCTTACTAGTTTAGTTACTAGCTGATTAAAGTTTGAAATCACATGCCAAGTGAGATGAACTCATTGAAACATAAATGATTCTTTTATTTACAAAGAAAGTACTTAAATGCTTGCTTTTATACCATCTTGTTTCGAATGGAATGTACTTATTTTGCAATGTACAAATTAAGTATTTCAGGAAAAGAACTTGTGTTATCAACAATTCTGTTTAGTTCTATTAATATGATTAGTAAAACTACACCCTCCTAAAGTAATCATACCTGAAAACATTGCATTCTGGAAATCAGTGTCTGCATGGTTGAGGCCTGTTGCATCAAAAATACATGTAAGCACTCCAAAATAAATCCATGTAAGAGCTGGCTGATATCTTTTAAAAAAAATAAGAAAGCAAGTTTTACTTGGATAAGACATTTACACCAAAATTTACCATAATATTGCTCAAATGAAAATCATCAAAATTATGGTCATAGGGTGGATTAAACCAATACAATGATCGTATCGCAACTTCTGTGACTGTTGAATGAGTGTATACTTCTTTTATATTTTTATATATATGTGCATGGAAGTGATAAGAGTCTACACATTCAGGCACAGCATGGCTCTTAAAGGTGTGGAGAAACTTTATTTCAGATTCCATTTTGAAGTAGCCTGACATACATGAAAAAAATTAGTATCATCCCTACAGTACATTTTTAGAGCTACATATACAACAACTGCTCTAAAGTTTACTAGCATACTGTGGAAATGTAGTGCACACACAAAAGATCTTTTTATGCACAGCATAATACAGAAGATGACAAGTGAATAAAGGAAATCCTATACAATGTATAATCTAAAAACTAAGAGCTTTAAGGAGGATTTTAAATCACAAATTGTTGAAAAAAAATAGAAAAATAAAAAACATCATTCAAAATACATAAGTAATCTTGCTTTTAATAGACTTTACTATATACTACATGTCAGCAAAAATGCAAAGGAAAATATCAGACTCTCTAAACTCCAAATGACTGGGTAATAATCAATCAATCAATCAATCAATCAATCAATCAATCATTTAACTATTCTGAGAGGTCAGGTATATATAGAGTTGCTTTTACATTCTGCCAAATACATGAATGCTTTGGGCAAGACCAGCCAACATGCACAAATCACGATCTTTTTCAGGCGATTTGACAACAGTATTTATTTCTTCTTTTGTTCCAGAATGCATATAAACAAACCATTTGTCTTTTAATTAAATCTATTGTAAATACTTACGTCATGAAAAGCCTCTGTTTTCCTCCCTAAAGAGTATTTAGTTATATGGTTTATGTGATCAAAGTGTAGTAAATGGAATTTTTTTTCCCTATATATGCATAGAATTGTGTTCAAGGAAGTTTTAAATCAAATTAATCCAATGCAAAAGTTCACCTTCAGGTTCAGGTTCATTTCTAATACCCAACAAGTTTAGAAAGTAAGAAATAGCTTCTACTGTTTCCTACTGTGAACAACATTAGTTGCAAGAGCTACACTGAAAGTAGAGCAATAGTTGTGTGAAAAAAGCATCAGTTTTCTGAATTGCTTCTACTAACCTCAAAGATGAGCTTCACGTTTGTAATGGTAAGATGAATGTCAACACCAACTGAAAGAAGCTTCAAAAGAAAGTCAAGGATCAATTTATGGCTCAAATGACTTGCAATTACTTCTTCTAGCCAACATGTTCAGAATGGTTGCTTGTCAGCTCCCAAGGAACTGCTTCTGAGCTATTAATTTCTTTTTTTTACTTGTACAATGCATTTTCTATTATTTTCTTCACCTGACACCCATGAGATGTTAGAAGAACTGAAAAGTGACACCTTCCTTCTCCTCCCTCCCTCCCTTCCTCCCTCCCTCCCTTCCCCTCCTCAGATCTTGTTTATGTCCTGGAGTAAGAAAACGAAATCAATATTATTTTCTGTATTACAAAGTAGAAAAGAAAAGTAGGAAAATATTGAAGAGTAAGATTTTTCATTTGTGGGTTGTAGTGGATATAGGGGGTCAGTATGATATTATAATATTCTAAAACACAGAAAGCCGAGAGTAAATGTGCAAAAGAAGGACTATAAAATAGAGAGTGGCAGGTTTAACATGAAGCACAGATGCTACAAGAGAGCAAAACAAAGTACTGGAGGCATCAGAGATGGATAAAACTGACAGAAGAAGAGTGTATAATACAAACAAAGGTTAGAGTGGCACAAAAGTGAAGTAAAAGAAAAAATAATGGCAATGACACAGAGAAAAGAAGCAAAGACAAACAAAAGGTAGTACTGTTAGGTAGACTCAAGGCAAGCCAGTTCAGTACTGTGAGTGTCCAAGCCTTTGCTCTGACTGGAAGTATGTTTTTGTGTTCTAACTTCATGCAGGACAAAGAATTGGAACAAAGTATTTTACGTCCTGTAAGAAGGCTAAGCTCAAAATCTTAGGGACCTTCCCCTGCAGTTCATGTAAGTATTAGAAGAGGATAAAAATTAGTATTAGTCTAAGGTTGAAAAGTTCCCATGAAATAATAAATGTAGTTCTCCCACAATTCAAAATGGGGTGATACAATTTTAAAGTATTTCTTTAGATTCTTATTTTAGTTCAGTCCAAATAGCATGAATTTGTTGCAGATTTCAAAATTTAAAGTATTTAGTTGTCAGTCCTAATGCTGGGTTTGATGTTATCTGCTAAATATATAAATATTGTTGCTGACAGAATTGTCCCAGAAGACTATTTATGCAAAAGTCATTTTAATGTAAGGTTAGACTTATTCTTCTGATGTAGTGCAGAAGAGTTTGACATCAAGCACAGTTGCCGATGGGCAAGAAAATTGCAGAAAAAATGGAAACAGGGAAAACATTCATGTTGTGTTTTACAGGGAAACTTCAACAGCCATCAGATAACACTGGTCCCCTTTTAGCTCCAAACTCAGAGGCTTTGTACTCTAACTGATACTGAAGATTGGTATCTCATACCAAAGAAATTGAAAAAAAAAAGTGATGATTTGGCAAAAATAGATAACTCCTAAAATTCGGTTTCTGGTTGCTGCTAGGGCAGCTGAGCTTCTAGAGCAGGGAAATTCTGTTTGCATAACCAGCTCGAGCCAGCACTAACCAGCAATCACATCCACAGGAGTCAGTACAATTAGCTATAACCAAACAGTCCCGGGACTCGCTCTGAACTTGGCAGTATTTATCCTTCTAGCAGCAGCCAATGAACTTGAGTGAATTCTTTTCTTGTCACTATGATTTCTGTCTTTGCCATCTCATAACATATCTCTTTGAGTGGTCATTGAACCTATTTTTAATGAACTTGGGCTTTTATTTCTGCAGAGAGGTAATATAGTCATTTCCCCTGCTACAGAGGACATTTCTATCTCTGGTGGATGTCTCTTCCCAGTAAAAATGAAACCTTATGCTCAGCTGAATCTTTGCAGAACTTTGCATGTGACAAGTCAGGCTGGAAATGGTGCCTTTTGAAAAGACAGGTACTTATGCCCAACAGCAATGTGTAATGGTATTTTTGCTAGCTAATGCGGATTCCTCCTTGCATGCCTGTGGAAATCTACCACTGTGCCTTGCATGTACTGGCAGTGATGTCCAAGGTGCCCTGAAATCACAACAGAGAGTGGAGCAGGGGAGTTTAGGCACTGTGTGTTGCTGCAGTATTACTGCTACAATGCAATACAGACAACAGAGCAACATACTGCAAGGCTTCACAGTTTTTGATGATAAAGAACACAGATTTGATTCCCAGAAAAAAATTCTATAAAATTATTTTGATGTCTCTATGGTAAATATTACTTTTAAATAGTGACCTTAAGGTATAAACTCAATTTACCACTGTAAATTAGTTTTGTTAAAGAGTTCATTCTAAAGGAGAAGAGATCTCCTACAAGTAGACTTTATAAGCAAAGATCAAGTCACTCTCAGGTAGGTAAGACCTGGATTAAACTTCCAGAGGTCTTATCTTGGCCAATGGCATTTGCTAAAAACAAGCACAAAGAAATTAGCATTAATTAGAAGAAGGTATGGTAACGTAACAGCTCATTGCCAACAAACTAATTTCTCATAAATTAACGTTTTCTGTGGGTGCAACGCCTATTTTTTAAAAGAATAGCAATAAACAGTGAAAACATTATATTCCTATAAAATTATTCACATAATAAAAGAAACTAATATTTGGCTTTTTGAACTGAAATTTAATGTGAATAGCTGAGGTACTGACAGCCATTTTGAAAACTGACATGAACTACCTGAAAAGAAAGTCAGCCACAAATGCCTATTAAATGAATGTGTATTGCCTGAGATATCTTCATGGTGATCACTATAAATGTATGTACTAGTCCTAGGCAGTTTGCTGCCTTTGTTACAGGAAATACTAGACATTTTGGAGTTTGTGAAATCAACCCCTTGAATGAATTGTTCCAGACATTTCCAGTGTCTGGAAGTTCCAGTGTTTACAAGACACTTAATTGGTGATTACATCTGGTTTTGGTATCATTTAGCAATTCCAGAAGTACTTATGGTTTATACAAGTATCATGTTGGACTGTTTTCGCTATAAAGGAGACCACATTATGGAAAAATGACCATAAAAATAGTTACTTTATGGAGAATCATATATTTTTAGTTGCAGAAATTAAACATGTATTTCAGGGTCTTTCTTTTGGGCAATCTCTAATGTCTCTCTTCTTCCTCCCACTAAGCTCTAGTGATGCATACATACAGTTAGTGTCATATTTCTAACCACAAATAATTATGAAACTAGAAACTTCCCCAAAGACAGAATTGGTGAGTGTGAATTCTGCTGCCTAATGGAGAATGGTTGAGATGACCATTTAGGACACTTCAGTAAATTCCGGATTCCCTTATAAATTTAAATCAAATAGCAAAACTCTGTTTCTTTTCAAGACAAGACGAGGTCCACAGAAATTTTTTGAGAGTAGTGAAATCCTTATGCCCATTAAAATCTAACCCCAAAGGCTGCTCAGTATTTGGCTTCTCATTTTATTAACATTCTGTAATAAATGTCCAAGGAAGTATTTATATTTGTCTAAGGTTCATTTTATTTGGAATCTTCTCTCATACTGAATTTGACCTTCACAAGTTCTTTTCCATAAGTGTTGACCTTTAGATTAGCTTCCCGTGTAAAGAAGTGGCTCTGTTGTCTGACACTGTTCATTCTGCACATTACTAAACCAAAAAATATATGAATAATTTTAAATATCAGTTAAAAATACCCCATTTTGTTAATGTGTTGTGAACAAAATAACATCTTTTCCATTATGTTCAAAGTCTTAAGCGTGTTTTTTGTTATTTATTTCTTTAAAACATCAAAAAATATAAAATGTTTGGGTATAAACAGATTTTGTTCCTGTGTTTACCAGAAATATGCACACATTTGGAGTGAAAACAAGAGTTTTATGAACAAAATTTCAACTTAGGTATTTTTCTGTTCCATTAAAAAGTTTATAATTTCTTAGTATTTCTTTATAAACATATTCAGATGCCAAAGAAACCAGAAAAAAAGGTTTAGTCTGAGAAACGTGCACATGTTGTTGAGTCAAATGCTGGCAATAATAACATAATGACATCTTTAGAGTGTGTTCTTTAAAAGAAATCACTTTAGAATGTTACAATTCTGAATTCCCTTCTTTGTTCAAGAGTCTTAAGGCAATAAGAAGATGTTTACCACTGTAAGTTCTTATTTATCCAATAATGTCTTTATACCTTATACACCTGAGGTCATCATTTCCAGGACAGTGTGACTCAGAGACTGCAGCCTCTGAGGGGCTAGGGTGACAGGGAACAATCTCTTTCCTTTTGTCACATACATTCAAAATAATTTCAATGTAATACACTTTAAGCCCTGTCTGTTTCACACTGTACTTTGGGTTTGATTCCCCCCCCCCTATGTTTTCTTTTTCTTTCTTGCTTGATTTCCTGTCCTTTTCCCTTGGTCCAATTTCTGGTATCTTCTTTGTCTCATTACAAGCTGAACACAATATCAAAGACAGTTCACTCAAAGGTTAAAAACCCTTGCAAACATCTCGCTTACAGAGAACAAGATGAAAAAGTTTGTGTCTACAAGAACCAGGTTAGGATGTTTTTGTATAGAAAGATTTTACCTCTTATTATCATCTTAAAATTGCTGAGAATATCTGATATCAACGGCATACTATATGTAAAACACTAGAGCAAATTTAGTCCTTCCTAATGGGGCTTGACAGATAAAAACATTTTTAATGTTTAACTTTTTGACACGTTTTGTTATCTGTCTGAATCTTTTCCCATCTTTTGGCTCGGTAAAACTTTGTTTATTTTATTGAGAGACCAATGGTGACTGGTAAAAAAACAGGTTTTTCATTTCAATAAATTATTACTGTAATCCTGCTGTCACAGTTCTATTAATCAGCTTCAAAGACCACATGTAAAGACACTGATAATTCAGTGTACATTACATCTATTGGGATTTTGTTCCTTTATAATAAATAAAAACCCAGGTATATTAGAATGAATAAGTAGAAAAGTACATAATTATTTATATATTTTGTTCCTTGATATTGACACTAATATTTAAATTAATTAGCTCTTAGTAATCTCTAAAATGTAGTTTCCCGCTCACAAAATACTACAAAATAATTATCATTTTGAAATTTTGTTTGAAAACATGTTTTGGGCAGCATTCCTACTAAGAATTAAAAATGCTGAGAACCTCAATCTGAGCAAATTTTTTTTTTAATCAAGTATCAAATATTTAATTCTCTTTAAAGACAAAACGTTATGAACTTCTGTTATTCTTTTCTTTTATAGACTTAATAATTCAAACACTCTGTATGTTTTTTGGTTATGAGAAAAAACATTTGCAACTAAATTACTTTTCCTGTTTAGGCTGTTGCTATCTGATTTCTTATCACACCTGTAGTTATAAGTTCCAGAAAGAAAGAAGTGTCATTAATATGCTGTCCAGAATATTAAGAAAACTTATAAAGAAATCTAAAAATACAAAAAAAAAAATTAGTTTAATTTGTTTGTTTAATGCAAATAATTTTAACTATTCCTGTATGGATAGCCTGTGACACTAATTTTAATAAAGATTTTTAACAAATATAAAAGCAGAACACTTTTTATTATATTGATACTGAATTAAAATGAGAAATTGCATTACATCCAGATTTTTAAAAAAAAATACCAGGAAATTAACATTCTTTCTTGGAGTATGTATATGTAGAAACATCAGTGCTATGGGTATTGATGTGAAGGTGATGTGTTATGTTTTTCGTGGTGCTTTGAGAGGATGGTAAGCCTTTCAGAACTTTCTATTACTTTTCAAAGCAAAATGAGTAAATGAAGTTCTAGGACCGTTGCATTAAATGTTTTAAATGGGGCTCCATGAAACCTGGTTATTCTACAACTCACAGTTTTATAGAGCCAGAGAGCTTCCTAGTCTCCCTAGCTTCTTGCTGCATCTCTTTGCTTTGAGGTAAATTATAAGCCAAGAAAACAAAATGTACTAAAGACATTTTGAGTATGAGCTTTTCATGCATCAGTTGCTGCAATTGCCAGAGGACTCTGTGAGATGGTAAAATGACCAGAAAAGATAGATAAGTCAAGGAAATTTCTCTTAGGACATGGTTTTAACATCCTGTGAGATCAGAAAACTCTTTTAACTGTTGAAATAGCACCTCTGCCTACTCTCTCATTTAATGGAGAGTTTCTGCCTTGCATTTGTCAAAAAGAATTAGGCCATAAAAAAAATGTCAGCAACTTAAAAAGTAGAAAATAGTAATATTATATTTCTCTAAAACTTAATCAAATCTCTGCTGCTACTTGGAAAGAGTTTATCATATTCCTTTACTAAATTGTTATATGGTGAAAGGGTAAATGATGACTGTTGTTCAGCACATGAACTTTCTGCTTTTTCTCTTTTTGTTATTATCTTTCAGTAAGATAGCCCTCTGGGCTTGTTTCAAATTCCAAAGAGAATTTCCCAGACAGGTGAAATCAACTGAATAAAATAAATTGAAACCTACTTTGTAGAGTTACCGTGGGGTTTGACTTAAGTAATGAACTGAAATATGAAGCTGCTGTGTTCTGCTTGCAGAAGTGTACCTGAACTGTAAAGAAAAGTTTGATGTATATCTGAAACACAAATCTAGATAGAAATCTAGATAGAAATGCTAATGAAAACATTCCAGTCAGGGTTCTTTCTCTTCTAAGTATCTTATTGCTTTTTTTCCAACACATACTGAAGTCAATGTCATAGCTTCTTATATTTCACAGAAAAGCATTATCTTGACAAGGCACACCACAGCCTAGAAATGTACAAATAACCTTTGATTCACATAGATTCAGATTTAATTTCTATAGGCATAATTAAATCTGGGAATATAGGACTTTGGGCTTTTTACGTTTAGAAAAAAAATAATAACAACAATAATAATAATCAGGAAGACTTTTTTTTTTTTTTTTTTTTAATTTGACGCAAGGAGAAATGTGGTAAAGTGAGCGAGTTTCTTCAATGTAATTTTTGGTTTAACTTTTCAAGTAATATGCTAAAATTCTAAATACAGCAAAATATGTAGATTCAGTACGTGTTTCCACTTGCATGTTTTACTCTTGTAAATGTGTCAGAAGACTTTAGCACTTACTCTGCCCAAGTTCATCACAGATATGTACTAGTGACCATCTCTTCACAAAGGAATGAAAGAATATGAATCATTATTATTTTGATGAATGGAATAAAGAGGAAACTGAAGCAATTTGTGCATTTCTGGATAAATTTTTGAAAGTAACAATGATATTTAAAAATATTTTTCATGATGCATGTTTGGACTACTTTGTGTGTTATATGCAGAATGTAGAAATCAATAATTACTTTGACTCTTCTCTTGACTGAACAATCCCAGTTCTCTCTTAATAGGAGAGGTGCTCCAGCCCTCTGATCATCTCTGTGGCTTTCCTCTGGACTCCCTCCAGTAGGTCCATGTCCTTCTTATCCTAATATTACTTATGTTCCACAGTAATATTATTCCTTTTTACAGCATGCTTGGGTAATAAAAACACCCATGGGGATAATATGACAGAAACTCCAAGTGTTACCACTACCTGACAAAATGAACCAAAAAAATGCTGTCTTTATACTATCCTGCATATTCCTTAAATATAAATATTTAGTCAAGAACATTTAACACAATATGAGAAGTGTATCAACGTCACTATATTTTCTACTTAGGGGACAATGTTGCTGCTTCAGATTCCATTAAATACTCAAATTAATAATCTCTACGTCAATATCTTACAGAATTACTGTCTTTATGATGATATAGCAGTACAGATCAAGAGATACAACTGCTCTTTTCTATAACATATATGTATAAATAAATAACATCAATATAGCTGTATAAAAACACTTTAAAAATTCCGGTTTTCTGAATGTAAACTGTAAAAATCAACAGACCAGTAGTCAAAACAAAATTAATTTGTGTTTGGTTATTATGTGCTGAAACAGTTCATTTTTTCCATTTTCATAATAGCTTTACATACCATACAGAAGAAAAATGCTGTATGTTTCCAAAACATGATAAAAATCACTCCCATACAATGCTGTAGCTTCCACCATAGCCCACTTACAGAATATCACCTCCACACATGAGAACATTAAATTATGTGATGTTCTACATGTTCTTGTTTGAGAGACAAGATGACAACAGAGCTTCTTTTGTGACCATTTTTCAAAAGATTGTCATCCCCAAGAGTCTTGTCATTTGCTTGTGGTGACATTCATGTTTTTTGGCAACCCTGAATACTTCTCTCTGACTCAGATTTCTTCACTGAGCTGTCCAAGCCTGGATGGAAATTTTTAATGCATCAGAAAAAAAAAATCAATTTAATATCAAGAAAACTATTAAACAGAGGCAAAAATCCAAAACAGAAAGTGGCAATCAGAGACAAAGATATTTACGTGGCTTCTAGCTGCTCTAATTGTGCACCTAAATGTATCATCTCAATGCAAGTGAAAATAAACCAAAATTATGGTCTCTGTTTAAGACTGCAAAAATATATCTTGAAAAAAATAGTATCCATATGTGAGCAGGGATTAAATCAAAATATTTGAGAGGCATTAGAGATTACTGCTTAACTGCATATTTAAATCAGCCTTAACTAACCTACAGAACAGCTGCAGTGCGTTTGTGAGATAGAGCTGAGTGATATGTGTGTTATGTAAAATGGCAAGCTGATTGCTCTTGTTTTGTGTGGCTAACATTAATCACTGTAAATGACCTTCTTTTTCTTTCTCCTGAAGACTTATAATATTTATAAACTGCTACAGACACCTGAAATACAGCAGTGAGGAAAAGACCACCAGAGAATGCATATTTTCTTCAGGAAGTATTGTTGAATATTGTTTGCAGTTCTGTGAGGTTTTTTATCTTTTATTTGCCCTGCTGAGGAGGATCTGTTAACCTGCTATATTAAATACCCATGAAGATTCAAGCCCAGTAACAAAATTCCACTTGGAGCAGTTTTAGAGGAAGGGGAACTTTGATTCTGGAATAAACCATATACACGTAGCATTATGCATATGTAGAAGTGCATTCTAGTATCTACAGGTTCTGGATGCAAGATGTGCTTCTCTGTCACCTAAATGGTAAAGAAAAATGAAAGTGTGCCACTTTAGACTAATCCCATACTGGTTCCCAGACGTAACACATTGCTTATTCTCTCCCTGGGCTAGCAAATCCCTGTACTACAAGCTGTAAGTTTTACTCTGGTAGCTTCCTTATTAAAGATTTATGCCAATTCATTTCCTACTGATATTATAAAAACAAGGTAAAGATGGATTGCTTATGTTGCCCGAACCAAGGAAACACAAAACAACCGAAGTTATTTTATGCGGTGCTTTATTGAGGGCCCTGGGAGCCTGCGGACTAGCGTCCAAAGTCAGAGCCCCAAACTTTGACAAAATCATCAAGTATATATATGTTTCTTTCCAATATTGCTTCATCACAACAGATTTGATCTCTAAACATATCTACTTAATTTATGATTTCATTGTGACTTTGTTTTCGTTATCTGAACATTCTTTACCATGACTCTATTAGATAAGCCACACACTCCACTAAGCAGGTCACCTAAGTCTCTGTGAATAATTATATAGGTCTTTCTACCTCCTCAGTACGCTCTATTGATCCTTTTGATCTCTACTGGCTACTTTGCTTCACGATACTGCCTGTACTCAGGCCTACTGATTTCTCCAAGCCTTAACATAACTACTGCTAAAGTCTTTATACATGGTTTTGCAACACTTATTGTGTTTTTCTGTTTTTAAATTCTGGTGAATTGGAAAAGCATCCAGTATTCTTCTGAAAGCAATGGTCATGCATTCAGAAATGCTACGTTTACAATGTGGTTGGCCTCAATTTATCCTCTCCCTCTTCTGTGTACATCTCTATGTACAGAGATTAACATAATGCTGCATTCCTTTTTGAGCTTGTTTTGCACTGGAAGAAATAACTTTCATGGTGGGTTGTAGAACTGTTGTACCCATATTCTCTTCTTTCTGTGTGGGATGCTATTCATCTCCCAAGAACAAAAAACTTAGGAATGCAAATATTGCCTCACACTACTTCTCTCTATTTCTTTGGAAAAATCATCTGTGCTGTTTGATTTGGCTTTGCAAACTAGTACATATTTCACAAAGGTCTTACAAAGACTGACTAACATCCTCATAATTGTAAAGATCGAAATACTATGAGTACTAAGTGTTTTTATAAAAAATATTTGAAGTTCTCTACAGAGGACCTTGACAGTAAGAAGCAGCATAGCACTGAAAATACATGTTAAGGGACATGTATGGAGGATGTAAGCTTGATAAATGACCTCAAAATTAGGAAAAAAATAAGTGTAACTACGGCTGAGTGAAATATTAATTAGCCCACTTTTATTTAGCATTTTGTTAGCTTTTGCTTTTGTGTTAGAAGTGTATTTAAAAGTTGATTTCACAAGCAAATGTAAAATAAAACATATCCATAACCTCCATTGGAATAGATACGTTGATGACTACATCAATATCATATAATAATCTATAACTGCAGTTTTTTGTGAGGAGAAAAGAGTACAGGGAAAATGCAAGCAGCCATAAGTAAACATCTCAACATATGAAATTCTTCAGGAAGTCTTATATATAAGATCAATTAGAGCTTTACACACTTTATTTAATCCTATACCTTTTAATGTAAACAATGCCATCGTTGCCAACATTCCATTCAGAATATGATTATATAGCCCCGGCGTAAACACAAGGAATTTAAGAGATTCTTTTTCCCATATGAAATTTAAAAACTTCAATGCAAAGGTATCATTGTTGCATTCGAAGAATTGTTTAGAGACAAAAATGTAGGCACAGTTTATAGATATAGCCAACAATTTACTGCTAGCAAAATCATAATAGTCTTGATAAAATTATTACAGGAAAAAAGAGAATAATAATAATAATGCAGGTAGAGTACTTACATTCAGAAAAATTCATAATAATAACAATAACACAACTAAAATCGTAACTCACTCCCTAGTTTCTAGAACTTTTCTAGATTTTATAATCACCCTTTCTCCTCTAGATCCTGGAGTTGGTGGTTTCACACTACTCTTAGTGGTGGAGTTTACTACTCTGAGCGGTCAGCATCTGGAGTCCTTCACTGGGAGCATTATGACGTTCATGATGATGCCTATTCCTATAATTTTTGCCTTTAAAATATTGGCTACTCTCATAAGTATTTTGAAGCTTTGTTTAATAATCACATTTTAATGTTAATGGATAAGTAAATCACCAGTAAGGTTTTATCAGCCCATTGAGTCAGTTATTTTTAAATCAGAGACATTTTTGCTTTTCCTCCAATCTTTGAGGGAAAGCTGAGAAAATATATTCATCTGATAAATTCAACTAAAACAAGCATCCCCTTGCTAGCATGATCAAGAAATTGTATACCACATTGTCATTTCAGTCTTAAATCAGTCTCTAGGAATAGTCAAGCTAAAAAGAAAAAACTGTGAAATTGACTGAAAATGAACTGCAATAGCATCTTACCATTACTCCTTGATTTTAAAATTCTGGAGTGCACTATGGTTGGATTATATTAATCTGTAATATTGGCAATAATGTGTTCACAACGTGGGAACTGGGTTAGAACTTCACGCTGTAAGACCGTGCATATAAGTACAGGCAACTAATTTTAAAAACAGAGAAGTGTCTGCAGTCAGTAATTTCAAGACATTTCTCGTGTCTCCCATGTGACTACTGACCCTCTTTGCTCCACAAACAACAATGCACACTCCTTCCATTTCTAAATGATGCATTAAATAAATGGCTTTCATTTTTTTTTTCTGTTTGTACTCAGATCATACTGCTTCATTTTCCATTTCAACCACTCCATCGTGCCTTTATAACACATTCTAACACTTATTTCTGGCTAGACGTTCTAGTCTTTATTTGAGCACATGACCTGAAGCCTTTCTATTGATTTATTTCATCAGCACTGAAAACCTTCTTCTAGACATTCATCATTTTACAAGACTATTTTCAAGTCTGACAGCTCTTGATCCACCTCCTACATTTTTGAATAATCACTAGGAATCTGAATTGGTTTTATCTCTGTTTTCCTTAAAACTCAGGATACCTTTGTTCTTACTCTTTTTTTCTGGTCTTATTCTTTACATGCTGTTAACTTAATTTTGCTTGCACATTGTCATGATCTTTTGGACCCCATCAGTACTGGGGATCATGACGTACCAATTCTCTTTCCTAAGTTATCACCTTTTCAAGTGTTTCCCATTCTGCTTACAGATTACTGCCTTGCTGATATCTTTTCCTCCTATATCCTGTTGGATGGAGACCTGACCAACCTGATCTACTGGAAAGTTTCCCTGGCCATGGCAGGAAGGTTGGAACTAAATTATCTTTAAGGTCCTTTCCAACCCAGACCCTTCTATGACTCTATGATCCTGGTGGACTCTAATTGGATGAAAAGTTTGATGATAGCTCAACAGCACAGTATCAAGTGAAACAAATGAAAAACTGCTCACATCTACTCCTTTGCTGAGACTCCATCAATCTACCAGAGCTCCATTTGCCTTATGCTGTTGGATAAAAAAAAGTCTTGTATTTGTCTTTGAGAACAAATTCTAGTTTTACAATTCATTTGTGCATTTAATGAATACTGGCCTGTAACACATTTTTTTTGGGAAAGGGAAAAGTAAATCAGTTCCAAGGTGTTCTTTAAAGGGAAAGATACCACTTTTACATTAATATTGAATTTATTTTCTGCCCTTTTTTTTTTTTCCAACATTTTTTTCCCCAGTAGTTGTAAGAAAGGAGTCTTCAACTGTAAATATTGGCACATGTTCTCTTGGCAGGTGATGTTGATGCCTGAGAATTGTGCCTAGTTTTTACTCTTTTATGTATCTGTAACTTAGTATTTATGTATCTGTAACTTAGTTCTGTGCTTCTTATAAAATGCTGAAACCTCTGTTCCCACCAGCTTTAGCCAAAACAACAGAAACTCAAGGGCACATTGTTGCCCTGGGGCCTGAAAATATGTAAAGAACAGTGAGTGGAGAGGGAGGGGCCTGGGGTGGTTGGCATCATCACCTGAGGGTGTGATTCGAGAATTGGGGCCAATATGCTGATATGACAGAACTTATAAAAGGTGAAGAGCGTGTGACCCCGCGTCCATTTTCGGCTGTAACCTCATGAAGGGGCCTTGCTTGCCCTGAATGTACTTTGAAGGCCTTGAATAAATTTGTTGGCTTTTTTATTCTCCTAACTTGTCTTGGCCTCTGTTACAGGTTACCCTGTTTTAGGCATCAGTGTCATTTGCCACAGAATAGCAGGAGTGAACTAATTCTTCCATTTGACAGCTACAGCACTGCTACCAGAACTGCACTCCATCACGGTACTGAGGAGCTTCTGCAAAATTCTCAAACCCAGTATGCAAAGGAATATAGAAGTCTGTGAAAATGTTCATGTTTATATGTCATATTAGTGTTCATTGCTCTAAAAAGGTACTTGCTGCCTTCCAAGATTTGGCTTTAACTATATTTAGTTTTCATAAAGCCCAAGCACTTGTACTGATTTTTATTACTTGTCAGTTTTCTGTCAGACCTCTGGCTTACTGAATGTAATCCATATTGCTTTGTACTTTAAGCGAGGGAAATCACATGTTAAGCTCCACATACAAGTTGTGTTCAAGTTCCAGTAATTTGCACATACATTTCCTCTCTGTACCACCTTTGGAAAATGAAGTGCTTTCATTACTCCGTCATGGGAATAGGCATTCTCTTGTCATTTTTTGTCTGTCTCCCTGTAAATATTTTTATAGTTTAAAAGGAGGAGAAAAAAATGAACATTGTGTCTTGCAATATATTTTCAAATAAATCTTTGAAAAAAAATGAGGGTTATAAGTCATTACTTGATTAAAAACTGTGTATGATTTTTGTATGATGGTACAGCCCATGCCTAACTAATGGATTCTATAAAAAGTGTATGGTTATAAAAATATTCAGGTCAAGAAATTAGCAGGACTAATGAAGATGATGTTCCTGTAATTTGAAAACAGTATATACTGAACCTCTCATATTTTGGAATTCTGACCCTCTTGACAGGAAACAGTCTCACTTGTACTAACCTGTAACAGGTCCTTAAAATCCTGGTCTAGCACATGTTGCCCTAGTTAAATGGCCCAAATCAAGCTGAGAGCTGTAGATCTTCGTACTCAATGAAATGATCAAACATAAGCAGGACACAGGATTGAGTAATGAACAAAAATATGATCCTACCAAAGTTTAGCTTAAATGTACTTCCCTGTGTGACTTCTTTTTCCTTTTTTATAAGGCTTTCCAACCAGCTTTCAAGCTTACTTTCACTATTTTCCTCACTGCCTTACTTTGTTACTTATTTATATTTCATAACATCACGTCTGTATAATGAGTTTTTCCAAGTCCTTTGATTTACTTAATGAGAACTACCTCTTTATAGAACTACTAGTTTGATCACACACATACTATTATGATGAAGGTGATACATCTGTGATCAAATCATAGAGTGATAACCAGGTCTAGATAAAGATATTTTAAAATATTAAACTTATGAAATGGAAATTATAGAATTCTGTCATGTGATTGAGTGATTATTTATTCACTATTACGTTTGCTTTAGTTTTAAAAACAGAAACATTTTTTACCTGTAGGGTATAATGAACACAAAGAACAATACATTATCTTTAGAAAAGAAATAAATTTAAATATTCTTTTCATGTAACTTAAAATTTTTCATATGTTCTGTGTTCTGAAGGATATGAAAGTATAGTTATGAAAAACCTTGATTTGATTGCTCCTTTAAGTATATTTGAGATAGTGGGTGAAATTTTGATTTATTGCACACTTATGTAGGTTACATCACCATTTTAAACTTTTAATATATTTATTAATAACAGTGATTAAAACCTTATCTTTACTGTACATTACACAGACTATCACTTTTCACAATACTAAAATACAGCTGTATATAAAGTCTCTTATACATGTGTATACTTGTGTGTAAACATTTTTTTTGTCCTACTGAAAATAAAGGAGAAATTTCAAGTGGGAAAAGATAATTACATTGAAATATTTCTGGTAAAAAGGGAATTTTAAAATATTTTAAAAATAATCTCTCATCAGGGAGTATGTGGATAAGTTTCAGGCACGAATTCATTGGAAACTACAACATCTAACCAAAAAAAAAAGTCATATTTCTCAGGCTGATCTGAACAAGGAGAAGGTTATCTGTGTATCATAAAGCTATCCATTTTCAATACAAATAAAAGTAATTTACTTTTCATCTTTTTCACATCAAAAGTAAGTGTGAGTTGTGAAACTACTAACTCAGCTTTTACTATAAAAACTGCTAAAACTAAAGGCCTGAACGCAAAAGGTAATGTTCTTGAAATCTATAACAGTATGCTATGTTAAAATAAAACTGTGAAAAAACAAAACTGTCTTCCTAATGCTTGATTCTAGGAGGAAAAAAACAAAACAAAACAAAACGAAAAATAAGAAAAGAAAACTACTTGGATACAGGGATGATTTAAAATGATGTAGAATAATAAATGTATTTAAACAAGCAAAGTCATCTTTGCAGTACTGTCTACATCATCTTTTCATGTTTTTCCTTTTTTTCTCTAAACACACAATTCAGAAAAAAGAAACAATAAATCACATGAAGCCTGTCTTTTACAGAAGGAAAAACTAGAAAGGTTACATCTGATAATTTTGAAATATGAAATATAACAGCTGCCATGAAGTATTCTTTAATGATTAAGAAAATTGTTTAGCAATCATCAACAGTAATTCCATAATTTCAAAGAAGGTTGGAGTATTGGAAAGGTAGAATAGAATGGTATCCTGGTTTTTTTTGAAAAAAATATATAATATAAATGCATCTGAGATTGGTCAAGGTTGTAAAATAATATGGTAAAAATCCCCATGGAGACCACTGAAACGTTAGATTCAATGATCATACAACAAAGTTTGTGAGAAATTTGGGGGCATTTAAAAGGAAAAGAAAAGGAAAGGTCAGTTATCCTGGCTGTCTGATATATATATCCCATGTAGAACAGTAAAGGAAAAGCTGATTCTGGGATATCTTAAAAAAATTAAACTATAAAAATGTAATTACGTCCAGACTTTTAATATTATGTTAAATAGTTGTTTCCAGATAGATTTTCTCCTTTGACTTTGGACATTTGTATTATAGAAGAAACTGACCAAACACAATAAATGAGCTTTTTTGAGATCTATGACTTTGCACTACATAACATGCTAATAAAAAAAAGTGCCAAAAACCGGAAAGAAAAAAAATGAAACCAAAAAAACACCAAAAAACCCCACATCTCTAGAATTTAGTGTGGTATAAGATGTAGCCAACTGACAGATACAAGAAAGAAAGTGTCAGCAGGGAACTCTGAGCAGAGAGATATTTTGTAGTGGTATCACAAGGTGAGGATTATTATTACGAATTTAGGTGATATGCTAAGAGGATGACTTGTTTCTAATTTAATATTTCAACTAATCTAATTTGTCATAAATTCATGGAAGATTATTATTGCTGAAGCAGAACAAATCAGAAATAATCCCTGTAAAACAGCAGTGGCAAAAGTTGTTGGGCTTTTTTTCTCCCTTTTTTTTCCCTTGTCATAAAAACAGCTGAATCTATCTACTCTTTCTTCTCTAAATTAGTGTTGGGACAGCAAGTGAAATTTTTAAATTGGGTGTCTCAGCCATCCAAACACTGATGGAAGAAATCACCTGTTTTTTAAGCCTTCAACATCTAATAAATAATAACTTTGTGAGTTAAAGATCCTGAAAACCAAATTACTTGTTTTTTGATTGAATCTCCTGTTACTCTGATTTTTCTTAGATGTGGGCCATCCAGTATTGTAAGATGAACACTAAGTGTCAATCACTACAATGTGAGTAGCTCTTTCTGGGTTAAACAGAGTGTTTTTTAAAAGATTGCTACCGCATAAAATTACCAGTCACCCTTGGGTTCAGGGTGAGATAATAACCTGTATACCTGTGTGAATGGAAGGAAAATAAGCAAACAAAAGTACTCAAATGTGAGTAGCAGCTGGGCAGCTTGGTTTCTCACAGAATAAAGGAGACACAATTGCTGCCTTGAGCAAACTATAATGGTGTAACTCAGAAAAAGAGGAGACGCTGGCAATCTGTAGATAATTTTGCTTGTGATTACCTAAATCAGTAGGCTGCATTTAGTTATAACGCTGTCTGGGATAGAAAATCAGAGAATATTAGAATGATTTGGGTTGTAAGGGACTTTAAAGATCATTTAGATTCAACCCATCTACCATAGTTAGGGACACCTTCCACTTGACCAAGTTGCACTAAGGCCCGTCTAATCTGGCATTGAACACTTCCAGGGATGGGGCATCCACAACTTCTCTGGGTTGCATCATAACCCTCACAAAAAAGTATTTCTTCCTAACATCTAATCTATATGTGCCTTTTAGATTGAAGCCCTTCCCCCTTGTCCTGTCCCTACAGCTCTTGTAAAACATCCCTTTTCACCTGTCTTTTAGGTTCCATTCAGGTGCTGGAAGGCCACAATAAGCTCACCCTGCAGACTCTTCCAGGCTGAACAATCCCAATTTTCTCAGCTTTTCCTTGTAGGACAAGTGGTCTTTCCTTCTATTCACCTTGGTGTCTCTCCTCTGGACTCCAAGAGGTCCCTGTCGTTCCTGTGCTGGGTCTCCAGAGTTGGATGCAGCACTGCATGAGGGGGTCTCACAAGGACAGAGCAGAGGGGCAGAATCCCTTCCTTTGCCCCGCTGGCTGCACTGCTTTGGATGCAGCCCAGGACACAACTGGCTTTCTGGGCTACAAGTGCCATTGCTGGCTCACATCCACCAACACCCCAAAACTTTTCTTAGCACAGCTGCTCTCAATCCCTTCATCCCTCAGCCTGTATCAATACCAGGGCTTCCCACGAGCCAGCTGCAGCATCTTGCACTTAATCTTGTTAAACCTCCTGAGATTCATAAACTGATAAAAGTAAGGCTCCTCTTTAAATTTCCCAAGTTGAGGCTACATTGTAATAATCTCTTTTAGTGTCATAACTTGTTTTGATTGCCAGTTATAGTACTTTAGGTGATGAAATATTTGGAATCTAATGTAATCTTAATTGAAACCTTAATATAATCATCTTTTTTTTTCTTGTCTTAATGGTATTTTTATTTAAGCATGTACTTGCCTGCTTCCCCTTTATAATAGAATCTGTAACAGTTGTATGAACCTGTTTTAATGAAATTAATATTTTATTAATTTTAGCTGAAACAGTCATTAGATTAAATATGACATCTTAATTAATATTGATCAATCAGAGAATGCCAGGAAATATTTCTGGTCACTGTAGTCTATCATCTGTTCTGATAAATTGAGGGACCAATCTTGACCAAGGCTTGACCCAAGACAATCCACACTTCCAAGGCACTTTTTGGAGAGATAAAAGGGTGATTTGAATGAGATGGAGAGCATTTAGTAGTATGAATATAGCACATATCTTGCCAGTTTGACTCAGAGTCAAGGAGTCCCTGGTGTGTACCAGGCATAGCCAGAGACTGGAACCAGCCTCTCCTCCTTACTTCCCACACGAGCACCTTAATAACCAGGCTGAAGACCTGATTACTCCCACTCTCAACTGTGCTCTAGGGAATCTTCGACTTCTCATTTCATACACAAAAGCATAAACGATGCCTAACTCATTGAGAATGTAGCTGTGGAAGTACTAAGGCTAAGGAACTCCACAAAAAATAGACCCTTTACTTTGGCAGACAAAGGGTTACTTCTTCCCCAAGCCGCCCTAGGTAAATAAATAGGCTGCTCGGTTTGGGACGACATGTCACTGTCACTAGCATTTTACTTAAGTTGTAGAAGCAGCCATATTAAGGCTCACTTCTGCATCTGATGGTTCAGGCTTAATGTAAAGCCTCTACCTTTTATTCTCAGCAGCAATAAAGGCCAAACAAACAATAAGAAATATGGCCCTCAATATTTTTATGTTTCATAAAAGAGATACTAATCAATATTTCCATTTAAAAACACCTTGTGTGCTTCAAAAATGTTTTAAAATCAATTGGCTATATATGCTTTGTATTTTATACTATGATATATTCTGAAGTATATGGAAAGAAATTAACTTACTAACTTTAGTTGGTTAATGGGAAAAAAAGAGATTGAAATCTAGTTAATGAATGTAGCAAGAGATGTGAAAAGTTTAAGATAGATGCATGGTTACAGTGAGATCTTTGAGAGTCTAATTTCAGTCTGTGTTTAAGAAAAATATCACCAAGATGATGACTCAAACTAAAAAAAAAAAAAATTTCCCATTTTGCTTAATTTTTGTATCATTATAATTCAGCGAGAGACAACTGTACATGCTTCTCTGTAGAAGGGAGAGAAATCACAGCTATGAGGTCATATTCATTTATGCTCCTTAGTTACCATCTGGTTGTGGAAGAAAAAGAGAAAGTCCTGTAACTTCCCTTTCACCCGTCTCATCATTAGAAACATTACCCATAAAACTTGTACTCAGCGCGTAAGTCTATTTAAATGGATCATCCCATGTACGAATGTTCTGATTAAGTAAGGATGGATAGCAAGGCAGATGCTGCCCCACTTGTACTTTTGAGAAAATGCTTAAGCAAGGGAGGAGAAATAATTTACATCACCAATATGTCATCTTTTGAGGTTTCTGTCTCGTTAAGAAGAAATCTCCTTGAAGAAAATGATTGGAAGAAGTGGATCTGTGTTTCACTTGTCAGAGATCAGCATCCTCTAGAAAGCTCAAGATCTATGTTATTTGTTCTTGGATTTTTTTTTCCTATAGCTGTTGTAAAATTCTTTTTAAAAATGAAATTATTATCCCAAACCACTGCTATATTCTTGCAAATAAATTAGTTAATGATTTCTGTTACAGTAAGTTATTCCAGACAAGGAGATAGATCAAAATCAGAGCTTAAAACCTGAAATAACATCATAGCTTACTATTTGTTGTTGGTTTTCGTCCTCCCACCTTTAATTATTAGAGTATTTTAGCCCTCTTCCTTTCCCTGGCACTTACAACTTAGTTCTTACACCACTTTGTAACTTGCTGTGAGTACTTACCACAGGTTGCTCTCCGTAATCTTTCGTCTGTAGCTTATGGAGGGAACTTCTGAGACTTTGGGTTATGTTCATTAGACAGTTTACAGTAATGAAAACAAATTTCCTATGATGTGAGGCCGATAAAGATCTGGGATTCCTTTGCAGCTGTGTGCAGAGCATACCTGAGAATACAGAGTACAGTATGATGTCAACTATAGGACACACAAAGTTATTAAAATTGCAAATAATTTCAAGACTTACCCATCTCCTCTGTTGATGCCTGTGATGTAGCTTGAAGAAAGACTAAAATATTTTTTTAAAAGCAGTTCTGGGAGCTTTTATCTAGAATGTTTCAGAGAGCTGTGATAGAAGGTAGGAAATTTTCATCATAGATCCTCATTTTGGAAAACTCCATGGCAACATTTTACCTTTTGCAGAAGATGCCGTAGGAGAGCATTCACATTATTTTTCCTGTGCTGGACAGTCTTTAGTGGCCCTCAGTACTCTGGGAAAGCTGTCCTGGTGTTTCTGGAGGATGTGTATAACAATGTCAGGCAGATAAACCAGACCAATTTAAGACAAGAGCTATATTGCTATTGGTAAGTTTGAAAGAGACCTGTAATATTCCCTGTTTATCCTGGTTTTGTGTGTTTGTGTTTTGGAGCCTGGTTTCCAGCTGAGTTTATCATTGAACTACTGCTTTAAAGGTGCCAAGAAATATGTAAAAACAACACCGTACATCTATGATATATGGTCTACTTTTTTTTTTCTTTTTATTTTTTTAAATATGTGATTATGGAGGTTGCAGTTAGAGCACCATACAGAGTCTAGCAAGAGAACACCTCATTAAACCGAATGGTGAAACAAATAGGTATCTCCTCAGTCTCCTAGTCCATGGGAAAAAATTATATTTCTCCATTCCAGGTTTAAAGATGTGGAACATTTAGGGAAGCAGTGTTATTGCATTTTCTGGTGGAATCCATTTTTTTTCAATATGACTAGAGATATGAAATTTGCAGATGGGATTATTAGGGAATAGAATGAGTTGCAAATGCACTTATACTAACCATGCCTTCTAGAAGTTTCAATTTTTTCCTTGAAAATCTAGCTTTAAAAAAAAAAAAAAGAAAATCTACATTCTGCTAATAATTCAGGTGTTCCATACCACCTCTGAAAATTACATAAAAACAAACAACTCAGAATTTAATTCCCTTCTTTTCAGAGACATCCATGATTGTTATGCTTACATACTCATACTTAGTAAAACTATATGCTATAGAGCAACAGTAAAATTTTGACCCAAAAAATGCTTACTAAAACCCGAAATGAAAAAGCCCCTGCAGAATCCATGAAGTCCATCTCATTTTTCTTGAAAGATAATTGTAAAAAATCAATCACACAGGATTTAAAAACACCAGAAATTGCATTAAAAATATACTCTTATAGATGGAAGCCATTCCTGTAAATCTCTTTAGTTCAGTGCAGCTTATAACCATGCACATGTACAGAAATCTATTCAAAATTTTAAGCTACATTAAATTTTTCATTACTTTTGCTAGTGTTTTAAACACAGTAGTTAATCTTGAAATGAGTGTCAATTCAATTAACATGCTATAGTACACTTCTGAATTTTAGAGATACTGGTGGAAAGAAAAGGGATAAATGTGTCTTTGGAATGTAACCTCAGAAAGGTAAGTGTACAAAACTTCAATTACAGTAATTTCTGTTACTGAGTATGACTATTTGGAAATAAAAGTAGCCATAACAAGTTTCTGTTGAAAGGGAAAAAATACGAGGAAAATTATCCCCTCTGCAGAAACACCAAAATAACTTCATACAGGATTCTACACATAAAAAATAAATAAAATGATGGCAAGATTTTTGTTGTTGAAGTTGGGATAAAAGGTAGACTGGATTACTTAAAGCAATTTAAGGGGTAGAGGAAACATCACACAGCAGGGAAAATTATTCTTCCAAGTATCTTTCTGACTGCTCATAACAAATGCTGCCATTTTGTGGATTTTTTTATTGTGGGTGATTTCTGAAAGAGGTGTTGGGTAGTTACCTTGATAGACCTGATTGGGGTCTTTTGCTACTCAGAATGTCATTTTAGTGTCAGAACTGTCAGACCTACTGACTGGGTACTTCATTCTGTCCTTCACCTTCGCTGACGATGGAAAGAGTACTCACCCAGATTCTGTGGCAATCAACTGATTACTTTGTCTCCCCTCCCAGAGGATGTCTGTTAATTTGCTTAGGTCATTGATAATAACCCTTCTGAAGGCTGTGGCTGTTCATTGTACTTATAAGTGCAGTGGTTCAGACATCATGCTGAATTTAATATACTCAGATTCTTTAGTTTCTTTCAGCTGATAGTTCACAGATTTGAGTTTAAAGTTCATGCACATTCATTTTCACTCTATCCAATCTTGTTTTCATGACTTCAAATAAAAACAGCCCATTTTAAAGCAGCAACAGTTACATGTTTAAAAATATTTACATGTCTCTCCATTAGCATCATTTTCCTGATGTCTAGAAAAATAGAGATACATTTCTTTCTTCCTCATGCCATCTCAGTTTTCTGATTGTGTTTCTTCTATAAATAAAAGTGTTTACACATAGCAAAGGCTCTTCTGACCCTGTTTTCACCTTGATAAACTAGAGGAAGGGCAGTTTAGAAAGTATGCCTTGGAAAGTTTTCCTTCCAGTGTGTGAGTTTTTGTAAAATTCGGTAACATTCCTTACTGTTGTATACTCCAGGCAGGAGAGTCATTTTTACTGCATTATTGTACTTTATATTAAAGGTCCTTCTAATAGAAAAGCAAACTAAACACAGACCAGGAACTGAATTGTACTAGAAAAGTGTCAGAAGAGAAGGGAGCCTGTTTTTTTTGGAGCACTGAATTGTCTTTCGGTGTCTGGTTTATTTGGGGCTTCCCTTAAGCAGCAGAGTACCCTTGGATAAAAACTGATACGGCTCAACAAACAGGCTTTAAGATAGGTAGGATAAAATAGAGAAAAATACTTTTCTTGGCTCTAAAGTATCATCTACTTTAGTCAGATGTGTTCTGCCATGAGATATGACAAATAGGAAATACATAACATGCTGTGGAATGGATCATTGCTGCTTATCATTGAAGCCAAAATTTTATGAGGATTTGAAAAAAAAGATTAGATCTTTACATGGATGAGAATGTCCACAGGTCCCTTAGACAAAATTAGAAAGTACTTTGTTCCCTTATGCTTTAAAGAAACACCACACTCCAATTGATGGGGAAGAAAAAAAGCCTTTCTTTAAGACCAGATGACTCCATTGTTCAACATTACAGTGAATCCTGTGAGGGTGGGACCTTGGCTGATCTCAGACAGGAGATATCACACTAGAGATATTTATGATGCATGTGCATATACTGGCAATTTTAGAAGAGTACAGAAGTCATGTAAGAACTGAAATAAACAGCATATGAAAGGAAAAAAAAAGGAAAAACTAAGAGTAAATAAAACCATAGCATTGCAGCATCAGTATAATGCTGTATGACATAAACAAACACTTGAAAAATTAGATACTTTCAAGATAGCTTGATGAATATTGTTTATTTATTTCTAAAATGTCTTTGCCATTCCCATCAATTAAGGAGCTTGTATTTTTGTATTCACTTTCCACTCCTATTGTTAAAGAGAATGTGACATAAAAGTAAATAGTGAATGTTCTTTTAGAACCAGTTAATAGAGAATTATACCTGGAGCTCACACCACTCAATTTGCAACAATGATAAAGACATATTTTTTTACAACTGTTTGTTAGAATGCTCTAATGTAATTCATAAGAAATTCATAAATAGACAATATAATTTATTATTTTAACTTGTAATACTCATATAAGGTTGTAAGATAAATTTCTAGCATTATTCAGTATTTATAAATGCCATCTTTGTAATGTTGTAACATAATTTAAGTGCATAAGTGATTCCTTTATATTACTCATCTTTGACCTTAAGATGCATTAATATTGTGGTAAGAATATAATTGGCCACAGGAGATATTTTAGAAATATTTTTCGTGTTTACTTTCTGATTTCAGACATAAGGAATGGGATCCACAGGGCTGGGGCTTGAAGGAGAAATTGACAAAAGAGAGTGTGCCAATTAAATTTGCAAGCAATACCAGGCTAGGAGACACAGCAAGTATATTGAAGGACAAGATTAGAATTGAAAATTATTTTGACAAATTAAACCAATCAGCTGAAAAAACTGAGATGAAATTCGAGAGGGAAGTACAAAATGCTACATGCTAATAGGATTAATCAACTGCGTAAATATAGAAGAAATACCATCCAGTTAGGTAGCAGCCATGAGCTAAAGTGTATGGCAAGTGAAAGAAGGGTCATGCTATTCTTAAGAAATTGAGCACACTGGAAAGTATAAAGTAGAAGTATAAGCTTCTAGATGGTTTTAGATTTTATAAAAGACGGTAGTTGCTTTTGGCAGAATCCAGTGGACAGCAAGTAGAAAGAATGGGAAGTATAGAAAATGTGTTTTGTTTATCCAGAAGTCTGAAATAGATACCCAAGACTGAATACTTGAGGGACCAAGCGAATGGTAATGGTTTTAAGATCTCCAAAAATATTTTCTTTGTATGCATGGCAGATGTGCAGAGCGAATATTTAGATTAGATGTTTGGAAAATCTTTTCAGCGATAAGAACAAGCTACACAAACATCTTTCAAAATTCACTAGTTTGCACTTGTTCGTGACTTGAGACTGTTGGATGAGGAAGACAACAATCTCCTGAGACTCCTTCATGGACTCTGGGATCCATTTCTTTACTGACAATCTAGGACTAGGAAATAGTCTGCAGTCTTTCCTGGCTTTCTTTACATGGAAAGAACCATCAAGGTTCTGTGGAAAAAAAATACCATACATGAGAGGAGAGGAGAGCAGAGAAATGGCAGTAATTTAGTAGAATGTTCCCAGAATATAACAAAAATACTGATATTGAAGATTGAGGTAGATTAGAGATCTCTAGATATTTATTGGTTGAATGAAACTGCAATTTATGCCTAAAATTTTTGGAAAATTTGAATATTTTGCAAATGTTAGAAGAAATCAGTTTGAAAATCCCTGGTTGAAATTACAAAAAAATTGTGAATATCACTCCCTCAATTCTTCCATTTGTGATTTTTGTAGTCATGTTGCGTTATTCATTTATATTCACATTGTTTATACTGTTTTACAATTTGGCCACCTCAGTAAAAAAAATCTCTCCATCACAGAGGTGAAACCAGTGACTACTGAGAAACAGAGTACTAGAGACCAAGTCCTAGGACTGATCCTTCCCGGAAGAATCTACTTAGTCACAAATATGTCTGGAAACTAAAAGAGGTAAACAGTCACATTCCCTCTTGAGTATATAGTCTCAGCTGATAATATCACAGAACTCACCTTTATGACTTGGTAAGAAATATTTCAATTACAATGGAGCATCTTGCATATGTGTCTAACATGGAAGATGATTTTAGAATTGGACAATTTCTAGTCCATTGTTTTATAACTAACTCAGGAGACCTAACCTGTTTGGAAAACATGTACTAGTTTCTTAAAGGTACTCAAAGCTGACACTTATACTCTGCATTATAGGATTTCTTTTACAATCCTTTGCGTATATTTAGGTATTAAATGTAGTCTAAGTTTCAAAATTAGATAGTATTTAATATGGGTAATACTATTGATATTATACAGATGGTAATACAGAAATACAAATACATTCAATTTGTTTGTAAATACACAAGTCAATTTTTATTTCATTGGATATTTCAATATATGCCACATAGCTCCAATGTCTCTTGTTAAATACAGATGTAGATCTGTAGATCATCAGAATTCATGGAATCATTTTTTGACAGGGAAGAAATATTTTTTACATTATTATTTCTCACAGAATTAATCTTCAGGAGGTTCACAAACTCTTCAATTCTGTCATGCCTACAAGTCCAGCTGTATTTGAACAGACACTGGATGTGAATATTTGATCATCAAATTCCCAGTTTCTTACTGTAAGAAAATTGAGGCATGAAAACTATGTGACTGAAAATATTTAGCCTCTGTTTACTGGATTACATGCAGAAAATTTACTGAATTCACGTAGTTATAATGTAAAACACTTTAATGCAGAACAAAAGGGAAGAAATAGAAGAAATAAAAGGATAGCTAGGAAAAAGGAGGCATTGAAGCAAATAGATGTCAGCAGATGAATGAGGGTGGACATGAAAAATATGAAAAGACAAGAAAATAAGAGTATACAGTCCATTAAATCCTGCAAGCGAAAAGTAAATAAAGGTCATAAAACAGATGAAGTTATTCACAGTCAAAGACCTTAGTGGTAATATGGTAGGTTTTTACAATTGCATCAAGGAGACAAAAAGGCTAGAGACAATGTCCTAAATTAACAGAGGCTTGGGTTTAGCTGGAGTTCATGAATGTTTTGTGCTCAGGGCAAAATGATGCTAGGTTTTAGTGGATTCTGGGCTAGAAAAGCCATTCAGTGGAAAATAAACAAACAGATCTCACAAGATGTTCAATCTACTTTTTGTCAAAATATTACAGTAAGTGAAGCCTAAAAAGGTACTTACAAATATAACGGTGTTTATATACATCTATAATAATGTTGAAAAGGTGTCAAAGAAATTAGATGCCATGTATAAAGCAAGAGCGGTACTTGTAACCTTTTGTGACTGCATTTTAAAAAACACTTTTCAAGACAGCATATATCTTTAGAAGCAAGAGATCTAAAATATGGGAGAGATGGTAAAGAGGTCATGTTTTGCACTGTTGTGTTTTCTAGGAAGTCCCTGGACAGAACAGCCTGCATGAACTGAAAAAAGAAATGTTCTCCTGTATCCCATATTTTCTGAGCCTCGATGGCATTTTCTTTATTGAGTGATGTTAACACTCATGTTATCATGCTCTAGGTGAGAAAAGCGAAGGAGGATCTGTTCAGTTAAACTGTTAAGAAAGCAGATTAAGTGTCTATTGATAGAAAACTCCAATACTTGTCTTCATGTCACCACAATATATCACATCCGTTCATTACAAACCAATGCAAACTGGCAGGCAAAATTAACACATGTCAACTTTATGTCTTCACTCTTAGGGCTAATAGGCATCCTAGGGTATTTTATACTACTGAATGTCTTGCTAACAGGCTGATACTGTCACAAATGAAAGGAATAGTCTTCTACTGGAAGTAATCTTGGGCCCAGAATACACTACAGAGCTCAGAAAACCCCACAAGCTAACAAACTGTGTGAAGATACTGTACTGTAAATGACAAATAAAAGCTCCAAGTCATTCAACTCCTAAAAACTGTGATATATATTTTTAGAGTACAGGATGTGTGGAATGAACGCCCAGAGCAAACCATCTAATCATATAGGAAGAAAAGTATGTGAAACCAATAGAATTTTTTTAATAAGAGCAGTAACAACTTGGAGTAGAAAATAATTGCATTTATTTACATTATGTACCTTTGTCTTGTATTTCTATGATTTTACTTCTGGAAACTGGAGAAGGTTGATTTTGCACTGAATAAAAATAAAGCTTACTCAGGGGGGATTTTGGAGGTTGTAGGTGTGGCAAGAAATAATGACATTTGTAACAAAAAATATTCTATTATCTTATTTTCTTGCACTGCTGATAATACATATCTTTTCCCCCCTTTTTTTTTTTGGTGAGTAAAATACAGAAGAGTCCATTAAAAGCTAGCAAAAAGTGCATGAAATTAGGCTGTTTTAAATGTTTTCATGTCTATACATGATTTTTCACACTGAACAACAAATACTAATGAAGCCTATAAGAGAAAGAAGGGAGAGAAAAACAGCATAAACCAAAAGGTATGAAAGGTATAAATTTCATCTTTGCCACAACTAAAAACAGTTAGGAATTCATCTGAAGTAGAAACATGTCATAATATTTTCTAGGAACAAACTGAAAGATATATAAAAATCTTGGTTTACATAATAGGTTATCATTCTTTTGAACAGTGAAGAATTGTGTGCTGAGTAGGAGACATCTTACTGTAGGATGATGAAATAATTTTATGAAGTGGTCTGGGTCAAATACAAATTAAAATAAAAGGAGGGTAATTTTATTTCAGTAATGAACAAAAAGCTGTGACAAGCATATAATGTTAGTTCTTTATATACTATTTATGAAAACTTACAATCCATCAATGACTTTAGCTATCTTAGGATATGTTCAACAGTATCTATAATTTTTTTCTGGAATGATCAGACCATACATTTCTAGCCAGTATATTATATGATCTGAGTTATATTATCTCAAAGTTCAAAGATATTATATGAGTTCAAAGATTAAATAATGAAAAAAGAAGTGCCCATATGTATTACAAAAGAGGACCCCAACAGCCTACATAGAAATATGTCACAAATTTGATGATTGGCAAGGTTTTCAGAAAATATCCCACAGTTAGTGCAAATACTCACAATGGTATGACTCCATTAAGAAAGATTTTCTTCATACAAAAAAAAAAAGTTTTGAGATAAGTAAAACATGATAAGATTTAAAAAATACTTGCCAGAAGGCATACAGTTGTCCTAGAAAAAAAATTAATTTTGAACATTTACCTTGTTTTTGAAAATCATAAATATGCAGTGAATCAGTTTGTTGCTAGGAATCAGCCTTTTTATAGTCCTGACTTCTCAAACTTTGTAGTTTAAGCCTATTTGTATTGAACATTTCCCCACTATCCCAGTCCCTACAATCCCTGACTACAATCCATTTATTGTTTATAGCATTTTCCTTCTCTTCCCAAGTATACAATACAGTAGAGAATCATGCTGGATTAAGCTGAAGATATACACATAAGGTTCCATAAATAATTTGTGCATCCCATAAAAATCGTAGCATTTACACTCCTGTAGTATGAAGTGCTAGTCTGAGAAGATTTAAATGATTTGTAAAACATGCTTTTTAACATAATGAGAAGCAGAACTTACTATATACTTATACATTTATGCATGTATAAGCAGCAATACTGGGCTATGGTAGAGGTTCAGAACAAATCACAAGAACCAGACTTAGTGAAGTGAATTGTGTTTTCATCTGTATTGTGACAGTAACAGGCAAAAGTCTACTGGAATGGCATAGATTGGACCACAAACCAAACAGAATGTGTAATTTTTTACTGATATCTACTTTGAATGGCAAGACTGAGCTCACAGTGAAACAAAGCTGGGTAAGTGAGTATGTGCAACCTGCAACTGTTTTATAACAGGAACTCAAGGCACATCAAATATTCATCTAATCTTCTCTGAAGGATTTCAAATAACTTTAGACTAACATGGAGCTTAAACTTTAGGAATTATTTGAGATTAAATGGAGCAGATAATGTAGTTTCATGTTTTAATTCAAACGCTTTATATTGGATACTCTAGTCTGCTACTCTTGGCAGTCATGATCACTGACTAGTGTCTCTTGTGTCAATGGTGCACATATTATATGTGTGAATGGTGTAGAGAGCAGCCCAGCTGAGCAGGACGTGGGGATGCTGGTGGATAAGAGGCTGGCTATGATCTGACAATGTGCATTTGTAGCCCAGAAAGAAAAACGTATCCTGGGCTGCATCAAAGCAACGTAACCGGCAGGGTGAGGGAGGGGATTCTGCCCCTCTACTCTGTCCTTGTGAGACCCCACCTGCAGGGCTGCATCCAGCTCTGGGGTCCGCAGCACAGGAAGGACAGAGACCTGTTGGAATGAGTTCAGAGGAGGGACACCAAGTTGAATACAGGGATAGAGCAACTCACCTACAAGGAAAGGCTGAAAGAATTGGGATTGTTCAGTCTGGAAAAGTCTGCAGGGTGAGCTTATTGTGGCCTTCCAGAACCTTACGGGAGTATACAAACCAGAGAATTTTAACAAGAGCGTGTAGTGGCAGAATAAGGGGGAATGGCTTCAAGTAAAAGAAAATAGGTTTAAGATTAGATGTTAGGCAGAAATTCTTCATTGTCAGTGTGGTGATGCACAGGAACAGGTTGCCCAGAGAAGTTATGGATGTGCCACCCCAGTAGTGTTTAATGCCACGTTGGATGGGCCTCTCAGCAACACTCAAATGATTCCACTTAAATAAAATCTTGCCACTTACAGAATAGTACCCTCCATCATTATAATATGACTGATGAAATTCCAGTGCTCAGCATTACCCAGCAGTTTTGTGTCCATTACTTTTACAAAATCATAATTAGAAGGCTTATACAGGTTTTCCATGAGTGCTTTGATGAGTCACTAAGTTAAAATGCAGGGAATGCTGTTTCAGACTGTATTCTATATTCTATATTCAGACTAAAATTTATTATATGTTGTAAAAGTGTTTTTAGGATGGAATGAAAGACATATGAAGTCATCAATCATCTTTTTACTCCAGCCATCCAATTCGTTGGTAGTAAATATTCTTTTCCAGCAGATCAAAATTAAAATGTGGAATTACATTTTCGATCATATTTCAAATATTTATTTCATATGTCCTCTATATATAAAATATGTCAAATGAGTTTTAAAGATTGCAGTCTGCATGATATCTTAATTCTCCAAGAAATTAAATTTAAATGAAATGGTCAAAATGCTGTCATCAAAGAATGTGTCAGAAGAAACAAAATTAAATGCAGTAATATTTTTAAAGGAATATATAAATACGTTCCACTCATCATGAAAATATATATACTTTTAGGTGAAAAGAATACTTATTTTTTACCAATGAATAATATGAAGAGTCAGATTCCAAGTTCCAAAGCTGTGGATGTGTGAAAAGGTGAATTTGAATCAGGCTTTTCTGCAGTATAGATGGAAAGTAGATTACAGTGACATATGTATAATGAAAATTTACTGCCATGAGTTAAAGTTGATTTTCCTATTCAAAGATGGTGATCTCATGTAAATTATGCAAGTCTTACCAAGACTCCCAATATTATTTATGTACAGCCATGTAACATCAGATAGTTTAATATGAGACATTTTCACCTGGATTTAAGAAAAACAACACTGATAAAAAGTTCTCCATGTTTCCACCTATAAAGGCATAATCTCTGAAACTTGATTATACTACAGGAGGTTTTATTGGCTTTCTGAAGAACCAAGACATTAGTACCATTAATTCAACCTTTATTATCAGCAAGGTAATGGCAAGAGAAAACAAGATATAGTCTTCCATAACAAGCACAATGGATTTCAAACACAATAACTGCAGGCTCTCCAGGGCACTGTAACAATGCTGAGTGCACTGTGCCAGGTAGATGGAATGTACCCTTGCCTAATGCACAAACACTTGTTTACAGCTTTTTTCAAGAAAAATACTGTAACAAACCTGTTGTTGCTACAAATGCGAACACTTCTTATCACAGTCTTCTATAGAATAGAATAGTCTTCTATCTATAGAACTTCATTACTGTGCATATGAAAGAGAACATGACAGTTTGGGAAAAGTTGAAAAGACACATCTATTCAATTGTCATTGTCAAGACTATTAATTGGAACAGCTGCTTAAGGTTTCTGAGAAGTGGCAGTTTATTTGATGACTAAGAGTCAAAGGGGATCGTTTATGCTTGACAAAGGTACAAAGGCAATTTATCACATTGTTTATCTCCAAATGAAAATTATTTGATTACCTGAACTAGAACATCAGATAAAGATAGAGAATTCCTGGTACTAAGTATATGAATGAATGAATGAATGAATGAATGAATGAATGAATGAATGAATGAATGAATGAATGAATGAATGAATGAATGAAGACAAATTATCTGTTTTGAATATGAATGTGAGATCCATAGCTGCAAATTATGTAGGTTAGGTGAATTAGCAATATATATTCCATAGATATTACTAGCGATTTTAATTGCCAGTGTTGTCAGTCAAGTTCCTTGAGCACTAAAAATCCATGCAGAAAAATTAAAATTCCCATTTCCATGCCCTTCAGTCACGGTACTCATTCCTTCTTAAATGTCACACAATGTATTTTAGTCTGTACTAGGAATACTCAAAGTATTGAGTATGTGAAATTTTGCTTGAAATGAGACTAATTATGTTCTTACTAGTACAGGAATTTCAATGAAAATATAACTTCAGTGAATATCTTTTTCCTTCTTTAGCCACCAAATATATAAAATGTCATCTATTCATTGTGTAATTGCCAATATTTGACATTTAGTCTTCCCATTGAAACACATGGTAGGCATAAACCATCAGTTACAAAGGGAGTATTGACATTTCATTCCTGCCTTCTATTTCAATGATGCAATTTCCATTTTTGTGTACAGAAGTACACCAGTGAAAATAGTATTGAGTCAGAAAGGACGGGGGAAATGAAAGAAATGTAATTTTTAGAAAGTAGGAAAAAAAATTTTGAAAGAGAGAAAGAAGAAACAGATAGTTGTTGGCCTACTGTGTTTCAAACTGTGCTACAGTTCTTTCTTGTTAGTACAGTATGCTATTATAGCTCTTCTTTGTGGCTTAAACCAGATTTTTTTAGTGTAAGGTATTCTCGATTTGAAGATTTAATTACTGTCTGGAATGTGATAATGCTAATGTGTAATTTGAACATTCTATTGTCTTAATATTAAAATACAAACAACCTTTATTATAAAATTTATGTGAAATGGGAAGTGACTAGAAAGGTTATGTTCCTGTGGTGGGTGGATCCCAGTCAATAATTAAGCACCCACACAGCTGCTTACCCCTTCTCGCCCCAAGAAGAACCAGAAGAGCAAAAGTGAGAAAAAATTGTGGGTCAAGACAAAAATGAGTCCACTAAGTGAAGGAAATGCAGCGGGGGGGAGGAGGGCAGGGGAAGGGGGATTTTTCAATACCAAGTGACACAAAGACAGTCATTCGCTCTGTCCAAGAGGCAGACTGATGCACAGCCGCCCAGCAAGCAAGTTATTTTGGAAAGAATACCACCCAGCTTTTATTGCTGGGCACGGTGTCATATGGCATGAAACATCCCTTTGTTCAATTCCGGCCAGCTTTCCCAGCTGTGTCTCCATCTCTTGCCCACCTTTAGCCTGCTCCCTGTGAGAGCAGAGTGGGAGACAGAGAAGGTCTGGATTCTGTGCGCGTCCTGTTCAGCAATAAAACACTTGTGTGCTGTCAACACTGGTTTAAGTCACAAATTCAAAACACAGCACCATACAGGCTGCTGTGAAGAAAGTTAACCTCATCCTGGCCAGATTCAATGCAGTTCTTCTTTCTTTATGTGCTTTAATGCAGGCCAACAAATACACGTCACACAGCCCCTCGTTCACTTCCCCTTCGGTGGAATCAAGAGGAGAATTGGAAGGGTAAATGTGAGAAAAAAATCCCTGTGGATTTTTAAAAAATAACCTCCCAGTTTTATATTCTGAGCATGATGTCATGAGGTCTGGAATATCGCTTTGGTTAGTTGGTGCCAGCTGTCCCATCTATGACCCCTCCCAGCTCCCTGTGCTCTCCAAGGCTCCTCACAAGTGAGGTACTGTGAGGGGCAGAAAGGACCTTGCTCAGAAGAAACGAAAACATCCCTGTGTTATCAATACTGTTTTCTATTCAAATCCAAAACACAGCCTCATCCCAGCTACTGTGAAAAACCTTATTGCAGCAAAAACCAGTAAATACACTTAGCCTTCAGGTCAACTCTGTCATTGCATGAGCCAAATACATACTCAGTCTGTGTCATGTGTCAGTGGAAAATTGATTTTTCTTTAATGCCTGAATTAAAGCCATCATCTTTACATACCACCTGAATGTCAGTGGAGCTCTCAAGTGTATGTCTAAAGTAGGTTCTGTATGCCTTCTTTGACTGGAAGACTTGAAATATGTGATGAATTAAAGTGATACTGGCTACCAAAATTTCTCAGAAGTAATTTTGAACACTAAGAAAGATGTTTGAAACTAGTAAGACAAACTTGGGATCAAAAGAAATGACAGCTTGCTCACATTAGGCAGGTATTGTGCTGTCAGATCATGACCCTAACAGCTTTATTACTAAAGGAAAACAGTGCTTCCACCATCTTTATCCATGTAGAGCTTGTGGAACTGTGGAAATGAGTAAGCAGCAGTCATTGAGGAAAATATATCAAAATCAGAAAGAAAAAAGGATCACATAATTGATGTAGTCAAACTTGATTTCAAAAGAAACGGTAACCCCTAAGTATGTGTCTTTGTGGTCATGAACTGAAATGAATAAAATAATTTATTTTTGATAAATTGCCTAGCCCCATAATAAGGGCTAGGCAATTTAACAAAAATAAACGATTTTGTGTTTATATGACAATGGATAATCAAATAACCTCTGACTCTGACAGTTACTAAGTCATCTCTATGATCTGTAATACCTGTTTTATCAGCCAGTCACAAAATGCAATTTGGTTGGTTTTTTTAATAATGGATAAAAATCTGTTCTTGGTTTATTCTTTAAGGTTGCTAGGGTTAAGGGACACTTAATATGGTGTCTCAGATTCTCATTCTGCCTCACTCCCTGCCTGGTCAGGCTCTCTAAGTTCTGAACGCTTTCTTAACCGTATTTCAAATCCCATTGTAATTCAAAGTTTATACATTAAAAAACCATTTTTAATTATGATAAGACTATTTGGATATAATGAAAAAGAACTACTTTACTGTGTGTCAGTCTGACCTATCCAAGCATACTCTGTCTTTGAATGAAACCAAGACATTTCTTTTCCTATCATTTAATCACAATACTAAACTCTGTTTTCTATTTTATTTCCCACTGCCTTATGGGAGGTGTAGTTTCTTTGTCATGAAGAAACACTCAAATGTGCTGGCAAGGAACTGAATGGAAATTTCACAACAAGGAAGTGAATGTAGTGCTATTTTTCAGCAAAGGATGATTAGTTGTTTCTGTGAACAATACGACCATAATTGTGTGATTTATTTCTCCGCATAATAATAAGTAGAAATCCAAGATGCAATTGCAAAATACAAAGACAAACAAAAGCAAGAGAAAGGCAATACAGATTTCACAAAGAAAGCAAATATTGCATAGAGATTTAGGGCTTAGGTTTTCTATTTTCTTTGTCTTAAATTTGAAAGGTGTACGCGTCTTCTTTCAAATGGGGAATTATTTGAAAGTTTTGATTTCTTATAGCTCTAATTCTTTTAGCTGGCATTTGAATAAATCTGTATTGTTAAAGGCTTTTTGTAAAATTGATACCTCCTATTATTGTATGTCACACTTCCATGTTTTCCTCTTATTTTCTCTTATCTTTTAAAATACATAGCTCTTACTTATTTTTGAGCTTTAACACTTCTGAAAACAGATGACACCTGGTGTAACAAACTGTGTTTCCCACTGTTGATCAGCAGTGAGTCTTGGTTTTTACTCTCCTTCAACTCTTTAAAAGCTATCAGTATTTAGTTTTCTTATATCTAATGAAATTTCTGGCTTGCAAGAGGCTATTTTCATTTCTTATTTAAAGAAATGTTAGTAGTTTAGAAAATTCTCTTGCAATTATTTTAATAAGAATAGAAAAACTAAAAAGATAAAAAGAAATATTTTCATTGAGAATATGCTTTGAAGACTTTTAAATGGGAAGAAACATCAATTTTGTGATTATGATGGAAAGACAAAATTGTATAAAATTTATAATACTTATGAAAGTACACCTTTAGCTCTCCTGTCTGAATGTCAAATAGTTGTTATTTTCCTCTCTGGCTTATAAGAAAATATGTTCTAATCATTTTATTGAAGACTTTTGCAGATCAATATGATACATAAATATTTGCATTTTATAATTGTTTCTTCAGTGGAATGTTAGAAACAATGAATCTTGAAAATGAAAACAATATTGATTACATACATAGCAAATTTTTACCAAATAGATGCAAGAAATAGAAAACACTCAAATCTCTGAAAACCAGCTTTCAGGGAGAAAATACTCCTGACATAAACACAGTGATCTCTTTTATCTTGCAACTTCTGTGAACTATCAGTTCACAACTGGAATTAAATGCAGGTGAAGATATTCTTTGCATTATTTTGATAGTAAATAAGATTAAATTAATCACATTTATGAATTAATATTCAGATCAGTATTACAGAGTGTACATGTAGGAAAGGTTTTAAAAGAGTGCTAACACACATATGTATACACATGTATGTTCATGTGCATGATGTAGTTGTATACACATAAATATTCATTACATGTTAATTGGATTTCCCATGCACAACACTTAGAGAAATGCACATTTTATGTGAGTCAGGTAAGATTAAGGGTTGGAGAGGATATATCAAAAAGGAATAAGAATATGCACTGCAGAAACAAACAAGTTCTCTGTTTTTCTGACACTTGCAGAAGTATAGTCTTGCTGCAAGACATTTCTTGGCCCTGTGTGCAATTTCCTGTCCCACTCTGGACAACAGTAGAAACTGAGTATACACTGTGCTATAAATGGCAATAAATAAGGTTTCCGGACAATTTTCCTTGAAAATATAATGCCCATGCAGAATATATCATAGTCTGGAATGAAACTATGATTAGATTCTCTGATTTGCCTGATGTGAAGCACCATTCAAGAGTAAATAAATCCATCCCAGTCTCTGTCAGTACATGAGAACACTTCTACTGCCTGTGAGTCTTTATGTCTGCACTTATTGACTGGGTTCTTTAACTGCTAAATGCTTTGAACAGTTAAGAGGAAGCAAGCAAGGCAGACAAGGGGCAGGCATAAAGAGGGCTTTATAAGCTATTTTTGAGACCTTCAATTCAACTGCTGCACTGTGCCCCAAATCTTGCAGCTAAAAGCTATTTCCATTTTCCGCAGACAGCCCTAAGAGACCATCAAAAGCAAAGAGTTGTTTGGCAACTTCTTCCTTCTGAAGGTTCTAATTATACAGACCTTTGTGTTACCAGGCTGCAGCAAGAACTATCCCTTGATCTCTCCCTATTAAAAAAAAATGAAATACACTGCAAGACAGAGGATGTATGAGGTGAAGTATTAGACAGCATTCTAACTGGGCTTTAGAGAGTAAGAACGAGCATACTCCAAACCTTTTTTCACTACTTTTTCACCGAGGGGACAAATTGCACTGATTTGGGCAGTGGGTTTTGTCTCAAGGCACAAATTTTAGATTGCATTTTAGCCTAATGCTTTAAAAATGTTACATAGGGAGATTAGCCAGTCTAATAAAACAAAAATTGTGCAAATCATAGCCAATATTTCCTGCCTGATTCAGTCTTTTGAATCAAAGCAGGTGTTAAGAAATAGTGAGAGACCTCTTTACTTTAATCATTAGAAAATTTTTGCATCCTTCTGATGAAGTGACTGAGTGACTGGTTAGTGCTTAGCTGCTGGGTAGTGCTTAGCTGCTGGGTAGTGCTTAGTTGCTGACTGTGCCCAAACCATAAGAATAGATATTGCACAATACAGTTTGCCTAATTGATATGCAATTTTAACTGCGTAACATTTAATATATCCTTCTTAAAAACAATTTCATTTAAACTACTTTAATTTTCAATTGTTTTAAAATAAATTTGAATTTATTAATATTTAATTTGAAATAATTGGAAGATATCAAAAGGTGTTAGGTACAACTAGGCTTCTGCAAAATATTATAAATTGTGTTAGACTCCTCTCTAAAAAACACTTGTGAACAATAAGTAAAATATCTTTCATTAAACCATACCAATATTTCATTCTCTATGACCACAGAAGTATATGTGCTTTGTACAGTACCTATGCACACATCCACACACACACATTTATACATACACATGCACGTGTATAAAAATATAACCATTTACTTGCAGGAGGTAAATATCACAAAACAGACATTAGACTTGTTTGGAAGGAAATAATTTTGAATTTTGTTTATTTGTTTCTTCTTTGTTTATCTTGAAGGAGCACAGGCTTCAATAGCTTTTCTACTTTTAGAAAACTTGTTCTTTGCTGACAGTTGGGCTATAACTATATTTCATAAACCCTAAAGCTCCCAAGTTGCTGGAAATAAATTGATTTTGTGAAAATATGCGACACACAGGTTTTCAATATGGGTCCTGAACAGTCTGTCCCTAAAGTAGTTATTTCCATTTACACCCTTGACCTGCTGGTGTCTTTGGTGGTGCTGTAGTTTTTCATGTACTTCAAAAGTCACAGATCTGTTTCCATCCTTCTTAATTTAATATAGACTGCACATGCTTCTATCAGTAAGAACTTTCATTTTTATACTTCTTCGATTTCATGACACCAGTGGTTCTATATTTCACAGGGTAGGGAGCAGAATGAAATTACACTGCTCTCAGACTTCAGCAATATCTGGTTTATGTGATTCAGGACCTCCACACAAAGAAGAGGTCACTCTCAATATTTCTGTAAATGGCTCTTTCTGAAGCAGTATATATGATAAGTCTGATAAAGTGTGATTTGTGTGTTGTGTATAAAGTGAGGCAAAAGCCCCACACACTTCTGTGATAATGGTAAAAGGCAGCTGCATAATTCAACAACCAATTATGCTGTTTTGACATAATTTATCAGAAGCTGGAAAGATTTAAATAAGAGTTTCTAATACTTTTGCTATCAGCTGTCTTGTATCTTGCTATCGCAATCTCTGCCAGCAGGATTCCATCCTTTTTGAATAGTGTCCTCCTTTTACACTGGAGAGCAGAGGCTGGCCCTATGTCTATCTGTGTTCCAGTAAACGACTATTGCTATACAGAATGTGAAATATCAGATTAAATTTAGAAAACTGGTTTTGTGTACCTAAGGAAATTGATATTCGTACTGAGTATTTAAAATAGTTCTTCACTGTGTACTTTCTGAGCTCAGGTAATACCTCAAGAGTCTTTACTGTAATTGGTTCACTACAGAACTGTGATATCTGTTGTTTCAATGCTTGCAATTCTCATAGATATTTCTGTCCTCACTCCAGCCATCGAACCATTGTAAGTCTGACAAATGAGTTATTTTGCTCAGTAGACTGACTTATGTGATGATTCTTCCACTACAGTGACAAAATAAACAGAGAACACAATGCACAAAAAGAAAAATATTGTATCAAATATTGGTAGGAACCTATCTGTTAAACAGAAGGAGTGAATTAGTCACATCACCACTGAAAAGGCAGAGGTTCCCAACATTTTCTTCACCTCTGAATTTACCAGTGCTGCTGGGCCCCTCAGCCTTGGGAACAAAAATCCAGGTGGATGCAGACAAAGAACTACTGCCAGGGAAGGAAGAGTTGGTGTGTGAGCAGTCACAAGAGCTTTACCCCTATAAATTAATGGGACCTAAAAAAGTCCATCCAAGGGTGTTAAGAGAGCTAGCTGACATACTTTTGAGGCTGTTCTCCATAATAATTGAGAAGTTGTGGGGATCAGAAGATGTCCCAAAAGACTGGAAGAAGGCTGATGTCACTCCTGTCTACAAAAGGGGCTTAAATGAGGATATAGGAAATTATGGGCCCATCAGTCTTACTTCTGTCCCTGGGAAAGTTACAGAATGAATCCTCTGAGGGCCTACCAGATAAAGCAGGTGATCAGGAAAACCAGCATGGATACACCAAGGGAAAACTGTGATTGAAACACCTGATCATCTTCTATGACATAGTAACCTGCTCAGCTCGCGTGGTGAGAGTGATGGATATTGTCTACCAGGATTTATCCAAGGCTTTTGATAGGGTTCCCCACTGCCTCTTCCTACAGAAATGGATACATTGCAGTTTAGACCAGTGAGTGGGGAACTGACTGACCAGGCATACCCAGAGGGGAAAGGTGAATAGCTCCTTTTCAAGCGGGCAACCTGTCACAAATAGGGACCCAGGGATTCATATTGCACTGTTTAATATCTTCTTAACTGATCCAGAAGATGGGATCAAGTGTATCTAGATGAAGTTTGGCAATGATACCAAATAGAGTGAAGAAGGGAGACCCAGCTGCAGGAGTATCTGGATAGGCTGGAAGAGTGGGCTAACAAGAAATTGATGAAGTTCTACAAGGACAAGCGTAAGGTATTGCACATATGAAACCATCACCCAGCAGTGCAGCGCAGACTGGGATCCACCCAGCTGGGGAGTAGCTCTACTGAAAAGGGTCCTGGGAGTCCTGGTGGATAACAAACTCAACATGAGGGAACACTGTGCTGCTGCAGGAAAGAAATCCAGTGGGATATTGGGTTGCCTCAGCAAGGGCATCCCCAGCAGAGATAAGTCATTATTCTACCTGACTCGTGCTTGTCAGGCCACTCTTGGAATTCTGTGTTCAGTTTTGGTTCCCACTATACAAAGAAGCTGTGGATAGACTGTTGAAGGTCCAGAAAAGGGCCACAAAAATGATCAAAGGACTCAGCAGCCTACCATGTGAGGAAAGGCTGAGAGAACTGGGTTTTTTCAACTGATTTTTACTAAATAAATAAGACATCATCTGCTTTTAAATGAATACATGAGTTTGTTCTTTTCAGAGAATGATTAATGGTGGAAGGGTTTACTGGGTGTAATCTTAATCATTTTTTCTCCAGGCTACAGAAGCCCAGCTCCCTCAACCTTTCCTCATAAGAGACATATTGCAGTCCCTTAATCATCTTCGTCATCCTCTGTTGGACCCACTGCAGGAGCTCCCTGTCTCTCTTGCACTGAGGAGCCCAGAATTGAACACAGAGCTCCAGATGTGACCTCGCCAGGGCTCAGCAGAGGGACAGGATCACGTCCCTTGACCTGCTGGCAATGCTGTACCTAATGTGCCCCAGGATACCATTGGCTTCTTGGCCACCAGGGCACACTGCTGGTTTATGGACATATTGTTGTCCACCAAGACCCCCAAGTCCTCCCCTGCACAGTTGCCTTCCAGCAGGTTAGCCTCCAGCCTGTCCTGGTACATGAGGTTGCTCCTTTCCAGGCACAAGACCCTGCACGTGATCTCCAAAGGAGATCAGAATTTATCGTAAATCTCATATTTTAAACCAAACCAGTTATGTCTGCAGCTCTCATTTTACCTTCCATTGGTACAACTTCCTGAGACTTAACTTTTCTATCTATTCCTACCTATCACTTGAACACTCTCAGACCTAAAATTGTTTGCTACAGTTTGATATTAGAAATGTCATAATGATGAGCCAGAATGAGCTCAAAAAACCCAGGATCTTCTCTGGAATGTAATTTCATGTTTTTGTATTTAAAGCATGCTTCTGAGAAGAAATCCTGTAAACAAATCTGTTATTTCATTATTTTTTAATATTCTATAATTCTATTAATTTCAAGTGCAAGGTATATCCCAACTACTTCCTGAAAAGGCTTTTACTCCAGAACATTAGAAGACTTATTTACTTGTCTGCTATTGACTGAACTCTTTTCTTTGCTTTCCTGAGAGCTATTTTGTTCAGAAAATTAAACTGATGATCTCAATCCTGCTTTAAAGTTTAGATGTCCTTCCAACAAGGTGTGATTTACTTAAATACAATGTATACGAAGATACTTATTATCTTCATAATGTTTCACTTCTTATCCATACTATCATGATAAAACTGAAGATTTACTTGCCACACATATATTATATATATAGATATAAAAATATGTTTTTATAAATATTCTTTGTATTATATCTATATCTATATTTTTTAAAGTATTTTGTTAAATAAAATTTAACCAAATACGATAAAAAGAACTGGAATTGGAAGATACTAAGAGAATTTACTGTACTGGTGGACATATGTTTTAAATTCAGTTATCTAATTTTATTTAGGTCCAGAAAGAGCTGTGGAGAGTGGAATGTATCTTTGTTAACAAGCAGAAAAAAGGTCTTCAAACACTTAATCAGATTTTTTCAAAAATTTTACAGATAGTAAGTATGAAGGCTGTACTTAATAGATATATAAATTTTTTTATGGACAAATTTTAAACTTCCCTGTTTATCAACTTGCACATAAGGTAGTGAAACTTTATTGTGTCATAGCTGAAATTTAAGGAAGTTTTTCTTTTTTTATTTCACAGAATATTCTGAGTTGGAAGGCACCCACAAGGATCATCGAGTCCAGCTTTTAAGTGAGTAGCCCATATTGTGCTCATTTAAAAGAATGCTGAAGTGAGTCATAACCTGAGGTAAGCCAAAGAGCCCAGAGCAGAAGCAGAAGGATCCATCAAAAGTCACCTGCTGTCCTCATCTGAACGTCTCTCTGCCAGATCTCTTAAGGCTTTTCTATATTTTCTGTAGCAATGACTTTTTCTCATAGCAAGATACATACGCAGTGAATTTGTATTGGATTGTCAGATGTTCTGTAAGTATGCAAGTCTTCTGCAGAAAACAAACCTGTAAACTTCAATAACAGCCCTAATAATGTATTTCCTGAAAGAGATATGAGTTGTACTGAAAACTGATCAAATTGTAATTAACCTTTTTACTAACTGAGGTAAATCCATGAAGACTGAATTGATTATTCTGATGTAATTGTTTTCCTTTGTTACACCATGTTCCAACCATTCTCAAAGTGTTGGACTGAGAAGATGCTGCTTGATAGCATCATGAAGAAGAGAAGTGAGTCACCAGTTCCTCAAAATCTTGGACTGCTAAAATTTCATTAGGAAATGAGAATAAAAAACAATTTATTGTTTTGGTTGTAGCTGGGTATTTCACAGTTGAAAACATATTGAAGTCTTCTGGATTTTTTTATTTCTTCCTGTAGGGTTTGAAGATTCTTAATGATTGTAATTACTCAGCTATCATATCAGTATCTCTTTCTCTTGATAAAGTTTCACTGGAGTGCCAGTGTTTCTTTCTCTCAATGTTAGAGTTGCACTGATGTTTGCTGGGGGTTAGGATATAGCCCTTGGGAATGCAGGCCTAAATTTCAGGTCTAGCACCATAAATCTCTCTTTTGGTTATTGAATGTCTGCTGGGGAAAACTTATGAAAAATTGCACACATAAAAATAAATTCAGGAAATAGGTGTTGCTTTATCTGTCAGAAGGTGCAATAGAGTACCTAGCTATTGGCTGTAATGATCACATTTGGTGGTTAGAATATAGCAGCTTGTCAGTTTATCAGAAAAAACGTGCTCAGTGCAGGACAGAAGTGGTTTGTTGATTTATTAACAACACATAATTAACTGGCAATCACTGAGCTATACATTCAGGAGTATAAATAATTCAATGGATAGACAGTGCTATTTAGACACTTTAAAAATGTAAATACAGCTACAAATTTTAAGCATATTTATATGTCTAACCCCAGACAGTTCTAATCCATCACATGTGGGGGAGGTGAGGCACTGGAACAGGTTGCCCAGAGAAGCTGTGGATGGCCCATCCCTGGAAGTGTTCAAGGTCAGGTTGGACAGGGCTCTGAGGAACTGGGTCCAGTGGAAGGTGTCCCTGCTCACAGCAGTGGGGGTGAAGCTAGGTGATCTTTATGGTCCATTCCAATCTAAGGCATTCTATGATTCTGTCGTGTTCATGAAGCTGCATTTGGGCTACCAGCATGCCCCATTTGCTGGGGGATAGTGCAGATTCCTTGAGAACACACCCCTCTTTGACAGACGGGGGTGATCCTGCTCCGGGTGTCTCCCTGCTTATTCCTACCATTTACTCACCAGCAAGGGAGGACTCCACAAGTCCCCACAGGTGCTCTGAGATGTGGGTCCCTGCTTGCTGTACCCCACACTCTCCACTTTAGCTGCATGCAGGCTGCTCCCAGTGTTCCACAGAGGGGCTGTAGCATCAGTGCTCAGACAGGCTGCAATGCTTGTAGTGTGACTGCCAACAGTGACAAAACGGGTTGACTGCTGCTGTTTTCACTCTGAGAATTCACTGTTTCCATTTCTTTACTTCTTTTATGCTTCATTTTTTAGGTTCTGATTCTTTTGTTTCAAACATTCTTTTATAATTGCCTGGTTTCTGTTCAAACCAGATGACAGCCATCGTCCTGTTAAGAGGCCTTTTAGAAAGGTTGAGCCATGTGATCATCCCCATGCTCATACTTAAAAGCTTCATATTGAACTTCTGATATAAGCAATTAGACAGTCAAAGCAGCATAATTATCCATCTGTGCAAACAGTTATGATCTTTGAATTCACCTAAAATTTAGCAAGGAGGGATGAGTAATAAAGGAGTCCCATGAGTCCAAATCCTTTGAAGGTAGACTGAGCATTTAATCTAAGAAACTGCTGGTCAATAGAGAACTCATCTGGTTGATTACAGTATTAGCTATACAGATGTCAATCATGTTTTGTTAAACCCCTATAAACCTTGGGACAACAGTGTTTTGATCTTTCTTGAAACTTAAAAGATTATACTGAAAGGTCTGATTGGAGATTATATTGCACAATAAAAGAAATATTTAGATTGAAACTCTAGTTCCAGGTGTAAATTCTGAGGTATCATTTCACATGCACACACACACTCTCTGTGAGAGGAAATAATGCTCCTTATTTTTTTCCCAAGCCTTTCCCAAAATCATTTCTCAAGGCAGTTCAATGAAATATTTCCAGGCACAATTCTGTATCTATCATTTGCCTATTTGTTCACTGCCCAGTGTGCATTTACTGTTCCCAGTGCTCACAAACTTCAGGTTGTTCTCTTGACATTTAGCCATTTTTCTATTATTTCTGTCTTTCTGCTTACAGAAGCTCATTTGATATTTTCAGAGGTATTGCTGCTAAATGGACAGCAATATTTCATGTAGTAACTTCAGCCAGACCTGTGTCAGAGGTTTCTGGAAACCCACATGTTAGATTAATGGAGTAATATGTGGTTGTGTGGAGAAAGGTGCCTTCTCCAGTAGAAACAATTGCAAAATTAAAAATGAAGTTAGAAATTAGGGTGTCTTCCAAGGTGATGAAGGATGTTATCACTCTGAAAGGTAGAATAAAATCTCAAAAAGGAAAAAATGGTATTGTTTAATCTTAGTAACATGTTCCAGATAAGAGAACTGAGCAAACAAAACACGAAGGAATACAATGGTCATCATTTAAGTGTATGTCTCTCTAGGTTGCAAAGAGAAATCAGTTTTCTCAATATCCATAAAGACAGCTCTACTTCATATTTTAATAGAGGTTTTTTTAATAAATAAACTCTGAAATTTGGTATCTAATTATGAGAATTTATTTCAGTCTTGTTCAAGACACTTAATCCAATGTAATCCCTCCCTCTTTGATATAAAAATATGTGCATCAAAGTAAGAAGAAGAATTCCTTTGAGCATATTCTTTCTCATGAAAATTATTATTTTTAATCTGATGTAGGAGTTACAGAGGTAGTGGTGTTCTCACGTAAAATGAAGGAAAATGTTACTCTTTTCATTTCATTATGATCCAAAGCAGCAAGTTACCCAGGCAGATTTTGTTGCTTACATTAAAACTTTTTTATGTAATCGTTATCTTGGTGACAGGATTGTTATCTCTTCAAAGTACAATTTGGACAAAATTCTATTGATAAAATAATTGTTTTTAAATTTATCTTCTATTAATTTAAAATATATTAATTAATTAATTGACTGTTATCAATGTTTCTCATTAATAAGCAGTTCTATTTCTAAAGTATCTCAAAGCAGGAAAATTTTTACCACATATACTCAACAAGTTACTTGCTCCCTTAATATGTAATGTGGAATCCCTACAGAAATCAAAATACACTGAAATGCAGACTATCAGGAATGGTGTTTTATATACTGTTTTAAATTTCTATCACAGAATCACAGAAACCTGAAATGGTTTATATTGTAATTCATGCTATTGAAGAAGAAAGGAACAAAAACCAATAATTACTGCAGGATACTGAAATGCTTCTAAACTGTGTGTGGTTTGTAAAATGTTATGGCATAAATTTATGATTACAATTCAGTTACTTTGGTGGGAGAAAACATAAACAAAGGCAGAATAACTGGCATTCAGGGTCCCTCTTTAATCTTCTGAGACATCTATTCTGAAAGAAGCTTAAGAAAACTCTGTCAGCTGTCTCCACTATGATGAAGGTCAGCATATAAAGTCATTGAATAAGTTAACAGGTAAATAAGAGAAAGTATGTCTCAATTCCTATTTTGAAACTTCAAGGGCAGTTATGATGTCTTGAAAGGTAACTATTGATATTCCATTTGCATTTCATAATACCGTCAATAAAACATGAGCCTAAATAAGCATTGTAACCGAAACAAGTAGTTCTCTGCAACATGCAGAATAGTTTCAGCTGGAGGATGAACAACTTGAGGCAGAAATTGCTGACTGACTGCTGAGAATGGCATGAAGTTTTCAGGTATAAGCTAACACCTTTGATTTTGTTGGGATATTATACAAATACTGGAATGAGATATTCACGTATTTCTTTTTCACTATTCTTATTCCTAAATCTTCTCTATATTTGTTATCTGTACAAGTGAGCTGGTGCTGGACACTGCTTTTCTGAGAACAGCATTTTCACACCAAATGGTATATTCAAAAATTAGCATGAACTGTTAAGTGTTCTGGTACCATGGACTGAGAGCTCATCCTCATGGCAGGAGCAGTTTGGGGACAAACAGCCACCAATTTCGAGATGAATATCTTTAGACAGTCAGAAAAAAATGTCTAAAACATACTTGTGCATTCACTAAAAGGCATGCATTCAGCACAAGTACATGCCTAGAAATTTTCTGTGCCTCAATATGGAATCATATTATTTCAGTTGACAGAGAGAGATGGCTTGCAAAAGACTTCCCACTTTATGTTCACAGTTAAATTTAAAAAGCTGATTCTACTAGTATTGAAGTTAACAGCAAAATTCCTGCTTATTTCAATGACAGCTGTATTGGCCTATAAATGTCCCTTTGTTATGCTTACTTTGCTCTGCATAGTATGTTTTCCTTTAACAACATTCTGTAATTAACAACAATTTGACAGACTGTAAGATCCCACTGTTTCGTACTTGTTATTGCTGCACAAAGCTGCATTGTGGGTTTTGTTGATAGAGGGAAATTGCAGTTAAGTGAAATGTGCTTTCTTTCTCACAAAATAGCTCTTTCAGTATAACCACATGATGCTCATACCAAATAACAACTTGCTGATTATACACTCATAAGATTACCATGCTGAAGAGATGCAAACACAAGAGTATCCAGAATTTGCTGAAACTGGCAAATTCTGGCTTAACTGTGCATTAAACAGAACACTTGGCATCCCTTCCTCCGCCCAGTCTTTAGAATTTGTTCACATTACATGTTTTTTCTGAGTGTTAAATTAAATCCTTTCTTGGGATAACGCTTCTATTTTGTGTACCTGACAGGTGACATTGCCGTTTCTCTAGTTAGAATTATTTGGACAATCAGTGACTGAAAAAGCTAATTTAGTATCTTCATATTTCATTTCTTTGAGAGATCACTGCATGGTCTTCAAAACCTTTACCTTGTTTGCACAATGTATTCAAGAGCCTTTAAAGGAAACAATAGACAAGGATTTATTAGTATGGATCAGTTAGTATAATTCTTCCATCCTTTATCTTCTACTTTGAAATATATTTTGCTATATTTTATTTGAAAGGTTATCCAATAGAAATTTATTTCATAATATATTTGAATGCAGAACAAGTAGGAAAGTGGCAGTCCTCCACTCATATTTGATCTAAGGCTGATTTGATGTTAAAAGTCTTAAGAGAAATTGAGCGTTTGTGTGCCTACAGTGTTATATGAACAAAGACTTAAGTATCAATATGGGCTTTGAAACACCCACTATTTATTTAGATTAATTCATACAGACTAAAATTAGTTTAGACATAAATTGTCAAACTATCCTCATTAATAAAGATTAGTAAGTAGTGATGTGTTTTACGGAAATACTCAGGAATATGAAAAATTTTTATGAGTATACAGACCGAAAAAAAAAGGTATTGTAAATCAGCACATCCCAGGATTTCACCTCTATATAAACTGGGATCCAACAATAATAATATCCTTTTCTTCCTCAGCCACACTTTTCCATTCTGTCCTTTTAATCAGACCTAGGCTTTTCAGTTAGCAAAGTGAAAAAGATTCACAAAATTATCTAGAAAAAGCATATAATTTATTTTTTAAGCATTTTTATGTGGGCCAATATGGTCAATTTGAATTCAAATACATGTTGTTGATGAAATTGGAGAGAGAGAGAGAGAACATGTAAAGCGGTATGAGATGAGAGTGCAGACTCCAAAGACAGACTGGATTTAAAGAAGATTCCGTTGTTGAGCTTTTCATTAAAGACCACAAACTCCACCCAGACAATAAACATTGATTATATGGATATGCCCACCTCAAATACAGAAACTCCAATAGGTAATAAGCCAGACATTAAGCAGGTCCATACATTCTGGAACAAAAGTCATAAAATAATTACTTCCTTGTTCCAGAAGAAAAAAAGAGTCATAATTGTACCAGAAGACTAATATTATACTGTACAGTAAAATATGACAATTAAAAGCTTTGGGTTTGGAAATGAACCTCTAATTTCTTTAATTTTAGCCCTCACAGACAAGAATTTAGGAAAATACTGAGAATGCTAAGTCAATCTCTAATATTTATTTAAGCTACAGCTCAGTAAAGAAACAGCTTAAGTACTTGCTTTGACTTATTTAGGTACATTTTAGTCCAAAGTAGAGTCTCACTTAAGCTTCTATTTGAATCTGGAGATTTGGTTTGCTTCTGAAAACCAAACTCCACATGTATAACTGCAGAACTCTATACCTTTCTTTCTGTCTAAATGCTAATGAGACTAAAAAAAAGTTTTCTCCTGCGAAAACGTTCACATTTAACAACTCAAACAATGAGACATCTTTCCTCTCTCACCATTTTTAGAATCACAAGGATAATTTACCATATCTAATTCATGTTTGTTAATTTTGTGTCTTTTTTCTCAAACGTTTTTTAATCTATCTTTTCTTTATGACTGCCTACTCATTCAGAGCAGGCAGTGTCTACATATTTTGGTTTCAACTAAAATTGTTGTGATTTTTGCAATTATTTAGATTTGGGACACTACAGGTCAGTCAGCCTGTCCTTGATCACTGGGAAGGTCATTGCCCTCCCCAGGTCTGGACGCAGGCCTGTGGTTACTTCCTCGAGAATTGAGTGAAAGGATCCTAATGTATGTTCCATCGCCAAATCAGAGTGGGTAAGAGATATTGGTTTCCTAAATTGTATTACTTCTTTGCTAGCTGTAACGATAGGTACCTCAATTCACACTGTATTATCTACTAGTAGGTTTGTTTTTTTTTCTTTTGTTTCTATTTCATTTTGTGTAGTATATAGTTTGTTTAGTTCCTTACCTTGTTGTTTCCTTGTGTCTAATAAACAGTAATTAATTTTATATTAGACCTAATCGGCCCATTATTAAAGAACTTGTGAACGAGACCGGGTTTTGAGGGGCTAGCACCCCGATAAAAGTTGCTGCCTGCTGCTGAAGGCCTCGGCAAAAGGCAGATTTAACTCAACCCCTGTCTCTGTTTCGTAACACCCTCAAGACCTTTCACCATCTGGTCTCCCTCCTCTGGACACACCCTTACAGTTTTATAGGCTTCTTATACTGAAGCACCTGAAAATGCACTGAGTACCAGGGATTGGGCCACACCAAAGTGGTGTGGAGTGGGACAGTTGCCTTCCCTGACCGACCCTTGACAGTAATGAGTAAAGGAGACAGAGACAGTGTTTCCTCTGTGGTGCCTTGTGACAGCAAAAGAGGAAACTAAAATACAGGAAATTCCATTTAAGCAAAAGAATAAAAAATTACTGTGAGGGTGATCAAACACTGAAACAAATTACCCAGGGAGACTGTAGAGTCACCATTCTTGGAAATATTGAAAAACTGTCTGTTCCTGGTCTTGGTCAACCTGATTTAGCTGACACTAATTTGATGAATGTAATTTGATTAGAAAGTTGTCAGAGTTCCTTTCCAAATATCATGATTCTTTGATTCTGATCCACAGGTCAATATTATACATTCATTTTGAACAAATTGCATATTTCAAGGAAATTCATCCAACTTTAACTGTTTGGGTTTTTTGGTGCTAAATATCAAGTTACATAAAAATCTAGGTTTGGCTCTGATATTCAAAAATTCAATCTAAGTCCAAAAATGTGATTGATCTGCAACAGACCAAAGGTCCATCTCATTTACTGACAATGAGGAGGGTCAGAAGCTAAGTAGAAAAGTACAAGAGCAGTCAAGGATGCAGTAACACTTCCCTTGATATACTTCCTCACACTAATTGGCTATATTCTTTTTTGCTTGTCATCCAAGGTCCTCCATAGATGGATGCTAGATAAGATTTTAGCCTATAGACAGAAGCTTATACGTAAAAAAGAGACTAGAAACCGAAGTGTAAGGAAAGAATAGCAATCTGCTGAATTCTTTCCTTGCAGGGCATCATATAATCAAAAGTCTAAGATGACATATGCTTTGAAACAGTGATAATTCAAACCATTGCATGCTATATTTTTCTGATGGTGGTTTCCCATTGTCTGACCTGCACAGCTGTGGAATGGAGTTTACTTAGCCTCAGTGAGTATCCTACTGAATCAGTCTCTGCATGAGAAAGTTCTTTCTCCCAAAGAACATTATCCTTTATTCCCTATCTGTATGATGAGTCTACATATTTTAAATGGAGCAATGATCTCATTATAATACCAGATTTGGCGAGTGCAGTACCAAATTTTAAATGCTTATGATATAATGTAATTCAAATTCAGTAGTCCCAAAATGGTGCTTCCTGACTTCCACTGACTTCCAGAAGCTTTGTTATATAGTGACAATTTTACATACAAGCGTTCATCTAGATGAAAGGCAGGCAGGGCCTGTTAATTCTGGCAAAAAAAGGATTCTATATAAATATGTAATACCCTCAAGCTTTTATAATGAAATCTGTGTACACAGTACCAGAATGCTTCCCATTCAACTCCAGTTATATATTTTATATATAAATAAAAGTGAAACTCTAAAAGAAATCTTTGAGTTTCTCTGTCACAGATAACAGAAATTTCTAAATTATTTATTTTGTCTACCTTAAGGAGATAGGATTGGAGCTAATTGATAAGCATATAAATCCATTTCTTTATGCAGCAATACCATATTGAAATGTGTGTTCAATAATCTCAACACTGAATCAGTGCTGATGTCTGAAAATTGTTCAAACTGGGCAGGTTGCTAAATGCAGTTTTTCTGAATGCTATGGGAGAGGTTAATCTTTTTTCCAAGGGCAGGATGATGATGCTTAGGCACATGACTTATTATGTGGCACCAGGATGAATGCAGCAAAAGTCAAGGATAAAGCCCAATACACAAAGCTATGATTCTGGATCATAATCATAAGTCATTGTGAGTGGTGGTGGAAGAACTGTTTTTATATCAACATGTATCTGCTTCTCCTTTCCCTCTAGAAGAGGTCTAAAAGAATTACTCATAGGGAAGGAATATTTGTATGAGGAAGTTATTAGAACTGTTTCCTGACATATGGGAGTAGCTTATTTGGTCTGCTGCGCATCATTAACACCTTCATAAAGTTGCTTGTATGCCATCAATTAAGTAATTGCAAATTGGCATTGAAAAGATTGATATCATGAAGCTAAGCAATATGTTAATTTCCTGCCAGATAATATTATGATAATATGCATTTCTAGACATAAAGACTTTTCTTTTGAAACATAAATCTTTTTAGTACAAATGTTTTCCAAATACCCTTTTAATATAAAGATACTAAAATATGTATCAGTGAGTTAATATTCACTACGAAAGAGTGCATAATATTATAAAAAGTTTTTCAAAGTTTTACATCACTGCTGTTAACAGATTTGCCTGCAAGATGATTTCCTTCCCATCTTCCTGAAGGGCAGCATAGCTGATTGTAAATAAATGGAATTATTTCTGAGTAGAATCACAAAGCTCATGGCAATGTGTACTTAACATGAAATATGAATGCCTCAGGAATTACACTTCTACTACCCTGAGGCACTGATACTCATTTTTACTAGAGCACTGTTAGGAAGAAAAAACAGTGTATTCTTTCATAACTTGATCCTTTAAAGTCTGGCTTTAAGAGTTTTCAACATGACAGATTTTCACTATAACAACTTGGCAGCTCGAAAACCTTAGAACAGTTTGAGTTGCAAGCAAAAGATGGAGATGTGAAAGAAAGTACAATTCCCTTCTCCTTTGTTCAGATTGTGACACATCCTTGCTAAACACAAACTTTTCAGAAAACCAGCCATGTTCCTCTTAAACCCAAATTGTTACTCTGTCAGGGCAGTCAGTTCCATTTCTCTCAGCAGAAACTCCAGAGAGAAAAGAAAATGAAAACAGAAGAAAAAGTATCACACTCAGTTTCTTTCCTATCATAAGAGCAATAATGTGGTTCATGCATTATAGTTTTGTAGTACCCAAATACTGAAAATATAGAGTCCCTTATTTACTCTAGATTTTAAATTTCAGATTCCAGATGACCTCAAGAGGTAATACATCTGCATTAATCCATGAGCACTCCAAAACCTTTCCCCTAAACTGTTTCATTTATTTAGTATGTGCTTCATAGTATCTTGGTGATTTCTGAAGAGCTGCTGTAAATTGAGAGGTGGTATCTACAGACTACAAGCAACATTTTTCTCTTCAGGAAAACCAAAAACCGGAAAACTGTGTTCATCTAACACCTCAGAATACTATTATACCTGCTCAAAAATTACAGAACATTTCTTTTATCTTTCCAGAGCTCAGGGTGAAGTTATTACTTTTGTCTGTTGCATACTTCAGTAATCTCTATTACTGTGGTGTACAGAATGTGTAGTTAAGTGTGCACAGAAAGACACACAATTAAAATTTCTCTATTATTAGGAGTTTGAAACAGCCAGTCAAGTTTGGCAAATCATGGTTACAGGATTTGTGCCAAAGCAAGAAGTTAGGCTAGTTAGACCATGGAATTCATTTAGAGAAATCTGGTCCACTGGGGGCTGATGGGGTCCACTTGTCACAGAAGGAGAACATCATCTTTGGTAATTGGCTTGCCAAACTGGTGAAGAGGGCTTCAAACTGAAGTTACTGACATCAGGCTGTGTGGTGTGTTTGACATGCTGAATGGAAGGGATTCCATCCCGTGGGAACTTGAGAGGTGGGTCTGTACTAACCCCATGAAGTTCAACAAGGCCAAGTCCAAGGTCCTGAACCTTGGCTGGAGCAAACTCAAGCACAAAACCAGGCTGGGTAAAGAATGGATTGAAAGTAACCCTGAGAAGATGGACTTGGGGTATTGATGGATGAGAAATTCACAAAAACAGATGTATCCTGGACTGCATCAAAAGGAGCATGACTAGGAGGTTGAGGGGGGGTGATTCTCTTCCTCTACTCTGTCACTTGAGTCTCTCAAGTGACTCCACCTGGAGACCCCGCCTGGAGGACTGTGTCCAGCTTTGGGGTCCCCAACACAGGAAAGATGTGGAGGAAGTCCAGAGGAGGGAAATAAAGATGATCATAGTGCTGGAGCATCTCTCCTATGAGGACAGGTTGAGAGAGCTGGGGTTGTACATCCTGGAGAAGAGAAGGCTGTGGGGAGACCGTATAGAACCTTCCAGTACCTAAAGGGGGCCTATAAGAAAGCTGTGGAGTGACTTTTTACAAGAGCATGTAATGATAGGAAAAGGGTAATTGTCTTAAACTGAAGGAGCATATGTTGAGATTAGCTATAAGGAAGAAGTAAGAAAGAAATATCTACATGTATCTGTGAGGGCAGCAAGAGGTTACCCAGAGCAGTTGTGTATCCCTGGAAGTGTTCAAGGTCAGGTTGGATAGAACTTCAAGCAATGTAGTCTAGTGGAAGCTGCCCCTGACCGTGGGGAGATGGGGTTTGGGACTGGATGATCTTTAAGGTCCTTTCTAATCCAAACCACTTTATGATTAAGAAAATTCAAAAGCCAAGTGGCTTGTAATGTGAAAGCTGCACAGCAGTTGAAGGAGAATACTCACCCTGGTGTTGGCTGGTGTCATGCTGTCTTTGACAGCAGGGTAAATGATCATGGAAATGCCTTGAAAACACATCTATGCAGGTTTAGCTGTAATTTAATACTTTGGATGAGAAAATACGAAGGGACTTTGCACAGACAGTTTTTTTCACTCCAACCAGAGAAGTAATGAGTTCTCTTGGGATGAATTTGGGCAGAAGAGTGGGAGGAAAAGAACTGAGGAAGAAAGCGAGGAAACAACTCCTGGACTCCTTGATTACATGTCAGTGCCCAGGAAAAAGATATAGATCATAGCAATGCTGCTGTGGGAAATTCTTCATAGTAAATTGAGAATGTGTAGTCATGGTCTGGTTTGGGGCTGTGGTAGCTGTTATCATTCTATTGGGAACTCTCACTTCCCTAGAGAACAAGCCAAATGCCTTCATAATGCAAGATCCACTAAGATCTGCTGACTGACAACCTATCATAGCACTGAAAAACTAGGTGGTCTCTGCTGCTATTGAACAACTCGAGAGGAGTTAGAGCTGATATTTGACTTCTGGGGCCAAATCTCTCTCAGAGCTGGCTGCAGATGTCCATCATGGCATTGATGTTTAGTTTAAACCTCTGCTTGCAAGATTCAGGGAAGTCAAACATATATAGAAGACCCAAGGATGCAGGTTGTCTCTTGCCAGAGCCACTCTCTCAGATCCCTAAAACACGGACACTCCAGGCTGGAGTTTGTCACTCAGCAAGGACTGTGGCAGCTCACACTGTGACCACAGATGGTTCTGCACAGCCCCAGCTCAGCTCAGGGAGGGGAGACTCGCTCATGCCCAGACACACAGGATGTCCTCCCAGATCAGGCCCAGGCTGAGGCCCTGCAGCACTCCAGGGCCTGGGGCTTCTGGTAGTGTTGAAAACCCCCACATCTACCATGTAATTGTGAGTATATTCGGTGAGAAATAGGTCCAATGGTCCCACCCAACCTTGCTCAGTCCATTACAGCCAGACACCACAGCAGGGCCCCAACTGCAGCTGTTGGGCAGGGGCCAGGAGAGAGACAGCCAGGAGAGGCTTCAGCAGTGTCCTCCATGAGCCACCTCGGGAGCTTTGGTCCTTGGCCTTGCTCAGCTCGTCAGGAAGCAACAGCACTGTGCCTACTGGAAAAGAGAAGGCACAGCTTCTGCCAGAACAGCTGGTGTATGCTGACCTCAGTATCTAGGAGAAGTACAAGTGAGTGTCGCCATATAGACAGAATAACACTCCTAAATACCCTCTGGGAGAGAGGAATATAGTCTTACACCTCAATTTAACTTGCTGAGAGCATAGCTGTGAGCATGAAAGGGTCAGGATCAAACATGCATTTCCCCCCATATTCCTGAGCTAGTTTTGCTGTATCTGGAATCCTAGACGTACTGAGCCTGATCCTATTTGTTGCATTAACTGTTTGACAGAGTAGTGATATATTGCACTAATTTATTACTTTTCATGGTAGTCATGGCAGGAACTTAAGTAGCAATATACCATTTATAACTATACACCTTTTAAGATGGCAGCGCAAGGAATAGAAATTTTACGTACTTGTAGCACATATGGGATAGCTAGCCCTACCTGGTCTTTGTGTCAATCATCAGCTTCCCACTGGGAATTTCCTTCATGGTTAGCTCAGAATTTACAGTGTCAGAAAGATGGATGAAGTAGCCCTGTTGCAATGAGTCATGGCTTTAGCAACCTCAGAGGTGGACAGAGGGTTAGGATGTATGCAGCTATCCGGCTGTTTACCTTGAACTGTTTAGTGGGATTACAGGAAAATGAGAAGAGTGAGCTGGACCATGCCTGAGTTTAGCTAATTTGTAGCAGTTGAGAATATTTCTGTCTTGTCACCGCTGCTTGCTAGTGTGCAATGAGACACTTGTCCTTTCTGATTCTTTTAGTCTGTCACATAGTGCAGTTATATATTCACACCTTGGACTGTTTTGCTTGTTTTGCTGCCTAGACTAAAGGAGGATCATGTCTTTTATAACTTCTGCTGCTGCCACATTCAATGTACTAAAAATTATATGTAGACAGACACCACATCACTCAAAGAGCTTAATTAAAAAAAAAAAAAAAAAGCCAACAAAGAAAACCCCACCTTAATTATTTTTAGTCTATTATCATGCAGAGGGTAGGGGCCATAAAGGCTTTAGTTCAATTAATCTAGATGTGTATAGGAAAATTATGCAAAAGATTAATAAAATGCAGTAAAGAAAACTAAGCCTGTAACACAGGAATCCATCTTTCTACTCTACTTTGAAAGATATTAAACATAAATCTATGGAATTAAGTCAGTGGAAAAAAAACCCTCAGTGACTTCTAGACTAAATTGTTCTTTCTTATCTGTTAACAATTTACAGAGAATTCAAATACAGTTATACTCCTTATTTTGTCATTGGAAATGCTATCCTCTGATGTATGTTCGCAGGAATATTTCTGCAAACCTATTAACTTCACTGGGCTTTACAGGACTGGAACTTACAGGACAGGTCTATTGGTGAAGGAAGAAATACACAATTGAAGTTGTTCTCTTTTAGCTGTGTTGAAAAAAGCTGGGAACATAAAGGATTAAAAGTTATGTGGATGTATTTTTGCTCCTGAAATCAGCAAACAGTTCTGAGTAGATACACCCAGGTAAGTATAAGGTAAAAATGTTTCAGACAAACATCATGTCTCCATAATGTTTTATTAAATCTTGAATGTTCTCTTAATTGCAGTATTACAAATTATTTCCTTACTTTTAAGTCTTTCATTTTGGACAGTCAAATGCACATGTTGCTCAATTCCAGGGATGGAAAAGGTCCATATATATTCAGGAAGCTTCTTAAAGAAATTGCAGTTCTAAGACAAAACAAAACAAAACAAAACAAAACAAAACAAACTATATATATATATATATATACGAATTTCTATAAATTTAAGCTGTAAAAGCAAATGGATTTACTCTTAGAGAATGAAATGAAAACATTAATTTCTTAATAAACAGAAAAGTGATTTATTTCAATCATGTTATTTGAATTTTTATTTGCTTAATTGATTCTTAGTGTTCCTTGAGTCCTGAGTACATTAATTTATTTCAGTTTAATAATTTTTTCTGCATTGATTGAAACTTTGACCCTACAAACAGAAAATAATAACTTTATTTACAGTAGTAGTGTAATTTAATTTAGTTGGAGTACTTAGAGTGTTAATGACCAGAAATTATTTTTAAATATTAATTTCAACAGTATTATGTAAATTAGGTAATAATTTTAATAATTCATAAATATATAAGAATATGCTTAATTTGACAAGTGGTGTGGATAACTATGAACATATCAAATTCTTCATTTAATTATATCTGCAAATATTTGTTTCTGCAATGAACATATTTTACCTGAAAGTAAGGAAATGAAGTTGAAATTACCAAGAAAGAAAGGTAAAATTATTACATCTGTCACACATTTGCTTTGAATTATTTATATGGTTTATGGAAAAGTAAACCAAAAGAAAAAAAAAATATAGATAACAAAATATATTTACTTGTATTTCACTGTATGGGACAAAAGCCTTACTGGAGTAGAGGCTACCAAATCTGTATCTGCACAGAGAATTGTTTCACCATAAAATGCGATTAAGTTGGTCAAACATTTTTTCCTGTCCAATCCACATAAAATATTCCCAATTACCTTCTTTTACTTCACAAGCCTGAAAATGAGCTCCATGAGAAGTTAGTCTGTGATTTTTCCAAGGACTGTGGTGAAGCTGAGAGGTCCCTGGATCCTTCCTTTTGTCTTACTTGAGGATAGGTGAGTCCAATATCATCTTCTTTCTAATTACGTGAGACTTTCTTCATATGCTATAATTTTTTTGGGTAGATGCTATGCACAGGCCCCACAGCCACATCAGAACACTTTTTCAGCAATTTCGGTTGAATTCCATCTGGTCTCACGGACAGCAATGCATCCCTAATTTGTTGTTTTCTTACTTCTGCGATTAGACTTTATCTTGGAAAACAGAAGGAAAAAGACATGGAGTCATTCAGCCTTTTCAACATCGTCCACCAATAACTTCTCTCCCTTGTTTAGCAACAGATTAATCTCTTCCCTGAATTTTCTCTTCCTATCCCTATATTGAACAGTTCTTCCTCATTACCTTTCATGACACTTCTTTGGCTCTTCTGATTTCATGAAGTGTCCAAGCAATAATTTTGTCCAAGCAATAATTTTGCGCTCCTTCTTCATTTCCTGTCATTTTTTCTAGTTTGTGGACGTTTTTCAGTTCTTTGAAGGTCTTTATATAGCAAGGTGGATTTTCTGAGGAAATCCTTGGTCTTCCTGACCTCTGAAGTAGTTTGCTTATCATTTCTTTCTCTCTCTCTTTAAATAGAATAAGCCATCTCTCACAGGCACCTTCTCATTTCACGGTGATTTCTCAGTGTATTCTGCCTCGTAATTCCTTAAGTAAACTGAAGGCTGCTCTCTGGCATAAGTCCAGAGTCTAAATGATACTGCTTATTTTCCCAGATCCTTCTTCTAGATCCTGAATTCAATCAGTCCATAGTTATGAAGTCTCAATTTGTGAGCACCAGGACAAGCAGAACATTAGAATAGATCAGTCCTGTAGCCCTTGCCTTGGGAGATAATCACCACCATAATCTACTCTTGAGTTGCTTGCAGTGTTTTCTTCCCAGGAGATGACTGCATGTTTGAAAACCCAAATATTAACCAGGTTGTGAGATCGTGAGACTTCTGCTAGCTCTGTACAAAATGTCTCATCAATTACCTCATCTTGTGAAGATTTATGATGAGTCCTTACCTCAACACTGCACTGTTATTTATTCTCTGATCTCGACTCGAAGACTCTCAGACCCTGTGTTTTAGGGGCTGCTTTACTCTCCTTCTTATATTTTACTACCTGTCCTTTCTGGAATTTCTGACAAATTTGGTTTTGGTTATTTTGGTTTTGAGAAAATATTGTTTTTCCACTCTTTCCTCTCTTTATATCCTTAAAGTGAAATTAAATTTGTTTTGAAGCACAAATTCTGACAGTGTTTTAATGCAAGAGAAGAAAAAAAAATTAATTATCTTGTTATTTCTTGATGAGTTACTCTCCTTTTATTCATCTAAATAATGTGTCTATAATTATTAAATCTTCTAAGTTTCCTCATCTCATTATTTGATGTGTGTTTTGGAGGGGCTTTTTTCTATATTTTTGAGACAATAAGATGTTATAAATCACTAGGATTAACCTCTGTGCAAGAAAAATTGTAGACCTTAGCAAAACACTTCTTTTACTTTGGAGTCTTCACGTCTCAGAACTTTTGTTCCTTTTCATCCTTTGTGCTTCCTCTCCTTGTAGACCACAGTAATATAATATATAATTTTAACAGTTGCTTATGCTAATAGCCTATTAACATAAATGTAATTCATCTACTCAATTTCCATAAGCAATGGCAGAACAGAATATAACCATGGAAACACCCAAGACTTCCCTCAGATATGTTTAAAAGCAACACAGATTTCCTCACTCATTTAGCTTTTCTCAGTATTCCCTTGTGTCACCTCAGTTCTTTACAGTTTTATTTATATTACAAGTACAGAGAATTGATAATGGGTAAAAAGATTTAAGATAGAATATTTGTCATTTGTGATTGAAGACTAAGGAATTAGATAATGAAAAATGCTATTTATACATTACTTTATTCATTATATAATTCAGAAATTATCTATGTGATTTCATTATCATAAAATAATCTCCAAGAGTTGAATATCTGTATAACAAAGCTTTAAACTTCAGGAAGAATTAAAACACTGGATAGCACTGCTGTCTTTAAATCTGATGTTCTTCAGTCTATGACTGATAAAGCAACCTATTTGAAACTTATAAGCTTTCTATTGTGGAATTTAAATATAACTTACCATTCACACTAATGTGAATACTACACTTGCTTCCTGGTGAGTTACTGCTATGGAGGGGTTCTTTCCACTGAAGAAAAGACCTGGTGTTCTCATACATACATTTATTTCTGTTCAGTATTATTTGGCTTTATTGGAGGTAAATCTTAATATTAATCAAAGACCTGGAATTTCTAAAACACTGTGCAAATGCTTAGTACATTTTTATCAGATAGGTCAGTAGTATCATCCTTATTTTTAAAGACCAAGGATTGTTGAAGAAACATTTCAAATCAGTATTGAACTCATCTCTTCCAAGTCCTGATAAAAAAATAAAAACAAAACACAAACAAAAACAAAACCATTTTTTTTCCCTTGGTCAGTTTTAAAAGTAGCTGAATGTGGATCTTGAATGCCAGTGTTAAAGACAGTAAATTCCAGGAAAAGGGTAACATTTATTCCGGTTTGGGCTATCACCATTATTAGTTTGTTTTAACAAGAAGATTGCAAATATCTTTTAAACTTATATTTCTTTTAACTTGTATTTATTTTACAGACTAGCTTAATCTAATTTAATATTGTCCTTTGCCAGTTTTGTGATTTTAATTGAAGAATTCAGCTGAAGCTCCTCCTTATCTTACTACAGATTATTTTTGTACTATGTAGGCATAATTATTTCTGTTTTCTCCACTTGTATCATGCTACATCCGTTTTTGCTTGCTTTGCATTTTCACAGGTTTGAAAATGCTAAGGATTTATTCCTCTATACTGTTCCTCTAGAAAAAGGTCAGGTAATAGGTGCAAATCTTCAGAAAATTTTTTACATAAGAACTTGGTAAATGCAGAATATTTTTACAATTTCCCCATCATATTATCTGCCTGTACATCCAAGGTTTCTATAAAGCCCTCTGTTGTATTTTGAGCCTTTCACCCCACTAGCAAGTAGATGAAGTTATGCCTCACATTTCTATTTGTATGAATTGTGTCTTACATTTTTTCCTAGTGAATGAATCAATATAAATTGGAGACATTTGACCATTTCATTTTATTTCAGAAAATGATATAAAGTTGTTTATGTGGGAAAGATCTTGTATCATTTGAAGACTCATATCACAGGGATTACAAAAGCTTTGCAACCAATTTAAGCACATATGTACAAATATTTTTCTGATATCTACAAAAATAGGAAGAGAAATAGTAAATACATTTTTCAGTTGAAGATCAGGCTTCATGGCCAAAAAGGTGGGTAAATCTTTTCATTTCTGGAAATAACTTCAAGGTAAATAAACTTCCAAGCTACTGTAATCTGGCATAAAGCTCCTGGAATCACAGAATCATTGAATATCCTAAGTTGGAAGGGACCCACAAGAATCATCAAGTCCAGCTCTTGGCCCTGAACAACACGACCCCGAGATTCACACCATCTGCCTGAGAGCATTGTCCAAACATTTCTTGAACTCTTAATGCAATTATACTCTAGGAATTACCACTAGGCGGCTCAAATTACTCATTTTGAACCAGCCATAAAACATCACGCTTTCACTGGGTCTTTTTAAAAATTGTAGGACACAGTGGAAGTATAAAGGAAACAACATTCCACAGCATAAAGCCCTTTCCTGCTCCTCAGATGAACCCCCACCCCCAGCAAGTAGACTTGGCATGCAAAATATGTTGGGAGGTGACTCAGCCAGGAATCTGAACCCATCTATCCAAAGGGAAATTCCAGACCGCATAGCATCATGCTCAACAGTAAAGACTGAGGGAAGTAGGAGGAGGGGAAAATACTCTTAGTTATGACATTTCTCTTCCCAAGTCACTGTTGCATGTGATGGAATCCTAGTTTCCCGGAGATGGCTGAACACCTGCCTGCCCATGAGAAGTGGTGAATTAATTTCTTGTTTTGCTTTGCTTCTCTGTGCAGCTTATACTTTCCCTATTAAACAGTCATCCCCTTTGGTCTGAAGCCACTTTAAACCTATCCTGCTCAGTGACAAATTTACACAGTGGTATATTTCATCTACTAGCCTATAAAGATGGGGAAAAACGACAACAACAACAAAAAGCAGTATGAGTAGCACAAGAGACACTGTCAGGTGTTCTGTTTCTTGAATTCAAAAGACGGCAAAATAGGAGACAGAAAGCAAATATTTCTCATTAACAGGGTTTTTTTTGTGAAAAACAAACAAGGATTTTGATTGAACAATTTGAATGGTAAATAGAAAACCTACAAAATGAAACAGAACCTTTCCAAAAAAACCAGTAAAATAAGGTTTTTCAGCACTATATTATTTTATTATCAATACTTGTTTAAATGACCATAACTCCACGTCTATCTAAATTTAAAAGTCAAAAAGAAAAGCAAAAACTCCAAAGTACACTTTTACTTGTTTTTGGAAGAGATAACAGCTATCTTGAACCTTTTGAAGTAAAATACTTGAGGAAATTGCTTTTGGATTTCTATGAGAGCTGATATAAATAAAACAGTTTCTTCAGTATGTGAAATGGCATGTGTAAGTGGTACTTGTCTGACAGGACTCTGTTAAATTAACAAGTCCAATTAACAACATGGGGCATCTCTAGGATTAATTGAAAATCGTTGTTTTACTTATTGTGTTGGTATTAAGTACTTGAAAGCACATGCTGTATTAATGTTGTATTTCTCTAAGAGATACTGTAACTAAACAATGACAAGTTGTGTTTTTGGTGTTTCATGTTATGGTTTGGTTTTTTCCCTGGCAGCTAAGATGTTGACGTGGGCATTGTGCTTTTAATTGCTATACTCCCCAAAGAGACTGTACAGCTCTTACGTTTAGTACAGCTGTTGTAGTAGGGAGCACATTAAAACAAGTCTCACTTAGGGGTTTTGCACGGAATGATCAGGAAATACCACAGCAATATAGCCTGTAAAACTATGAAAAGTGATGCTTACATATGCATGGGAACAGACACCTACACAAATACAGATGTGACATAAAGAACATTTAGGTAGTAAATATCTCAGAAAATACATACATTCATATTTATGTAAAGTTGACATTCCATATGTAACATGATAAACCATTTACACAGAAAAAGTCTAAAATACCAGCAAGCATTGAAACTTGGAATTTTGAGGCACGTAGACATAAATATGCAGTAACGTGGGCAAATCTGGTCAGTTTTTTAATGTGCTCCACTACCTAAAAATAGTAACTTAAGATGGAATTTTACTAAGACCTTCTACTTAATTGTAACTTAATTTAAGCATTTTTTAAAAAGGACAGCCCTACCTTCTGCCTTCAGCCTGACATTTATTGCATTTCTTTGTCTGAGCTCCAGCAAGACATGCAGCTTCTCAAATCGTGGAACTGATCCTTCTTCTCAGAAGAGTTTTGTTTCCTGATCTTGTCACATGTGCTGCTGCTTGTACAGACACAACAGCTATCGAGGTTCAAGACCATGCGGCCGCAGCCCAGACTTACACCACTGGGAACTGCGTAAAGAATTTCAACACGAAATGCAAGAAAGCCCAACCAGAATGCAAAATCTGATCTGATAACAGTTAAAATTCCCCATGATCTCAAGCAGAGATTAGTAGCAATGAAACTATATCATCATTTATGTCTGAGCTATGAATTTATAGGGATGTTGCAATGTATTTTTTGTTTCTTTACGAATTAAATAAGTATGGAAAGCACACATATAATGTAAATTTCATAGCTAGGAATTCTAGGAGCTAAAGCCACAAAAACCTCAAAGTTATGGCATCAAATTACAGTTAGAAGCATTACAACTGTCTATAATATTCCTGTGAAAGTAATGTGCCCCTAAACTTGCTTTAAATGCTAAAGTGTAACATACCAACTCAGGGGTGTTCAGTCTTCAAAATGAGGTCTTGAATGTCATATCCGTATTCAGGCCTTTATTACACTCAATTTATTAAGTCAAATATATGCAGAGATTAACAATACTAGAGGGATAGATATATAATTCAGAAAAAATGAAACCATTAAAACAGATCATACAGGTGGTCTTTTGATACAACTTATCTTCTAGGTAAATTATTAGTTCTGGCAGTATAAATGGGTGCAAAAAGTATGGAAATAAAATATTGGGGCTTTGCATAAACTAGTGTATAGGCCGTCAGCATTACTGTTGTGAAAAGTGTAAACACATTGTGTTCATGAACCTAAGCACTGTGAAGTCACATGGTAAAACACTCAGTAGTCATATACCAAAAAACACTTTTTTGGGTGAGAAGCGCATGTCCTTTTGAAAAATGTTATCCCTAAGATGTTTTTTATCCAACACACTTCTCTCCTAGTCCTAAGCATGGAATCATTTACTTTGCAAAAGACCCTTAAGATCATCAAGTCCAACCATTAACCCAACACTGCCAAATCTACCACTAAATCATATCCCAAAGGGCCACATCTGCACATCTTTTAAATACCTCCAGGGATAGTGACTCAACCATTTCCCTGAGCAGCCTTGTTACAATGCTTGATAACCCTGTTGTGAATGATTTTTTCCTAATATAGAATCTAAAATACCCTAATATGCATCATCTTGTCCAAAGTTAAGTACCTATACCTTTAAAATATTTTAAAAAAGAAACATCTGAGATCATGTGTAAAGATATAAATTTGAAAGATTTGCTTATATTTTAGTTTTGTCTTCCACTTTTAAATCTCTTTCCTTCTTTCATATTTCTTTGTATTGTTAAAAATGTCCTCTTCTGTGGAAATATTAATGTCGTGAAATTTGTATTAATACTATAAAATGGAGATAATATTTACAAAGCCTCACTATTTGTGTATTGAAAGAGGATTTTTTTTTTTTTTTTTAAATACTGGTAGTAAAACAGCCTATAAAAATATTGAATAATCTAAAATAGATGGGAAAATTATTTAATGCCCACCTGCTATTTGAAAGTCCATAAATACAGCAAAAGAAGAAGACTAATACAGTAGCTGGGGATTTCAGTGGTCACAGAATAATGAACAAAACTCTCAGAACAAAAGGTTGGTATGTCAAAACTGTGGTAAAATGTTGGTGAGTGGTTTGATTTGTTTGCAAAGTAACCTACGCTGTTGAACAATAAAAGAGGGAAATTACTTTTGCTATGACACTTGATGTCCCAAGTTAGCACTGCCATAGTTTTCTGACCTCAATGCTAGAGAATATGAGCCATGAGACTGAAAATGTTAACAGTTATTAAGTTCATCCGGAGAACACTTTGCATGATGCTATCTTGGAAAATGTACTGTACTATCTCTATTTGAATAAGATAATCTTAGGAATCACAAGGACCACGTGGGTCACAGAATCCAACCATCCAATGATAGTTACAAGCATGAGAAATATTTCCTCAAAATGTGTCCACAAACTGTCTGATTTACCTGGCCTTTTACTTAGTAATTAGAACACACAAGCACCACCCCAGTCACCTATGTTTAACCATCAAAAGATTCAGGATCAGAGAAAAAAAGCAGGTTGTCTTAAGGCATTCCCCAGATAACAGTTTCCTGAAATATCAAGGAATAAATCTAGCAGAAAGAATAAAGAAGAAGATTTAAGTATACTCTATACCGTCTGTATTCCCTTTCAGTAAATTATAAGGCCCCAAATAAAGAAAAGACAATTATTTAAGACAGTCATTAATGGGGAGACAAAACATTGGTATTAAAAATGAAAATAAAATAAATAAATGAAAGCTAATATAAAATAAAGGGAAAACTGAAAATGGGCTTGGGAAGCATAAAGTTCTTAGTTTGTGCCACATGCATACACAAAAATGCACTTGACACTTCTCTTATGAAGGCAATAACGTGATATTAAATATGAACTGAACATCTTTTAATAAAACCATTGAGATCACTGTGCCTAATTCCATTTAGCTGCAAAAACAGTACTGGAAGTCTAGTATTACAGACATACTGTTCCCACAAACCACATTACGTCACCCTGCTTTCATGCAAGTTCTGATTTCAATTCTGCTAATTTTTGTCTTACATTTTAAGTATGATACAGACCAAAAATTGATGCTGTTTGATAAAGTGTCTATGGTACTTAGAACATCAGTATAAAAATTGCATTCCCATTAAATGTAGTTTTAAATTCACAGATCCAGATACACTTTTAGGGAGCTGTGACCAAACAGATATTACTGTTCAATTACAGAGGAGACTTTTTTTTTTTTCATTTTCAAACCATTGGCATATTTCTTGCCTAGAAAGTAGATAAAAAATATTTTTTTTTCCCTCAGATTATTCAGGCTAAAATAATGTCTCTTAAAATTTCCAGTCAATTAAAATAGTTTTGATTGTTTTTCAGCATTTAGTTCAGAGGATACTGGAGAAAGGTTCATATTAGCTCACTTCAGCTGAAATAACACTGGAAAAGAAATAAGCACTGATGTTTACCAAGAGTTACCAAGTTAAATGCTTATCAAAACTGCTTCGAATTGGAACTACAAAAATACAGCCAAAACACTTTTTGTCTTTTTTATTTTATTTTATTACATAATTTCCATATAGCTAAGCATTATGTGAGCAAATTAGAAGACAACAAACAAGCAGCAAAGCTACCAGATTTGTGCAGGCAGCAGTAGCTACTATTTTAGAGAACTCAAGTAATTATAGAATAGCCAATGGCAGCTAGGTTTTACTTCACAGAAGTGTTGTTGTACATCAGCTCCGGCACGCAGTGAGGGAAAGTTCACTTGCCTCAGGTGTCCTAGAGGTTGTTCATAATTTAGGTCACTCTGTAGCTTGGTTAATTCACTACTCACTCTCCAAAGGCCTTCAAGGAGCTATTACTACAGGGAAAATTCAACCCCTATTAAGTTGTTTTTGAAAATAAAATCAGTCAGGATGGACAGCTTGGAAGATTTAGAAACTACCATTTAACAAGTACATTTTATAAAGAAATTAGATTTCTGAAAAGCCTCTGCATCCTACTAGAATGAGTAATAAACTTTTATGATGAGCTTGGGAGAAAATAGCTCACTAATAAAAAGGTCAGAATTTGTGTGTTTTAGATTGCCTTAAGGACATATCCAGTGCTGTTAAGATTACTAGTCCCCATCTGAAGGTTTGGATATTGTTATTCTAGATTTATATGTACAATATATTAATGCTGATTTAGTCTTCAGAGACATTCTTTCAATAAATTGGAACAGCACTACATACACCTTCACTTCTCCAGGCACTTCCATCAATCAAAAACTTCGGTCAACTCATGTGTGAAACAGAGAGAAGGAGTAAAAGAATTGAAGACTGGGGAGCAAAGAGGGTCCTAAATTATGATTTTAACACATTTGACACATTTGTTTTTTCATGTTTTGCGTTCCACATAAACTCTAACATTCACTGAGGGTTTTCTATTTTCAGTTTCATCCTATCCTATAATACTCAGCTTTATGGCCCCAGGTGGAGAAATCTTTAGCTGATTTGTTTATATTTCCAACAGAGAGCCATGAATAAAACTGCATGTCTGTTGATTGTTGAAAAAGTTGGACTTACAAGCTCCAGGCAAGTTAATAGAGGAGATGAGTACAGGCTCCAGAAACAGACAACCTCAAATACTTGACAATAAAAAGGGAAATCCACTACTTTAAAATTCCTTATCACGTCCCACCTTTGTTTTGTTCCTGAAAAGTCTGTATTTTTAGATTCTACAGATGTTCAATTAAAATGGTTTTTCAGTTGTTTGCTTGTGCTTCACCAGTTGTGCTTTCTGCTGCAGTGTGGAGCAAGAGGCAAGGTTCCAATCTGAAACAAGAAAATGATTTTGCAAGGATTTCTTTCCAACTCTTGCAAATACATTGTTTTTATCCAAGGCTAAGCTGTATAACATAGGAGAAATGGTGCATTTAGGGAAAAAAAATCTAAGTTCTTATATTGATGTTATTCCTTTAAGACTGATGGGAACTTGGTGTGCATAAGCACTACATGAGCGAACCCTTAAAATACACTGAGAAGGAGACTGTGTAGTCATTTAAAGTTCAAACACAGTTTCATCTTGGCCATTAGTCAAAATAAGGTATCTTGGGAATCTTCCAGTTTCATAAAGTAACCCCTGTGAAAGTCCTTTAATGCAACTATGTCTTAGAAAAGATCCAAACAAGTAATGCCTTGATCCATAAATCACAAAAAAAGTCAAGAATGGAAAGCTTAGCTTTATATTTAACAATAGTCTCTGGTCTGAAAATTCATGTTAGGGTGGATTTAGAAAAATATCTGTTCTGTTTCAGTATATGGTCCCTTGAAATACCTATGTTAACATCTGAATAAAATAGATCACTTTTAAAAAGCAACAATATAAATATTAAACTATTAAAATAATGAAAAATAACTTCTGTTTGTGCCTCAGAATTCTCTTTAAATTCTTCTAAAATTCTAGCATGCTTTACATTGTGAACAGGCAAATAAAAAATGGTTTTTAAGTCTGCAGTATGTAACACATTCGTTAGTTTTGTGAAAGATTGGATAATCCCATGCACTAGTGTAATGGTGCAAATGGGAAGAAAGGAATTCCTCCCATGCCTTGTACTTGTGTGCATTTCCTGCAGGTCTTTTCAGACAGAGAGAAGACCTCCATAAACATTGATTTCGGTTTTCTCCACATTTGTAGATGTTACTGAGAAGTGAACACAACCTTGACACAGTTTTCACTATGGTCATGCCAATCTGCCGTGTTTTTTTCAAGGTGTTAACAAAAAAAGTACCTGCTGCAGTACACTGCAAAATTGCATGTTTCTTGCCTATAGCCTTAACTGAAAACCAATTATCTAGCTGTGAATCCTAATTCCCCTCTTTTCATTAAAAATAACGATACAGAATTTTTACTGTGCTAAGATGGTAGTACAAAGGAAATGCTGTTGGGTATATAAGCAAAGCCTGACAGTTCAGAGGTCTGTCTGAAGTCACTTGACAGCTCTGCACATATTACACGTCTGAAATGCACTTCTTCCCGTGGCTAGCACACCTGTTTTCCACTCATACAAAAGCTTTTTCATTGAAAGAGAGAAATAGAGGGACCAGTATGCCATCATCCAGAGTAACCTACACAGCCAAAAATTAACTTCGTGTCACGAGGTAGCCAGCTCTTGCTCAGCAGACAGGAAGACTCTCATGTTGTGTGAATTGTTCTGGTGTGTTATACATAGAGTGGTGGAGAAGCTGTTCTCTTTCCCAGAAGGATTGTCTTGAGTCTTATTAAGCATTACATAGTCTCTAAAACCACATGAGGATTTACTTCATAAAGGAACAGGCACCTGAACCCTTTACTAATCCAGTAAAGTCCATTAAACATTAAGATAATCCTGCTGAGAACTCAGCAAGCATTGAGTGTCTTCTATTAATAATAATCTTTCTCTTGCTGGGTAGCTGAGGAAATTATAGTAATTTTTCAGTTAAATGGCATAAGTTTGTGACATATATTTTTTTTCCAAATCTGTTGTATTTAGAGAAATGTACTTTCTTAAATTGCATAGTATGAGGAAAAAAAGGGTTAAAGTAAAACCTTTATTCTCTGACATCTTTAAATACATCCTAATTCATCTTTTGGAAAGATTCAAAGAATACAAATACTGTCCATTCACTGCTGTGAAATAAAATTTCCTGTGTTTTACTGTGGAGAAATTATTCATAACAACTTTACCTTCTTCTCAGTGCCATCTGTGGAAGTAAGGGTGAGACAAACCAAAGTATAAATTGACCCTATATCCTCTGCTGGAATCATATACTAGAAGACAACAGATGTTAAGTTGTGAAGCAAACACCAAGAGGTAAGGAACCCTTTCATCTGGCAGTTTGACAGCTGAACTGCCACTGAATTTTCATCACTAAGTAACTTAAGCACCACAGTGAAAGTCCAAAGCAGAGATTGGTCATTCCATTCTTTTCCAAACCTATGTTCTGACTTAAGTTCTATTTAAAAGGAGACTTTGAGTCCTCTTAAATTCCCTGAAGTAATATTAGCCCTACTTCAAGAAAAGCATCCAGAAGTGGATTTTAGTCTCTATCACACTTCTGACCATCAAAGAGAGAACTCAGGAATGCCAGAGGGAGACTGAGGAATTGTCATTTAACTGTACCACCTAATTTGTTGAAAGCGATTTCATTCCCCTTTCTGTAATCCTGTTTATGTGACAACTATGCCCAAACAATATCTCTACACTGCAAGACTGGACACAAGTTCATATAAAAAAATTATTATGCAATTTACAACAATTATATGTATATATAGTGTCTTAGAAAACTTCCTTTCAGCTCTGTATGGGTGACAATTTCGGAGCCTCTCCCTATATTAAACCTGCAAATGTAATGTCAATGCTGAGCTTGCTGCTATTTCTTGCACCCTTTTGATGGTCTTTTTGCCGCTGTTATGACCTGACTCTGGGGCTGGGTAACTGAGGTTCTTGTTAATAGATCCCTTGGGACAGATTAAAGTGGAATAACACTAAGTGACTGGTCTATATATGAGGTAGATTTATTTTAAAACAATTTGGTTGCAATAGAAAGGAGATATGTAGCTGGTTTGATTATTTTCTTTAAAAGTGTAAAAATATCACAAACAAAATATATAAGATAAAGAAAGTTAAGGAAAGGACAAGAGACTGGGTCATTGCAATTTGGGTGTCTGTGGTCAGAGTGATGGTTGCAGTCTGATCCACTGAGGGTGGGGGTGAGAGTCCGAGCAACAAAGCTTGACAGGTTATGTACACTCAGGATTATACAGGAATGCCCTGACTCCTCCCTCGGGAGGGGATTTGCACTGTCTGATGCAACACCGAAAATGAGTTGGGTGGATGGATGGGGGAAGGGGTACTTCTGGATTGTCTGATGGTTTATGGCCCTTTTTAGTGACATGACCAAAGGGAGGAATACCTTCAGGCTTACTTGTGAGCTCTCCAATAGCTCCCCTGAGGGGGAGTTTTCCTTTCCAGGAGGGAGGGAGGACATTAGCACAATAAAAAGCATTACCCCACCTCAGCAGGATCTGCTTCTTATTGGCCTTTTCCCTTGGCTGTCGTGAAACACTTTGCTTAGGACATCAGTCCCAGGCCATCACGGAAACAGTGGCAGGGCTCAACCACACCATCCAAGTAAAGGTCAGTCTATCACAGCAACTTCTTTCCAAACAAATAAGACTGGAAAAATACACAGAGATGGTGTAAGTGACCTGCTTCTTTCTGTTCATTACCAGAGACAGAATTCCAGGCTGTTTTGCTGATGCTGTGAGAAATAAGGTTATGTATGAAGCAGATGCAAATATGATAGGGTCCAATTTCTTCCCATTCATCTCTAGGTCTCTGTCAAGACAGGTGGATGGTAGGGAAGCCTCCTTGCAGGTTGACCATGCAGGTGTGCCTCACGCATATTAAATTACCATGTATGTGTGGACCAACCAACCTGCTGCACCTATTCCTAAACTTTCAAATTTGCTGTCTGAACAACATACAAATCTGGTTTGAATATGACCATAAGAATGCTTTATGCCATACAAGTATCCCATTACTTTTTAATCAGTTTTTTTTTTTGTTGTTTGTTTTGTTTGAATTTTTTGGGGTTTTTTTTGTCTTTCCTAATATACATCACAAATGCCATTCTGGGTGTAATTGGATATGCATGACAAAAGCCTCATTTACAATATTTTATGTCCTTTATATCGAACATATATACCCCTGGTGCAAAAAAAAAAAGGCCAGTGAGCTGTGTGGAACATGACATTGTTTTTTCCTTTTGCATAAAATAAAGATTATGTGTCATATAAAAGGTTGTAGTAAAACTGACACAGAGATGCTAAAACATTATTTTAGAGTTTTATTTTTAAGCACTGAACCTCTTATAAATTATAAAGAGCAAGTAAATTCAGGAACAAGTCAAAAGTATCATTTAGAAGAAATATTGTCCAATAACTAATATTGAAATACCTGCTCAACACCTTGTGTCCTTTACTGGTCTCAGCTGAAAAATAGACCTGGGGAGAATAACAAAACACTAAAGAAAACAGAACAACCTACCCCCATGAAAACCACTAAGGATTGTGTCTCTAGGTAAACTAAAACAAACAAACAAACTAAAAAATACTACAACACTAACCAAAAAAACCCAAAAACCAAACCAAACCAAAACTGTGAGTCGCTTTCTTGTGGTATGAAATTTAGGCAGGACCACTTTAGGAAAAATTTAAATATTTTCTTAATTCTTTCAAAAGCCACTACACTAATATCTAATTTTTGAGTTGTTCATACATTTTCAAGTTTGGGTAGAGAAAGACCTCTGACAAAGAAAAAGCTAACTATAAACATGAAATCACATCGGCCCATTTAATACTGAATGAATTTAAATGATATCTAATATCCTACACATAGTGTTGTTAATCACATTAATTTCAAAAGATTTTGGGCATAACCCAAAGCATTATGTTTAAAAGAGTTCTTACTCAGCCTATATATATTTTTCAAGTAGTTTCTTTCTGCTCATAAGCTTTCATGCCACTCCCAAGGTTCGCCCAATCCCCAGTAATCATGAATATAGAAAATTACACTCCAGTTTCAACACCTGCTGAAATCAACAATGTGATAGCATCTGCAGAATACATTTGAATAAACTTTGAAAAAAAAAAGTTATAGGGGATCTTCTTCCTTATACTCATATTTTGTGAGTGAACTGTATTGATATTATTGTTGACAGATGAATAGCTGTCTCTTTTAAAAAGTAGCTATGATGAGAGAAACTCCAATCTTCCAAGTAGTCTGTTCCACTGTCTTGACTTTAACCTGAATCCTTCTTGTTGAAATTTAATATTATTATTTCTTTTCTTCTCCATATCTGCAGTGAAGAACAGATTATTTCTAATGAGAATTTACAGGAATGGGACAGATGGTAATTTTGCATTTTCTTATTGCATGTTATGCTCCTTTCAGGAGAGGGATTAATTCAGATACTTCTCTGTAGAGAGAAGAGACATGTTTCTTCTCAGGAAGCAACAGAAGTTGGCAGAAGCAGGGTTCCTGGAAACTGCATGCTGTGGCAAGCAGAAGAGAGTGAGAAAGTCACTTGAATTATGTAGAAGTCTGCAGGTGGAGGAGAACCTGAGCTGCTGAGAAGAAATAGGGAGCCGACAGAAAATTTTCAGAGGTGTTACAGAGTGAGCAGAGAGAACTGGGCTTTATTTTCTGTGTCTTAGTCACTGAACAGGATGGAAATAAAGAAGCAGTGAGTTAGGAAAGACATAACTGCATATAAATCCTGTATATTTCTAATCTGACTGTAATTTAAAAGCTAGGAATTCTATTTAATAGTTTAATAATCCCTGGCTTTTGTGAGTTTAAGAAAAATTTATTCTTCTTTGGGGATTTCCCCCTAAGGAAAAAAAAGTAGGCATAGGCTTAATACAAAAGCCTGGTTGACTGAAGGTCCTGCATCAGGAGCTTCCTAAATTTCTATGATATTTATTGTTGTGCTATGATTTTAACAATAAATTAAAATCTTTTCTGAAAGGCAACATGTGAAGCCATGTACAAGGTTCCAACTGAGGCCTTACCAATGTGCATAAAGTAGGAGAATGTGTAAACATCTGAATTATTACACAGATAGGAATAATGTTATCAGCAGTCCATGAGTCTGTTCATAACGGCTTTGTGAAATATTTGTATTCACAGTAAAAGCACAATGTCAGTACATTAGCAACCAGTCATTTGCCAAAATCTCCAGATCCTTTCTTGGAGAATTACCATGTTCTGGATGGTTTATGTCTTCTACCAGTACTGCTGGCTATATCTGTTCAGTGTAGTAATTTGTAGTTCTACCATTTGATCTATTCCTATGTCTTTATTTTTATTTATTCCAGAATACAGGTAAATAATGATAACACAGAAATAAGTTAGAATCAAGACAGGTTCCTTTTTGCCAAGAAGAGCAGTCTACTCCTTGAAAATTAACTCATCAGCTTTGTGTGTTACTGTGGTTCAGTTTTCACCCTTTTTCTGTGGTTTGCTCTTGGGCATGTCATAGGAAATAGTATTTAAAGCCATTATGATCTCATAAATTGCCTTTTCGTTTCTGAATTTGAAGCTACTAAATGTAACCAGTCAATCAATGCAGTGACATCTGGGCCACACAGGCACTTTGGAAACTCCTCACTCCAGTTACAGGACTTTATAATTTTCAGCCATCCAGGGTGGTATTGCTCAGATGCCAGCCTCAGCTGTTTGCTTCAAAATGTGTTCCCAGCATACTCCTTTCAGGAAAGAGTTTTCCAAGCCACATTTAATTTTCCTTTTCAAGTTCTTGGGGTTTTTTTTATCGCATTGTGTCATGTGTTCTTCTTTGGACTATTGCTGTTTCACTTATGTCTGACATGACTTTCTTAGTTTGCTCAAACCTATATTCACCCTCAACCATGAAGCCAATCTCTGTTAATACCAGGTAGCATGGTCTTTAACCACTGACTATTCTATATGATATTGACAAGCTTTATTGTCTTCAATATACAGATTTGTTTCTTTTCCTTTCTCAGCTTCTTGATTTTGACACTCACTCCATCACATAGATGTAAGGATTTCACCAGGTAAATAAAAGAGTTCTGTACCTCGCAATTATCTCTCATCTGCATTAGAACTAAATCAAATACACATTAATTCCTGATTTTTAAATCTTTTATAGGAAATGTAACAGTAGTAAGTTCCAAATTTGGCTTGTATAGCACTGCTTTATCCTTACTCCCCTCATTCTTCCCTAATCAAATTCTCATTACCCTGTCAGAAGAAGAAAACAGATTGGTTTGATAGGATTTGTTTTTGAAAAACCTGTGTAGCATCCTGGTGATCTCATTATTGTCTTCACACTGTTTAAAAGTAGTTGTTTTCTTGTTTTTTTGTTTTTTTTTTAATTTTAAAAAGATCTGTTCTCATTCTGAGGAATGAAGTAAGACTAACTGCTGCGTAATTCTCCAGCTTCTTATTTTCTTTTTTATGAGCAGGGTTTTTTATTTCTTCAAATCATTTGGTACTACAGCTGTCTTCCAAGAGTTTTCAAAGATAACCACTAAGAGTTTTTTGATTACATCAGCCAGTATCCTAGGATGAAGTTCATCAGATCACATTGATTTAAGTTATCTAAGTGCTTGCAATTCATGTCTTTCCAATCCAATATTGAGATCTTCTCCTTTTGTTGCTGATATTAATTATGCTAGACACTTCTCCTTAATGGATGTTTTTACTGAAGATTGATGCAAAAAAAAGGTTATTAAAAGCTTCATCCTTTTCTGTGTTATCTGTGCATGGCTTTCCTTCCTGATTAGTTGCAGAACAATGCCTTCTTTGGTCTTCCTCTCATACTTAGAAACTGATTTCTTGTCATTCTTATGCCTTTTACTAATTGCGTCTCATTTGCGTCTTGACCTTACAATTTTTTTTCTTTTATGCCTAGGCTTTATTTTTCTCTTCAGTAGTCTAATTTTTAGTTTCTAAACACTTCCTTCTTCTATTTGAGACCAATGAAGAACTCATAGTTTATCTAAGCTGATCTCCTACTAAATTTTCTATGCTTTCCTGTTTAAATACTTATACTTTCCATGTTATAACTTTGAATAGTCTGCAGCTTTTCGTAAATTTCCTTTTTCCTTAGTTTTATCTGCTAAAGGATCTACTCATTGCTGAATTGCCAAGCTTATTGAAGTTAACCTTTATGAGTAGATCAGTCTTCACAGTTCAAGGTGACTCAGGAAGTGTATTGGGTAATCATTTGTGACCTAGTAATATTTACTTTATGTTTTATTTCTTTACAATGAAAATATTAGAAATAATGTTCTTTAAATGCCTTGCATTCATTCAAGCTTGACATTTTTACAATGCTTTTCTTTTTGATTCCAGTTATTTCTACTGCCATGATTTTACTCTTTATTTTTATGAAGTACTAAACCATTAAATCAACTTTTATTTTTTTAAAAAGGATGTCACCTGATAGGACAAATCTAGATTTTTTTTCCAGATTCTTTTTCATAAAGAATGTGAACAAATATTCTTCTATGGAATACGTGTTATGACATCACATCAGTTGTAAGGACAGAGGTGTGCAATTACAAAACAAACAAGCAAACAAATAAACAAAAATACTTCCTTTGTTTCCTTTTAGAATTTTTTAAAATTGTATTTGTTGTATAAAATTCTGCTTTCATTTCCAGACGTGGATGTCTGAGACAATAATTGCCCAACTGACTGTTTGCAATCAGCTTTGTCAGAAGGATGACATATATGTGTAATGGAAATAGATTACACATAAAAGTATCCAAACTGTTGGTTATTAATTTATTGAGTTTCTGCTACATACGTCTGTATATCCAGCCCTGCTCTGTAAAGGGGCTATACTAGGCTCAGAAGGTAACTTAAAAAGAGGAAATACAGGGCTTTTTCAAAACTTGAGAAGAAAGGATCAAGGGAGCAGATGTAATTTCAAGGTTCTAGCACAAGTGGCAAAATTTTCCATTCATACCTGGCTATCTTGTATTTTCAGAGATCTCAGAAGCAGAAAATTCTACTGGAAAGTCTAAAACATAGACCATATTTTTTTTTTTTTTTCATGTTAGGTGCTCACTTTCCTACAGTATCTGAGGAGTACTACAATGACAGGACCTTCTTTGCAGGGAATTTGTTGAGAAGTTTTCCTTATTGCTCCCTCCCAAAAGAAGACACATCAAATATATAATCTATATTTGAAAGTTCAGGTTATATTTAAAAAGAAACTGCCATACTTAACATTTTAAATAATTGTATTGGAAGAGTCTTTGACTCCAGGTTAAGTTTCTTGCTGCCTTTTGTGAGTTAGAGGAAACTTCATCCAATTGCTCCTGATCTCCATGAAGACATGAAGACTTCTGTCAGTTCCCTCAACGATCTGGCTGGGTCTCTTCCCTGTCCGCCACTGTACTCTGTCTATTTCTGCTGCAAGATCCCTGCTTTGACTCCCTCACTGCTTCTTTTGCACAATTTGTACCCTGGATCTTTCTCCTCCAGATTGAGAGGTTTACCAGAAAAACAATCTCTCTTCTAAGGATCAGTCTAACTCATTCATTTTTTAAACAAAATATAACTCAAAAATTGACCTCAGACTAGTCAGAAAACCTGTCAATCACTCAAACTCTGGTAATCTCATTTATAAATTATCAAATCCTTATCAGTCCCATATATTCTGATTCTTGTCTGATTATAAAGCATAAATGCCTGCATGATACTGCTTGCAGGAGGAGAAAAAAGTCTACAATGAAACCATTCATTTTAGCGGACTCTTCCTGTTGCAATACATGGGAAGAGATTAGGCCCACTTATAAAATCCTAGGAAACATTAAATATTGAAGGTGTTTTATTTGTTTGTATATGCTTGCCACCTATTCTTGAAAGCAGATGTCTGGGAGAAAACAAGGGTCTATAGAGGGCTATCAGTAGCATGGGAGCTACACTTATCTGATATAAGTTCTGAGACAATCAAAGCAGAGAGGAAAGTGAAAGAATTATAAACACAGGGGATGGAATTAGGGCTGTGTGACTAGAAGTTAAGTGTTTTTGCATAAGGCGTGTGATGCAGCTTTTCAAAGCTCTTGAGAAAACAAGAAATATTTGGCTACTAGGTTAACAGTGAAATTTTTTTTTATTTGTGAAGACTTCTGTGTGCAAAAAGGGATTATAGGAGGCTGAGAACACATAGATACTGCCATTTCCTCAAGGCATGGAAACCCCAGGTGAAATCTAAATGCTTGGGCAGAATGTGATCTCTTTCTGGAAACTGAAGATATCATCCCTGTGAGAACTGGACAGCTGTCACCACAGTTTCACCTAGAAAATAGCACAAATGGAAGCAGAAAAATTTTGCATGTAAGATTTTTAAAAGTGCAATGATGGTAGGGACAATAATTGCTACCTTCCTCCGGGAAGAGGTGAAAGGTGAGCGCGATGCTTCTCAGAAATGGGAACATCAGTTGAGGAAAAAAATATATATCCTTCCAGCATGATTTTGGTTTTTTAAACAGAATTGTACATGTGGAAAATGAGGATCTTTTATCAAGGTACTGCACCTAATTTTTCCTAAGGCTCACTTAGTTAAGGTATGAGGAGCCTTGCTATTTACTGCTTTGATTTGCCAATCTTCTTCTTTAATTCCAAATTACTTAATGCAGGTGAAGTCCTAAACATACAGCAATATCTGAAAAAAGCGAGGTGACTGACAATGTTCAGGCTGGTGGTAGATTGGGAGAACTAGTGTCGTCAGCTGCCAAGATTGCACTCACAAACGGTCATTTATCTGATTCTTAATTATACCTAAATTAATTTGTCATTTCTGATGAACATTTTACTGTTTGGAAAGTGCAGGTATCTTTATGAGATATTCTGATTCACAGGGCTACAGCAACCCATTTAAGAAAACTGTTTGTCCTTGTTTTTGAGGCCTCAGGGACTATCCAAAGTGACACATCTAATAATTTTAACTTTTCTGTCAATCAGAATCAATTAACACCTATTTTACTTCATCATAGAACACAGCTCTGTACCAAGCACTACAAATCTTGTTTTTCAGTTGTGTATGAAGAATAAATTAAGAAATGATTGTCTAAACTAATGCATTGCTCTTTCTTGAAACATGAAAGCAGCACTGGATCTATTCATATTAGCAAGAAGAATGTTTTAAAGGGATCCCTTTATGAGAAAGCTCTTGTTTGAGATTTTTTCCTTCAGTAGGTCTGATTATTTTATGTTTAATTAACGTGGGCTAAGTGACAATTAAAAATTAACACTGCATATATTTAACAGCACTATGATTAAAAAATAGAATTTATAAATTAAATTTTTGAAACTGACATTAGTATTGATAAAATAATACTTCAAATACCTGAAAACTAGCATATATTACTTTCATGGGGAAAAAGTGCTGTGGTATATTCTCATTGAGTCATTTACAATTTATATATTTTGTTTTAAACTGAAAAAGAAAAATAAACTTATTATTATTTGCTGCTGAAGACTGTTGTTCCTCACCTTAGTTCTAGCAACTTTTTGAGGAATGGTTCCAAACAATGGATAGAATGAACATTATCTCTACATAAATATATTAATATATCTTAATGCTTAAAATTTGGTAGGTCTGTGGTAAATAAACAAAACCTCAGCGATGTTAAACAATATATTTCACTAACCAAAATAATTTTCTCATTTAATTGCAATGAGACATTTCAGCAAAATAAACATTGAGTATTTCAATTGTGATGTTCTAGTAAGTATTCTAATATATTGTTTCTTATCATTGGTATTTTTACTCCACAGGAATAAAGCATAGTATTTATGCACAGCGGAATTAGAAATTGTGCCACATTATAGTCTTTCATGCTAAAAATAACCTACCTTACCTTCACTGCTTAGCTATTATGAACTTTATCTTCATTTTGTGGGACATATCTCAGTGCTGTAAATTTATGGTCAAAAATAAATGCACTTTTTATTTCACTTCTCTATCTGATTCTGTAATTCTAGAAATAATGTTGTGTGCAAAATATGTATAAATGGTATAAGAACAACAACTTTGCATTACCAAAATAAAAATCATTAGCACAGGATAAACTAATCAAATACCTTTCTAGTAAATTCTGCTGTTCTGTAAATATTATCAATCCCTTTGAGCTTCTTCCTCACAAATAATAACCCCTCCGAAGGGATTCTGACAAAAGATAAAACTTTGGGTTTTAAAACCAGGCTTTTTTCTTAAGATGTTATTTGTTTTTACTTCACTTAACAGCAATTAACTTCCAGAAAAACTTAAGTACACTTCAAGCAGCAATCTCATGTGTTAAAACTTTACCTGATTATTCACTTTGTGTGTGTATATCTGAATAACAGGCTGCTTTTAAAGATTGTGAATATTAAAAATCAATGTTATTATATAGAGACTGCTGAATTCTGTCTAAGAATAAGAAACTTGCATCTTCTGCACTTTTTAAATAGATTAATAACCTCATAATGAAACTTGAATTGATTATTTTTATCCAAATCAGAGATTGCATAATGTTTGAAAAAGCATAATATATTTTCTCCATTGTTGACAGAGCCAGTAGGGTCACAGCAGCAGTGACAGCAGGCTGAGCCAGGATAGCATATTTGTTACATTCATATAATCAAGGTGCCTACAAGGATTTTGTTCCATGGCAATTTCCAAGAAAAATCTCCTGTGTGTACCAGACTTTGCAAAATGGGATGAAGCTAGCTTTACTTTTGGAGGTAAAGTGGGGCTAATTAAATAGGAAAAAAACTGTGAAAATATAACTCTAAATATCCATGGAAGACTTTTTACTTAAAAAAAGAGTTTCTGTTCAGGAATATATATTATTATTAGAAATACTTTTCTAGGTATTTGTAGGGTTCCTCTTGTGCCCTATTTCTTTTCTAGCAGCCGGTCTCATGGAGTTCAAGTCTCCTGTCACAAACTGTTCCTTTCTGTTGCTGAACATTTGTGCATTGTAAATCCTACTGCCTTCACACAAATTGGAAAATACAATCTTGATGACATAATCTGATAGGGATTAAAAACCGGGATTGAAGCAGTTGCACATGATATTTGAATGTTTTATCTCATGCTTTTTCGTGGTTTGTATCTTCCATGATTTCCTTCATTTGTGCTCATGGTTCTGAAGAATCAAACACTTTCCATGAGTCAAACTTGCTGTGAAAGTGGCTGGAGAGGGTGTGAAAAGCAACAACTGCTGAAAGTCCTGGATTTCCATCAAAAAGCAGTGGATAGAAAAAATTTGAAAATACCCCAGATTTTTTCTTGGAAAATAATGGCTTGACATGGAAATAACACAAAATCTGTCTTCGAAATGCTGTTTTTGCAAAATTAGGACTTATTTAAAAAGTGAATTTAATGTGATGAGTAATTCCAGCTGAGAAGAAATTATTCTGTTTTCCCCATATATTCTTGGGTCTGGAGTTTGTTAAATTTGTCTGTATTGTACATAATGCTCACAAAAGTACTTTTGTTTTGAAAATTTTTATATCTGTCTATCTTTACTCTGTTGATGAGCAATGATCCTACTGTTGCTCAGTCTTTACTTACCACTGAAGTATGTTTGCATTATCATAATTTAAGTATGGAAAACCAAGTTTTTTTATTCTTCCTGAACTTGAGAATCCATTAATCAAGCCAATAAGACAAACTGTCTTGCAAAGTCTTTGCCAAGTGTTATCTGATGCATTTTTTCCAGGTTACGTATAATATAGATTTTAATATTGTGGTGGCATTAAAACGGTGGCATAACGGATAGAACCAGCACTGTATTTTCTGAGAAGGTTGACAATTTACTTTATGCTTTTGATATGCTACAGTATCACCAAATATCTGGTAGCTATTGATAGGTATTGTACATTTAACACTTGCATGTATGTCTGAATTATTTGGAATAAAATTTACTTATCATGTTCTTAACGGGACTATTTTAGATACCAGGAACTTTTGGTCTTCATGGCTGTTAAACAGGTATTTAAAATAGACGAATAAGGAATAAGATTCAATTTGAATTTAAAAAAATTGGTTCCTAGATCAGAAAGGGAGAACTGATCATTTGGAATTGCTGAAATTATAAATAATAAAGAAAATACAAACAAACAAACAAAATCCTTAAGCAGACAAAAAAAAAACCCGCAGTAAATGATACAAATACTCTAAAAGTATACACACATTTAAGAGATTAATTAGTTGATTTTAAAAAATATATACTAAATATTTTGTTCTAGATAAAGGTGGTGGATTGACCTTGTCTGGCTGCTGTGTGCCCACCAAGCCACTATACTATTCCCTTTCCATCAAGAGGACAGGGGAGAAAATACATTGAAAAGTCATGGGTCAAGAAAAGGACACGGAAACAGCTTACCAATTACCATAATGGGCAAAGCAGACTCACCTAGGGGAAATTAATTTAATTTATTGCCAATTAATTGTAACAAAGTGAGATAGTGAGAAATAAAACAAAATTAAAAATACCTTCACCCTGCCCCTCCCTTCTTACCAGGCTCAATTTCACTTCTAATTCTTCCACCTCCTTCTCCTGAGTGGTGCAGGTGCATGGGGAATAGGATTTTTGGTCAGTTCATAATGTTTTGTCGTTCCTTCCTCCTCACACGCAGTTCTTCAGGTCTAGTGTGAATTCCCACCCGCAGGATACAATCCTTCATGAAGTGTTCCAAGGTGCCTCTTTCCCACAGGCTCCAATTCTTCAAGAATTGCTCTGGAATGGGTCCTTTCCATGTGGTGCAGTCCTTCTGGAACAGACTACTCCATTGTGGGTCCCCCTGGGACTGGTGGTTCTGCTAGGATACTCCTGCATGGGCTCTCCACAGGCTGCAGCTTTCCTCAGGGCGTATCCACCTGCTCCGTCAGTGGGTTCCCAATGTCCTGCAGAGTGGATACCTGCTCCACCATGGTCCTCCACGGGCTGTCTCACTACAGTCTGGGTCCTGCAGAGTTGTTTGTCTCACATTTTGTCAATCCTCTCTTCCAGCTGCTGTTGCACAGTATTTTTTACCCTTTCTTAATTATGTTGTCACTGAGGTGAAACCACTGTCATTATCTGGCTCAGCTTTGGCCAGTGGCAGGCGCCTCTTAGACTCTGCTGGAACTCCAGTATGGAAGTGTCCAACATGGGGACAGCTTCTCATCTCTTCTTACAGATGCTACACCTGAAGTCCATCCCACCCTCCTGCTACCAAAAGCTTACCACATAAACCAAATATAATAAATTATTTAAATGAATGATTTCTTTCTCAGTGGACAAGACTTTCTGTATACCCTCACTTGCATGATCTAATATGATTGCTGTATAATTGTTTGTCACAAAATACTGTGATTTTTCTACCAATTCACTCTTTGTAATAAATCAGCATGGAGAAGGAAATCCATGTTCAAATGTAAATATCCACTTGGAGAGAAATATGCTTTTGAATCTGTATTGATGTTTTTAAAAATATTAAAGTTCGGGACTGGGTTTTGAAGTTATTGTAGTCATTTTTTGGTAGTCATTACTGTAGAGCGTCAAGGCTCTTTCTGCTTTGTATCACTGGTGGCTATAAACAGCGCGACAAGCCCATTTACAGTGATTGCTTAAAGCTGAACATCTTTATTCACCAAAATAAAGAAACTGATGATTGTCATTTATGATATAATATATGAATTTAAAAGCTAATAAATTAATATAGGATCAAGTGTAATTTTTGTTTATACTGTAAATAAAACATATTTTCTAGGTGTATTTATAACTTTAATATTTCTGTGACATTGTTGTTTCCGTACAAGCCTTCTCTAAACTTTATTGACAACGTCGTAAAAACACTCCTTGCTCTATCTTGCTTAGACTGCCATTTTTATCCATTACTGGTAACTTACAGGTATAGTAAGTTAAAACATATTGCTACGGGAAAAGGTCAGCAGTGTTACCTGACATAACATTTTCTTCATGTTTTCTGACTTTTTTTTTCCTCCTATATACATTATATTTTGGTTTGCTGAACGTATTGTACGTACACATCACTGAGTCCGTGTCAGTTGCTCAGGAATTATTGACAGCTGAAATGTACCATAAATAGATCTTAAAGTAGCTTGCAGTGTAAGCTATGTTTTTAAGATGTGGGTATTTAAGTGGGAGCTGTGATATCTCTGGGACAGACAAGTTATTCTTTTATTATTATTATTATTTTGTTCAGTTTCAGTACATCTAGTATCCTAGTTTAAGGTGTTACAGCTTATTATTGTAGCAACAAGTCCATGGCTTTTCTCTATATTGCTGACTGTGAGATGAAATAGCATTCAGTCAGTGTATTTTTTGTTTTTACTCTGTCATGATAACTGTGGTTCCAAAGGTGTTCATTTTCTGTAAGTTTTAAGTACTTATAACTTTGAAGGAGTAACCCTGTGGGCTGACATTTTATGTGCTCATTGCTAGTTCATAGGTAAGGTTGCTCAAAATTGTGATGAGCTAGGATACTTTTTTGCTTAGAATTTCATAAGCTTACACACTTTAAAGCCTTTCTTCCCGATAAACTCATGTACAGTAGCATATAAAAGATAATACACTTGCTATAGTTTCATCTTCTAACAGATGAGGTATTTTCCTACACATAAAAATACTAAAAATACTAGAGTTAAAGGAAAGAGGATAGTTGTAACACACTTTATTGGACGAATTATTATAGTATAATGGCGAAAGAAAAAGTATTCAAATGAAATTTCAGGAAAGAGGAGTGAACAGAAAAAAATTAACTTCTGCCACTGGGGTAAAAAGGACTAAGAGAAAGCAGGCTGACAATACAACCATCTTAAATATTGCTCTGATTGAGTATCTGGATGATCAGTCAGGTGTACACAGGCTGAATCATCATGATTGGTACATGGTGGGAGGAAGGGAACCAAAAGTGTGAAGGCAAGAAAGAGTGAATGGGAGACTTTCACTGTGTTAAATCACATGACTCCCACTGCTTTGTATTCATGCTCCCTCTCATTAGCTTTAATGTGTATATTTTTGAAAAAGCAATATGAGGTTGAAAGTAGTGACAATTCCATTTTAAATTTGTGTAAATAAATCAGAAAATGTTGAGTAACCTGACTTTTCTGATTTCTGTCTGAGTCAGAAACTCCTTTAAAGTCTTTGTCTCATCCCATAAGCATTTTATTTTCACAGCATTTAGCAGAAAAGCTTTCTGAATTCTAAAGTAGCCTTGTTCACCATTCAAATGTGCAAGGTCTTGGCAGTGGGAAACAGTGCTTTCTCTTCCTTGTCACTCTTTTTTTTTTTTTTTTTTTTTCCAAACAGGCCAGTGCAATCAGCATTCAAAGAGTGTCAGAGAAAGGGAGAAAAGTTTTTGTAGCCTATAGCGACATGTTAACCAAAATGCCGTTCACTGAGAGGGAAGACGAAGTTATGAATCCTCCTAGGTTAAGAGGGGGGGCTGAGCCTGGGTGTTTTCTGTGTTTGAACAGAGTATTTCAAAAACCTGTTCAAAGCTTTAAAGAAGGGTATACTCTTTAGAAAAGGCTATCAGAATCTAATTCTGGGTTTAGATTTTGGAATCTCAAGGTGAGTTAAAGTACTAACTTGTGTAAAGTGGTAATTCTGGAGACATTTTTTCCTTCTTTGGTCTCTCTTATCTTTATGGTACCATATTCTACCACTGTTTAATACCTCTGTATTACTTACTTTTTCCCAGTTACTACACAGATTTTTCATACGCTTTTCAGAACATTGACCACTCTCCGGGCTAAAGCTTTATAGTTGATTGCTGATACATTTGGAACAAAAAATATATGTTCTACTATAATTCTGCTTCCTCTTTTAGAAAGGACTTTTTTTTTTTTTTTTGGGTACATTGTAAATATATAGTACCAATCAAATTCTGTAATGTTTTTTGAATTTCTAGAAATAGACTTCATCTAGCACTGGTATGTAAAGAAGTATTAGGATCTGGTCCCTGAAAGTCTAAATTCCTCCTTTCTGTTCAGTCTGACCTTGAATTTAAATGTCACATTTTCTCACAACCATGTCTACAAGCAATTTAGCTTGCGAAGTTTTGTGAATTTTAAGCTAGAAATCAGATCTTTGTTCCAAAGGTGTTCTAACAGATGCTGCTGACTCTTGTTTTAGCTTAGCTAGACTCCAGCTGATTCCTTCTGTCATTTCTACTGTCTCACTGAAATCCCCTGCAAGATGAAGGAAACAGCTGAGCGACAGCAGTATTTGTGACAGTCAGTACCCAGAAAACAGATGTCAGGTGAAGCCCCTTCATTGTGTTCCTAGAAACTTCTAGCTGTGAAATGCATCCTCTGACTACTCTCTTCCAATGCATGGTAACACAACCTGTTCAAGGTTAAAAGGTACATACCTATACGCCACAGTTTGCTCTTGGCTTTGGCTCTGTGCAAGAGGCAAATACCAGATGCTGCAGCCTTATGATGCTGCACATGAAAAGCTAGTGTGGCATGGCAAGCAGCAGTAAAAGGTAATTCATATGGCTGCATGCAAAACAGAAACACTTTCACATAACTGAGAGGTACAGCAGCTGTTTCTTAGGTCAATGTTCAATTCCACGCTTCCTTTTTGACAGTGAACGAAAACTTTATTACATGTAAGAGAGTATTGTTTTTGTTTTATTTTGCTTTTAGGAAAAAAGTTGTGAAACTCTTTTAGAGCTAAAATCTAATTCAACCAAAGCAAAGAGTAATTAGGTCCAAGGACTTATCACCCATCATAAAGTTCAATACCATCAACATAGGAAAAGTCTGGTGGTTTAGAACTAGGGGATAAAAGCAGAGTAGGGAAGAAATTTCAGACTGTGCTAGTCAATGTCTATCAACATTTAGATTTTGCACCATATCCTTCATGAAACTTTGTATTTTTACCAAATATTGGTCTCAGGCTTGAGACACTGTTCATAATAACTTTGACCTGGTATATAATTAAAGATGTCTTTAATGGCTGGTTTAATTAAAGGATGGCTGATATGGCCTAGCAAATCAACCACTTGTCATTCTGTTTTAACACAGCCTTGAATGTCAAACTATGTCCTAGTTTTGGCTGTTAATGTGGAAATTCTTTCCCTGATAGTGTTACATGAACAAAGAATATTTAAAAATTCCTCGCTGTACTGATAAATGCTTTCCTCTATGGTGACATCTGCCAAGGTTGCCATGGATGGACCCCATATTTCAACACTGGTCAGACTGGAAATGGTGGCCTCCCTGCATCCCTAGAAGCACTTTGTATCATCAGTCATAATATTTGGCAACATTTTCTTTTAATAATTTGAAGCAAAAAAAAAAAAATCTATCTCATTTGTTCATATGTTCAAATCTCATGTATTATTAACTTCCATTGCATTCATTCTCTGTTTGAATATTGTCTCCAAATCAACTCTTCAGTAAAAAAGGGTGAGAAGATTTGGGACACTGTAGGTCTTTCTTGTAGGTTTTATTTCTGCTCACATGCATTTTATCAATTTTATAAATAAACCTGGAAGTTATTCTCTTGCATTTATCTACAGTAAGGAACTCTATCCCTGACTCACTTTTATCAAGCATATTTTTCTGTGTGATTCACAGAATTGTAATAATAATGTGAAATCTACTCTGCGTGAAGATTGGAAGAGTATGCCTGGGTGTAGAAGCAACAGGAAAAGGGAAGCATGGTTGAGAATGACAGTGGGAGACAATGCCTAAAGCAGCAGGTCATGAAGATCATAAATTGGCACAGAACACTGAAACACTCATGGAAAAGCACAAGACTGCCTCCGTGTGATGAAAATCAAGGTCAGACTCTCAGACACAAGCTCTCCTAAGATATCACTGGAAAGGGAAAGGACTGGAACTGGAGCTCTGACCATTCCCTCTGTCCCTAGGAAGGAAAAAAAGAAATTCAAATGACTGAAAAGGAAGACACGATGGAAAGAATACTGTGATCACTGTAAGCACCTCAAAGGTACAACAGACATATCCACACGCAACACAATAGCCAACCTAGGAAGAAACTACAAAATACATTTTGGACTAGGGTAGTCCAAAAATATGCCTTTGCTGTGAATTTCAGCTAGAGATCTTGGAGATGGGTGTGTTAAAGCCTGTGAGCCTTGGCAAGTGAGTGTGAAGGGAATCAGTTTTCTTTTTTAAAGTCCAGCTCCTCTTCTACAGGGTCATTTTCCTCAATTTTTTGGTGCAAACGTGGGATGTTGAAAAGTGTGTAGTAGAGTTTGATGAGTGTTTTCAGGGGGTAAAACCCAACTGAATCCTTACAGCCTCTTAGCTGTTGTTAGGAACAGCAGTAGGATCTGCAAGCTGAGCTTGTTCCTAGCTGGAAGACACAAATGTATGCTATGAATAGAGACGGTAATTTGGATTATCTCTTTGTTCCCCTTAAATATCGGTAAAGATAGACTCCTTGAAATAAAGCAAAGGCATTATGCTTTGCATTATAATATCTTTTCTTCCTTTTTAAACTGAAGACTTTATTTTTTACATTACTGAAGTCCTATTGTAAGAAAAAGGCTAATTTAGCTTTGCAACTTCTGACTCTTTTCAGAGGTTAACCTTTTGAAAAGGAAGCAGCTTAACTGTCCTTTTTGAATTGTTATCCCATGAAAAATTGTGTGTGGGAGTTGCTAATCTATTGAGAAAAATCTATTGCTGATATCCTCGGCACTTCAGTATCTAGTTGTCAGTTTTGCATTTTTCCTACAGCTACCATTTTACTCACAATAACTACATGTCATTATTTTTCTGGCCTCATGTATTTTATCTGTTGTAAATTCCTTTATTCATTTTTATCTTTCATCTTCAGAACATCATGTTTTATTTCTCTAATCCTCAGTAATATTTTGCCGTTGTCACACCATGTATTCATTGATTCTTTACTATAAATAACCTTCCAATTTCATCGTGGAAGTCCTGTGGAGATGCATGCCTTGCAATTATACCCTTCTAGTAGAGAGATGGCTGTCCTTCTCAGGCAAAACGTACAAAAGATTCTAATATAAATATAGTGTGATACACATTTTAATTTGTCTTTGAGCTCAATAGGAGCCCTTATCCTACATCCTTTGTATGAGAAGTAACGGTACCGAACAGTTTAATCGGTTATAAAAGATGATAGCCTGGCATGAATACTTATTTCAGGCTAGGCAACTGAATGCTTGTAAGTAGCAAAAGAGTAGGATAGGCAAGGTTATCTACTATTTTGCCTTATCTGCTTTCCAAAAATATTGATCCTAATCTCTCAGAGCCTGTAGTCTCCTTCACTTCAGCGAAATCGTGCCATGTATCTCTAGCTCGTTTCAGATTAGGGGTCAGGGAGCATCAAGATCCTCTTCCATCCATGCCAGGAAGACAGTTATATAACTGCCAGACCTTGGATCACAGCCCTGAGTGCAAATAACAGAATTCATCCGGAAGGGAAGAAAAACACCACTGGAGGCGATGGAACAGCTCAGCAATGGTGACGCCACACCCCATGATTCTGGAGCAACCCTCCTGGCACATCAAAGGCCTGAACTCAGGGCACGCCAAGAGGGACGAGGCACCTCCCCAGTTATGGGACTGCCTACGGTGCCTCTCCATGGGTGGAGGAGGCAGCAAGGATGTCCTTGCCTGCCAAATGTGTGTGTTGCCTGAGGGGCTGCTACCATTTGAAGGGGCTGTAGGTCGAGCTGATCAGGCTGTGAAGCACCAGAGAAGGTAAAAGACTGATAGAATCTTCACCGAGTCCCTATGTAGATGTCTGGGATTACAACATAAAGTGTAACCAAAAGTATGTGTTCTACTACTGTCTACAGGAACTGCTAAAATGGGTGGAGCAGTGTTCTTTCTCTTCTTCATGACTTAACCCTGATAACTCCCTCCAGGGAAGCAGCAGCCACCCTGGAGGGTCCATCTCCACTAATGGGCCATCAAGGTCTCCAGGAATGACTCACAGAATTACATCATCCCGTTGTGAAATGCCCCACTCAGAGGGGAGGAACAAAACATTCTTACCTGTATGCAATCTGGAGTTTGGGGCACCCCAATACGACTACCACCGAATCCCCAGAGGACAAGAGCTATCAATAACCACCGCTGGACCTCCAGACACAGACCAGAACTTTCTACAGGATCGCCGCTTCAACAGGAGCACATCCATCACTCCAACAAGATACAACCACCATTTAATCGGACTGCTACAACCGCCCTGACCAACAGGGTGACACATCGTATTCTGACTTTGTCAGCTTAAACCGGTGTTTCAGTACTATTGCCTTTACTATAATTTTCAAATTAAATTGTAATTCTGACTTGGAGTCTCTCACAACATATTTGTGTGGCTTTAATCTCTCCCACTGGTTTGCCCACAAACCAGCACAGTAGACAAGGCTGAAACCCTCACTGCATGATGTTTCTGCTCAACTGAATGGCATGCCACTGCCTCCGGACTGAAGGCATCTCCTCACTTGCAGATTTGGAACTGCAGAGCATGTACAGTATCCTGGCAGTAGGCAAAGGGCAGAAAGTCACATCTTGCCATGTATCAGAGCCAACTATGAGCTTGAACCTCTTGGTCTGCACCGAGAGTAAGCAGCAGGAGATAGCAGTGGGGAAACTCCTTGTTAGGGACAGAAGTCCATGTTCAGCATGCTGACTTCCGGTCTCTGTGGGGATCCAATAATGCTGGGGATAAATGGAATTCAACTGTTAAAGTGGAGTGGGAGTATCTTTGCCAGTAGGATGACCAACCTGCTCAGAAGAGCTTTAAACAAAGAGTGATGACAGAGGGTGAATACAACCAGCGGTTAACTGTGGTAGCAATGAATGGGATGGCAGGCAGAGACACCTAAGGAAATAAAGGGCGGTAAGACACCAGCCTTAAGTGTGTGTACAAAAAATGGGTACAGCCTGAGAAACGTGCAGAAAGAGCAAAAGTTCCATGAGCAGTCACAAAACTACAATGTTGTTGGAGTAACTGAGATGTCTAAGGACAGCTTGCACAACTGGAGTACTTCCGTGAATGTTAACAATCTCTTCAGGAAAAGCAAGGAAGATGTTAAGGAAGGTTTGCCTCTATGGTAAAAAGAACTTGGGCATATCAACTCGTCTGTGGGATGCACAGTAGGCTCATCAATGGTTTATGGTTTATGAATTAAGGAGAGGCCAATGAGGGTGATAATGTGGTTGGACTGTTTCAGTTCACCAGATCACAGTGAGCAAGTGTGCAAAGACTTCTTTAACACATGACATGAAGAAGTCTTGGGATGACAGACTGATGATTTTGGAGGACCTGAACCTCTCTGACATCTGCTAGAAGGACAACACAGTGGAGACTTCTGGAGGATTTTGGGAATAATTTACTAATACAGGTAGTGAAGAGGACATAAAGAGATAATGCACATCTGGGTCTGCTCTTCTCTGGCAATGGAAAAGCTGTTTGGATTGGGCAGTCGATCACAGCTTTTACTCTAGTGCCCATGAAACTGGAGTGGCTGTGAAGGTACTGAGAGTGATGCCTGATGGCTTTTTGGCTTTTCTTTTTATACCCTTTTAAAATCCTTTTTATACCCTTAATACATTTTAAACCCTTTCCCTTTCCTTGTACCCTTCACACATATCCCTTGTACCCTTCACACATATCCTTTGTACCCTAGTCCCACATACCTATAATTCTTGTAGTCTGATATGTAGCTCAGTTTGGGAACCCTACAAAGCGAGAAGACAAAACATATGCAGTAAGACATCAACAGCTCCACACTATTTCAGAACTACAGGCTCCAGCCTTGGAGGACCCTCTTTCTCTGGAACATATTTTGTAAGATGGACTGGAATTTCATTTACGGGGGGTAACTAGAGCAGGGGGACCATTACTTAACCTATTACATTTTTTATTGGGGATTTTAGATAGGTATGCTAATTTGTGAAGTCCATAAAAATTGTATACTGGGGGTGCTCATGGGCTTGGCCTGTTCTTGTGCCTTTGTGGACCCGTGCTCTGGGCTCGCTGCGCTGGGATGCGTGGGGATGCCCAGGTGCTTTCCACCATATTTTCATCTGTAACGGGCTTTGCCCCTAGGATCCTAGTATAACCACGGTAATTACCTTTTTCCCTGCTACTGCTGTGTCTGCCTCATATTTTCTACCACCTGAAAAAGGCAACAAGAGAGTAGCAGAATATATATCCAGGGCATTAAGCAAACAGATTTCAACTTGCCCAAAGAAAGGATAGATCATCTGGTCCAAGTTTTGTGTGAAAAGGAGCCTAGATGAGTTTATCCAGAGTGTGTAATAGATTATCTAGTACATAATAGTGAACATTAACTAACTCAACTTCAGAAAAGCTTTTGATACTGACTGCTACTATCCCTGAATAGGCCGATGTCTAGCTGGCTAAGCACTAGCTCTGTGTCTGAGCTCAGAGGGTTATGGTTAATGCATCATAATCTACCTGGAGACCTGTGACAAGTGGTGGAAGTCTGTAAGAAATGGAGTGCAGTGGGATTTAAATTGAGACCTGACCTGTTCAACCACTTTACCAGTGATCTGGAGGAGGTAATGGAAGATATTTTCACCAATTTTGTAGATGATAGTACTTTAGCAGGGTGAGTCAATATGCAGGAAATAAGAGTTATCAACCACAGGGACCTAGTGAGACAGTAGGAATGGGCAGAAAAGTCTCATGAAATGCAACAGTGACAAATATCAACGACTGGGCAGGAAGCACCAGTGCAAAGACACAGGCTGGGGCCTGATTAGTGGCATCTGTGAAGGAAAAGACCTGGGAGTCCTGGCAGACACAAGCTGATTATAAAGAAGAAGTGGGCCTCAGCTGCAAAAATGGCCAACAGCACCCCAGGAAGTAGTCATGGTAACACAGTCAGAACATTGAAGGGAGGGACTATCCCTCGGTGTTCATGAGACTCCATCTGGATACTCTGCTCAGTTTTGAGGCCCTCTGGTATAGAAAGACACTGCCCAGCTGGAGAAAGACCTGTGGAGGGCCAAACTAGCCATAACTGGAGGACCTGACCTATGAGGAGAAGATGAGAGAATGGGGCTTGTTCAGCCTGGAAAGTGACAGCCTCAGAGCAACCCTACAGCCGCTACCTGAGAGGAGATAAGCAAGAGGATGAAACAGGCTCTTTCAGCAGTACATGGTAGGAAGAGGAGCTGATAAACATAAGTTGAAACATGCATTTTACTCAGCATACAATAACTTTCTCACCCTTAGGGCAGCCAAGCAGCAGAAAAGTCTGCGCAGAGGCCTTGCAGTCTCCATCCTTCAAGGTTTCCAATTAGACAAAACTCCAAGCAACCTGGTCTGACCTCTTGTTTTGAGCAGGAAGGTGAACTAGTGATCTCCTGAAATCCATTTCAGCCTTAATTGTTCTTTGATTCAAATTACCCTGTAAACTGGAGCTACTGGATGGCATTTCCTGCCATCTGTGTTCTCCAGCAAAATGGTCACCAGCAGAGCAGCGATCACCATTTCGCTGTTCCTAAGATTGTTATGCATTAGGGATGTGATGGATCCACTTTATTTGGAAGATCAAAAGAAAAACTGAAAAGCTATTCTTTGACAAATACGTATGTGAATAATTGATATTCTCAGGATGTTAAATTGTGCTACAGCAGGAAGATTTGGCAGGCAGCTAACAAGTTAAAATGGCTGATGCTGCTGACATGGTAGCCAGAACAATGATCTGTGGTAAATGCAGCACTAACAATGCATTTGCCTGGCAACTAATGAAATACTCTCAATTACTTCATTAATATAAGGATAATTGTAATTGTTCTTTGTCACCTTTAAGTTTCAACTCAGATTTCATCACAAGTCTTGCTCTATTTAAGGATTTAGTTAGTCTTCCCTTTTGAAAAAAATTCACTATGTAGTGAGCAAACAAAACCCCCCTTTTAGATCTGCTTTCATTCTAACAAGCATACAAACTGTGGCTCATTGATAAAGTACACTGGAATTTACAATGCTCACTGATTACAAAACTAAACAAAACAAAGGGACACAAAGTGTCTTTACACTGTGTCTTTCAAATGGCTGGTTTTGAAAAATTATTGTGGTGGATATTCACAATTGGAATGTTGTTTTTCTTTGAAAAGACGTGGAAGAGAGTAAGGAAAATCAGTACTTCATTCTGGTCTAGAAAACTGCCAGAAGTGAAGTCTTAACACTTCCTAGACCCATGGGTATGTTACTTGTTATCATCCTCCACACAGTTTTAAAGATTTGGAGTATAGACCATAATGTATTTTCTTCCTTTCTCAGCCACCAGCATTTACATTAGCAAGCTTGTCTCTGAACTCATGAATTCTTTTAAAAGTCAGAGCTGAGAATAACCAAAACTTGAAAAAAAGCACAGAACACCATGAGACTCATAGCAGTGATATTGGCAGCACTGATTTTCATTTTGTAGGCATGCTTACATTTCAATACTGATCTAAGGAGCTGAATAAGAGCATAAAATTATTTATGAAATATTGATTACAAATACTTATGTTTGTTTTTAAATGCATGTCAGTCCAAATTAAAGGATGTATTGATGCCTTAAGCTTCAAAATAGAAATCTGACAATTGTGGATTTTCTACAAATTTTAATATAAACTTAAACCCGTCTTAAAGTTTTTTACATTTCTACCTATACCTTTATACTTCTACTCTTAAAATATAGAATATTTTGCTCCATAATGTTGTTGGATGAGGATCCATGTATAACTACAATACTAAACCCAAGCTAATAATTTGGTTTTTTTTTTTCCTTTTGTCATTTGATTTTTTTTTTTTCTTTGAATTTTTAATTTGGGAGGTTTTTTTTCTCTACTGACATGTTCTTTGCTTACAACATTATTTGGGCTATAGTGCTACTCTTTTATCCAATATAAAATAGACTGAATTATGTTCAGTTGCTGAATTAACAATGACTTGTTACCTTACTTACACACATCTTGTGCAGAATTAAGTACTCTTAAAGGCAATATGCCAGCTGTCCTAGAGTAAGTTCAGTTACTGCAATGATTTTGGCATTTCTCTTCGGAATTCTAAACTGTTCCATTTCAAAAGAATTTTAATTTCTTAAACAATAATGTAAAAAGTAGACACATGTATAAAGGCATCTATGCATTAGTGCTGTAACCTGGTAGTAAATGCACAGGCAGTGCACAGAGAGTGTGCACATTTTCAAGATTGCCAGATATACGAATTGGCAAAATGTTCAGCACTAGCTTTAGCATTTAAAAGAAGCATTGCATGACTAATGAGAATAGGGGAACAGTGCTAAAAGTGGAGATTAGCACCAAGGGAGACAGAAGAGAACTGTTTCTTGGCAACAGGACCAGAATCAGTGGTATGTTAGCTGGAATTTCTGCAGATTAAATTTCCAAGGTACCCTTTCAGCTGTCTGTTGAAAGTAAAACAGGAATTGTTTATACTTTGCAGTGAGGTTATTGGCAAATTCAGCATGTTTTACAACTTTAATTTGTTCTCATTTGGAAATCAGTCCTACAAAACCATAGACTTTCTATAATTCATCAAAAGAGAAAAAGTAATATGAACACAATCCACTCAAATAATTGATTTTACTGAAATGTGGCTGTATTTTTTTTCCGAGGAAAAAGTGTTATTTATTGTTTTTGCAATCTTTATGGAATATGAACAGCTTTGAAACAGTAAGATATTTAGTGTAAAGGAGGCTTGGTTTTGTGTTTTTTATTTTTTTCTCCAGAAAAACTATTTTGAGTGCCAAAATAATAGGATTAAAATATTATACCTTTTGAGTACTAGTCCAGCATTGAAAAGTTTGCTGAACATATAGAGCCTCCAAAAGACTAGGGGTAAGGCTACAAACATTTTTTTTACCTGGATTTAATACTGCATTTTCATGCCAGAAAAAATGTCAGAACAAAGCGAATGATGAGAGATCTGATGAATATAGATGCAATGTAAGCTTTTTTCCCAAAATCCTAGTATTCAGAAAAGAATATCTTGAATTTTAATTTGATTTAAAAAATCAGAGTGGTAAGAAGCGTTATTTTTTGGTAAAAAATATTAATATTTTTATCAAGTCATTTATTTTTTTAGAATCTGAGACATCTCAGCATCCTTTCATACCACAGATCTCAAACAATCTTATGGTAACAGGACCAAGGAAATTAAAACTCATGACATATCAAAACCAGAAAGGATGGGGGAGGAAACCCTCCCAAAATTACTGTTAAATAAACCCCAACCTTTTCTGGCTTTATTTTTACATTATAAAGAAGCCTCTTGAGTGATCGCTTTTTTAGACAATTATCTAGAAATGAGCAAAAAACAATCAAAATCAGTTGCTGTTGCCATTACAGCTCTGAAATCTGATTCAGTTCACACTATTGCAAGAAAATGTGTACCAAATTAGTATATAACCAGTTGCAATTTGAATCAATTTAATCAATCTTTCAATATAACAATTCTACTTAAAAATCAGTTTCACCTGCTAAGGTCATTAATGAGGTGAATCTCATCACTATTCATTACACATCATTCACCATATTCCATAAGATCTCTTATAACAGTTAATGGGTGATTAGGCTCCAGTGGAAGATATTTTCTTGCAAGAATCATTATGATTCATTTCTCTTTCTCTCTCTTCATTATGCCTTCTGTCCAGTAACATATGTGTGAGGCTCCTCTCCTTGTTAATATCTTTTTCATTGTTCATACGGTACGCTGAAAGGAATACAATTCCAAACCAGTGAAAAGACAATAAACACTTTTTCTCTTCATTAAGCAAGACTAAAAAAACCCCAACCCCCCCAAACAATCCAACATAATTCCCATCCCTATACCTGAAAAATTCAACCAGCCTTTGTTCAACTGCTACAAGCCTAATTACGTATCTAAAGTATGAACGTATTTAATGTCAGTGATTCACCGATAACATTAACCATTTTGAAAACACTATCAAGAAACAGATATTTAGGCATAATGAGGTTTTCTGGGGTATCAGTTTGAGATTGTAGCACTCAACCCTTATGACAGACAAGCTGTAAAGTCGTAAGGTCATTTTCAGGTGTTTCAGCTGTTTGCTAAAATCATCGTCTGAATGCTGCACCACAGCAGAATATTCTTGACCAAAAGCCACGGTGATTTTTTTCTCCTTATTGTAAGTTTTTCTGCTTGTGAATTTCGTACATTTGCTCATGCAGCAAATCCATTTGGAAACTCATTATGATTATTGGACTTGTGTACAGGGATTTTAAAAGGCTGCTATGGTTTTGACTAGCATTTTTTGTAACACTGTAGTATTTTATTTAGCTCCACTCTTTCAGATCTCAAAAAGTCTCTAATGGAAATTCCATCACGTCTGGGGGTGAGGGCTGTTGGATGAAAGCAGACACAAAGCAACCCAGCTTTCTACAGAGCATGATGATTGTTACTGCTCAATGGATGGACCTTCAGACTTTGAGATTACATTGTAGCCTAAATTCCATTTTGTGTTCTTCAGGTTTCATTTTGAGTTTGTTTGTTTGTAAGGTTTTTAGTATCAAAACTTGTGTTAAACTTTGTGATTAAACTTCTGCTGGTCTACTAAAAAGAAATCAACTATTGAAATTTCTTTTGAAGGCAAATGTGGTCAAAATTTCTGTTGAACAAAACAGCTAGTTAGGTTCCAGTGATTTTGGGGACCCTCCTTTATTTTCCAGTCAGTGAAAAGCTAATAGGTTTCAGGGAATACAGGTATTTTTGACAGTATGTATAAAAATCTATTATTTTAATTTTATTGAATTGTTATTAAAACAAAACAAACAAACAAGCAAAAAAAATACCAAAAAAAAAAAAAAAAAACCCAAAAAACCCCCACCAAACCACCAAATCAAACAAACAGGAAAATAGCTCCCTAATTTGTAATAAGAATAGTGAATAATTAGGGAAATCATCTATCATAGGAATGTCCTTTTTTTTTTTTTTAACCATAACCATTTTTTCTGCACAGATAAGGAGGAAGGAATAGAAAGAACAAAATCCTTAGCATTTTTTTCCTTAATTTGTCAAATATATTAAAGTAGTTACTCACATTAGTGCTAAATGGAAAAATCACAACTGTTTCCTTCTTTAATAAATTGAGAAAGCTAATCTGGTCTTGTTATGAGAGAATTATTGGACATGAAAACCCAAAATATCAAAGTACTGCTGCACATGATCCTTCCACTTGAAACAAGCACAAACATGAAGAGGTCCAGATTAGCAGCCTTGTGTGAGTCCTGTCTTCTGCTGTGATACAGCACGGAAAGGGAAGCCATGTATTGCTGTAATGGAGCACTGTCACTGTCAGTAACAGACCATGAACTCTGCACTGCATCTGAAAGACCTCAGGACTGAGGCATCTCCTTATTCTTTCTGAACTTTGTTTGACCTGACTATAGCTTTGTTTTACAAGATTTAGCTGTAACAACAATTTTTTTTTTTTTAATCTGCCAAGTGTCTAAGACGAATTTCCTTTACTTTTTTAAATTTTAATCAAGTATTTTACAACCAAAATTTTATATAGAATATCTTCTTGATACTGTTATCTATCTAAAATAAGATTCTTACAACTCTAATACAATAATGTGGTGTAGAAAAAGGCAAGTCTGTTATGATTGTAGAGGTCCTGATAGGTGGAAACACGAGATGTGACATAGAGGAATAGAGGCATGTGATGAGAAGAGGGGACAAAAGCTGGCACTGGAGTTCCCACATCTACCAACAAATCACCAGTGGTTAAAGAAATGCAAACCCAGGGCTGGCACAACTGGTTTTAGGGGTAACAAAGAGAACACAGAAATAGTATCTGGCAGGTAAAATCCACTATATATAATAAATTTGGTTATGACATGGTGCTGTGAAACAGTGAAGAAAGACAAATGTATAAATGTATGTTGAGAAAATGTTTTTCAGCAGACTACAATACCAATCTCAAGACCCAGAGGAACAGAGGAAGGGTAAGCAGAACAGCAGAAAATAAGGACAGAAATGGAAAATGTATATTGCAATTTTAGCTGTATTATTATTGATATTGAGATTCTTTCTGCCTAGAAGTATTGTAACTCTTATTTTTCTGTACTTCTGTAAAAGAGTGGACCAATAATTTTGAAGCATTTTAAATACATTAAGGATAGATAGATAGATGATAGATAGATAGATAGATAGATAGATAGATAGATAGATAGATAGATAGATAGATAGATAGATGGATAGATAGATAGATAGATGGATAGATAGATAGATAATTAAATAGATAGATATAGTTATATTTTCTCTATGCCCGTAAACAGGATCTTGAGCAAAATAAAAGGGAATCATTCTCTTGGTAATTTCTGTTATTTTCTGACCTTTCATCTGTTAGCAGTCCCTTTACAGAGATTTGCAGTTGTTGCATTGATAAGTCATGAAGAAGTAATTGCTGTGCTTAATATTTTTCAGTAATCTGCATAGTCCTATAGAACATACTTAAGAAGTTATTGACAACACTTTTTGTTTTTAATATAGGCTAATCCAAGGGATTTCTTTCATTCTCTTTTACAGATTAATATTTGTTTTTTCAATGTGTACTTGTATTTGACTATTCTGTACAAAGTTTGCATCATGTGGATGTGAAATGTACTATACATAATCTGTAACCTGGGAAATAGATCATGTTTTCATATTTAAACTGTAGAGTCCATGCAAAAGCAAGTGGGAGCTCTTGGTGGAGGTGTTTGCTTCAAAAGGTATTTCACAGAATCACAGACTGTCCTGAGTTGGATGGGACCCACAAGAATCATTGAGTCCAACTCCTGGCACTGCACAGAACCACCCCAAGAGTCACAGCACATGTCCTAGAGTATTGTCCAAATGCTCCTTGAACCCTGTCAGGCTTGGTGCTCTGCTCCTTAGGGAGCCTTTTGCAGTGCCCAACCACCTGCTGGGTGAACAAACATTTCCCAAAAGGCTGCTGAGCCTCCCCTGACAGAGTTTCATGCCATTTCCTTGGGTACCGGTCAGCAGAGAGAATAGAATAGTGCCTGCCCCTTCACTTCCACTTTTGATGAAGTTCTGGGCTGGGATGAGGGCTTCCCTTAGTCTCTTCTTCTCCAGGCTGAACAAATCAAATGACCTAAGCCATTCCTCGTACAGCTTCTCCTGCTGAAGGGTGTCTGGGCCTCTGGCAGACATGCTCCCTAAAACCCTTTCTCTGGCCATTGGAGCAGCAAAAGGCACCTGTGTCATGCCAGAATGGGTTTGAAATGTGAAGGCTGACTGGCAAAGTAGTTGTCAAAGTAAATGGATACAGGAAAAACACTCAGTCTCAGCAAATGTAAAAGCTCTGCTTTGCTCTATTGAGACCATTTCATATCAATTTGCATGTCTAACTGCAAGTGGTCGAAACCACTTTTCACAATCTGTGAAAACCTTCTAGATTGCCCTTCATCTCTCATTACCACAAAAGCTCTGTGTAAAGGCTCTTTCTAACTTGTCAGCCACTTCACTGGAAATGAAAGTGTTCTGAACACTTTATGGTCCATGTCTAACGCAGAACAAAAGAATTAACTGTCGTTTAGACTCCTCATGGTCTTGGTAGATGCACTCAGAACCTGTGCACATTTTATAGTCACTAGTTTCATATTGAAGATCAGTTTTCTTCAAACAAAACATGAAATAAATATAAATAGAAACATGCCACAGCTGAAAAACTGTTGCTTTAGGCTTTTTCTTTCTAAGAGCTTTTTCTTACCAGTCTGTATAATGTCTATATATGTGTCATAAAATATATATATCACCAGTTACACCCACAAGGACAGAGCAACAAAGTTGGTAGTCCAGAATTTGTATTTGTGCATAATATTTTGTTGAACAATTTAAAGAAATCATGCCTTTACTAACTAAACTCATCCCAGAAAACATTTATCTTTGAGGAATTCTATTTCTGCTTGTCCTTTAATTCAACATATTGCATGTCATTGCTCCTTAAAACAGGCTGTTCAGGGTTGCTTAGCAAAGGGATTTTTGCTGTCACTGTCTTATTATAAGTAATTATATCTGTCTTTCCATGTAGATGTTGAAAGCTGTAATTCCTCCTACTTAAAAATTGTTCCCGCTTTTACTAATTGACAAGTGCCCTTATCCAAGAAAACCCTGTTTTTCATATTTGAAGTTACCACGTGTAACTGTGGATGTATACTGTAAGGCTGGCAGATTTCTAGGGGTCCAGTGTGAGTGGATTAATCAACAAACAGCAACACAACATCTTTGACTAAACTGCTTGTGTTTTTAAATTTTTAAATATAATTTGATGTTTTATAAAATGCCATCAAACTGCCAGCCCATGTATTGATTTTTTGTCTTTCTCTTTACATGTGCCTGTTGCTATCCTATCACATTGTGGCTCAGGTGAATGATTCAGGTGTTTGTTTTCCCTCAATGGGTAACTGCAACTTCAACATAGTGTGAGATATTGGGGCCAACCCTTTGGACATGCTAGAAGAAAATAATGGAGGGTGGTTCCAGGCTCAAGAGGAACTGTATTCTCATACATACTATATAATCTGTTTAATTTTTAATCTTAGATTTAATTATAGTTTTTGTCTAACTTCTCAAAACTATTCATTTCTTTTTATATGAGTGGTATATGAAATTATTCTCTTCCAGGTATGTGTGGGTAATATAAATCCTTGTTCATAAAAATCTGGACTTGGTCTTCCCTGTAGTATTGTGACCCTCTCTACATGCTTTTATGTATTTCTTCCAGGATTGAAGTTGTGCTCCCTTAAGACAGTTGATGCTTTAATCTTGAAAATGCATCTGGAAATATACTGTGTTCTCATGATATTGAGCATTCCTTGGAAATGTTTCTGATAACCTCCAGGTGCATTTTTTCATCCTTTGGTTTTTGTTTTTTTTTGCTTTGACTTTGTTCACCTGTAACCCTGGTGACTGTCAGATAAACTGGAAGCAATAACTCTGCATATGCAGTCCTAATTATGAAGATTTTATTCAGGTTTTACATTATTTGTGTCCATTTTAGACCACTGTTTAGCAAGCAAGAGTATTTTTGTCATCCTGTGATGTGAACTGCTGCCAGCTGATTGAAAAAATCATAAGGAAAAGAGTCTCTTTTATTTAATTTTCACAATCTTTTTTTCAAACATCACTTTTTGTTATAGACTTTTACATAGAGTGATTGGAAAGCGTATGTACATGGATCAAGAATGGTGTGATGCCATGTTTTGCAGCAATGTCTAAGAAAGCTAAAAATGACAAAAACACCATCCCCCCCAAAAAGTCTCCAAAACGTAGCACTCAACTGAACCTTTCCAATGTGCCTTGCTTTTCCAACATCATTCATGAAGGTGTTGAGCAATAAACATACAGGAAATGAAGACACAAAGGTCTTGCTGAAAACGTGATTTGTGCCTAATGCAGACATCTTTAGCATGGACTTCATTACAATACCTTTACTGGTGTGCCTGACAGTACCATCATGGGGTCAATTTTGTATCTTGTCATTTTTGATCGCAAATGAGAGTCAGATAAAAAGTATTATCCTCTATCAAGCTAGGAAAATGAAGGTACAGGCTATTTTCCACCTAACTGGATTTTTTGGAACATAAAGTATTTTTCAAATGAAAGTGAAGCAAACTTTTAGTATGCATGTGAAAGATTGATGAATGCAGAATAAAAATTTAGTTTCTATTATAATTTCATATTAAACTGATTCCTTTTCTCTTCCAGTTCTAGCTGTAGGAAAAGGGGATTATCTGCCTGATGATACTAGTGCTGGTGTGTGTTATCCTTGAAAACAAAGCACGTTAAAACATGAAGTTGTCTTTTGGTTTTCTTTAAATGAAAGGCAGAAATTTTTTTCCTGTTTTTAGGGTGATACCAAAATGTATTTTCAGTGTATATGTTAAAAAGTCCAAAAAATTCAGCTCAAGCTTTCAATCAACAATTTGATATTAACATACACTTTCTGGCTGCTGTTAATAAGTTATTCCCTCTCATAAGTATTAAGTGCTTTTATAGAAGAAAATAAATTTTGTTAAAGAAAAAGAACAGACCATACATAAGAATGCCATTGAGATGCATAGAGATATATGACTACCTGCACTGTTATTCTGATATTTAATGGTTCTCTTATTTTCCAGAATATCCTGTTCTATAGTGACTGAAATAGCAAAACAAATATATGGATGGAAACCTGTGTTCACTGAAGTCTCCCAGAAAAAGGGATGCCTCCTAGCAGTTTTCAGTTGTTATGCTGCCTTACAAATGCAGTACATCTCTGTGGTGAGTTTCAGACTCATATGAAATGTCTGAATTTTCTTACTACAAATTGAATAATTGTATTTTCCCCTTCCATAACCTTCTTGGTGTCTAGTGTAACTCAACGCAGGTACTTTATCTCTTGTGTAACTGAGAAGAATTTAAATTCTGCCACAAGCCTTTTCAGATTTGTCCTTCTATTGGAGACAATTCAGTGAGAAGTGGAACACTTTCATGGAAGTTCTTCTGCAAAGATTTGCTCCTTTTCCGTGATGCAAGTACCTCTTCCTGACTGACACTAATTATTGCTATGACTAAGGTTCAAGTAATGTTTTGTTTAAGTTTTTTTTTAAAATGTTTTTACAAATATAGATCAAGGGATTCAAGTGTGTGCTGCACAAAGGAAAAGCTTCAACTCAGTTTGCCTCTTCCTTATGCCTGCTAAAGGAGAGATTATCTCTGTTACCATCTTCATGATTTTAGGAAACCTGATGAGGACATTAAATCCCATAATTTCTGGACACAACTCCGCTTCTGCTGGAGTCCTTGTCACCAAATACATCTTAAAGCAACATTTGGACTGCTTGGTTTTGTAATGAAAAGATAATCAAGGTCTGAGCACAGTCTACTTTCACCTTTACTCTGGATTGTGAATCCTGGAAATATTTGCATTTGTGGGTGAACACTGGGATTATTGTCACTGCACTGAGTATATACACATGTCATTATGTGAACCTTTGCTGTTTTGAAGAATAGAAAGTTCTTTCTCTTCCCTTTTTTTTTTTTTTTTTAAAGTAAATACAAGTTCGTGCAAATACTCATGTGTTGGCTGTAGACTCCTCAAATAAAATAATCTATTTCAGGTCTCAGTTTCAATCTTCATACTGTGATTTTTTTTTTTTTTTTTAATTTTTTTTTTTTTTAATTACATAAGCTAACATATGACTGAGGAGAAAAAAAAACTGCATTATATAAACCATAGGAAAAGATTAGCTATACTGCACAGAAAAAAGGTTTAGCTAACTGATTTTTACCCCTTATTGTGGATGGAGACTAGGAGTAACTCATGCTGTGCTGGTGCACTTCCCCCAGCCTTCCCTCACTTAATCCGTAACCACCAGCAGGGGTTGTGATGGCTGCATCCACTTTACAGTGGACTTTGGGGGATGGATGACAACATGGCAGCCAAGGCTGTTTGGAGCAGTGACTCAGATGCCTTGCTGGCTTGCAAACATCTCTATAAGTCAATCCTCTTTTTCCATAAGTAGTGAACTGCTCTGGGCCCATTGAGCTCTCCTGCCTGGCAGGGGCTGCACACTGGGATCTCCACTTGAGTAGGGACAGTTCTCCAGGTTACTCCTCGGGGCTGAAAGATTCCTTGCCACAACAGGTCCTTGGTAAGTGTGCTAAACTTTGAAATCTTATCTAAGTGATGCAAAAGATTAATTATGCACATATAATCCTTTAGACATCAATCATTGACTAAGTCTAGGACTAGGATTGGAGTCTGCAGCACCTAGACTCCATTCTGAGCAGGAGTTTAGAACTCCAGGGGGTCCTTTCTGAACCTCATCACTCAATAGGAGGGTCTCCCTGAGAGCTTCATCTGACCTTGTCCTCTCTGCAGTACATAATCATGTGTGCCTTGCCATCAAATCTAATTAAACCACTGTTGAATTTAACATTGATTTTTTCATTAACTCACTGCTTTAATAAAGTATACTGTTGCTTCTCTCTTACAAGTGAAGTGCATCACTCCTTTTGCAACACGTGCATGGAGTTTATGAATCAGAATATCTCTATTGATTCCAATGGCTCCCAATTTACAGTCACGTAAAGAAGACCATAATCAAGGTGTATGTTATTTTCTAATTCTGTTGCAATGAAAAGAAGAGATGCAAGAGGTTTGCTTGAGAGCTTAGCTTGCACTAAGTTGATTTATAGTATGGTTTCATTAAAACGACATTGAAGACACTGGCATGATTTTTTTATTGACATAACTTACTTTCTTTAAATTGCCTAAAGGAGCAGCTCTGAAGGTGTTATTTACAAGAAATATAAGAAAAGCTTTTTTTCATAGCCTTACCTTTAGATGTGTGCTTTCTGGCATTCATATTTTGTACCTATTTCATCTATCTGTATTGTATGGTAGATATTACATCAGGTAATCTGACCCATACTAAACTCTACTCCTGTCTTACTTTCTTTGGGATTACTCTGAGTTGGTAGGCTCAAAATGGTTTCTCTAAAAAGGATAATGAATTTTATTAATTATCTGGATCATCTAATTTTTCTTTGCACTTTTAAGGTATGTTACAGAGATTTCTAGAACAGATTTAATTTCACTTATTTCTTGTTGTGAAATAATTTTCTGGAACTCGAAAATATTTCCCATATAAGACTGAGGAATATCTTTTCTATCATTTATTTCTGATATCCATTTACCCTGTAGATATTATTTCACTTGGAGAAATACTATACATTTGTAGATCAAACAGAGTAAGCTGGTTTAGTTGTGAGAAGGAGCAAACTTTTAATATTTCCACACACTAAAATTTTGCAAGCTACTATAGAAATGTTACACCACATTTTCTGAAGTAGGCATGGGTTCTCTAAAATGCTTAAAAATAATGTATAGACCTTAGTCATGTAGTAAAGGGATAGCTTCATTAGTATCTATGCAGGACCCTTGAAACTCACTAACTCTAAAATCTCTATTTAGAAATGCTGGTATTTGCTTTTTGTGACATTGTTATTTTCTTAAGGTTTTTCAGTGTCTGACATTCTGTATAAACTTAGTCATGTTGCCTTTGTCTGTGGTGAGAAAATGTTTGCATCTGGAGAAATTTATTTATATTTTTGAATTATTCAAGTCCAGCCATTCTGATGTTGAGTATACAGCTGTAGGTTCTTTTAATATGGTGACATTTTGAGTATACTCTCAAAGACAGCCAAAATTCCAATTCTATTTTAGAGAATTCAGTCTTACTGCAAGAGTTTCATAACAGTGGATTCTGAAGGCCTGGCTTCACTTCTATTGAAGCAAGGAGTGACCAAGCAGTGTCTATACCTGTCTTGCAGTACAAAAGGGAAGATATTTGGGTGCTAATGTGGTTATCTATATTGAATTTCTTATGAAATACTGAAATTTCATTTCAGATATGTGACAATATTACTAATAGCTTTGAGGACAGGGAAAACCTGGCAAATGAGCAGGAGCAGCGTAACTTTCTAATGCCAATTCCATGCCAGCTCCTGGCAGACTTCTTCATCAGCTTTTTTCATCTTGTGTTGTAATGTGGTGCTGCGAGGCTGTCATTGACTGTTCCCCATCATTGCTTGATATCTATTTCTCATATCCATCAACAATGTCTGAAATGAGACAGATAACCAAAAACAGAAAAGACATATCTATCAAATTCTGTGACTTTATACTGCTGCTTACATCACATCTTCCACAGCTACAAATTATACTATTCCTTGAGCCCCACACTGCAGGAGGGGCTAATAGGATGCAGAAATGAAAGTGGGAGGAAAAACACATTCTGGCATTGAGTTTGCTGGAACTGACAGCAGTAGAGGAAATACGTCTGGGAGGAACAGAGAACAGAAAGACCCTCGAGAAGGCTGCCATAAATTTACATATACATGCCAATTCTGAATATTTAGCCAAACCTTAATGTTGCTGTATTTGACACTGTTCCATTTGTATTACTACTAAATACAGTGTGTCAAAGTTTGTAAGTCCGAAACGTTGTTTTCTGATACAATTAATATCTAAATGGAGACCTCGTTTTAAAAAATGTTGCAAGTATTCTGCAAGTTAGGTTTTTTTGCTCTAGCTCTGAGGCCTAGGTATAACTGATAGTATTTCTCCCCCTCCTGCCCAGCTGCTGTTTAGGTGCTGCATGGCATGGCTGATGGCATGAACTTTCTAAATTAGACTTCCTAGGAAATACTGCTGGTGCACTGCAATGTATGAAACCACAACAGAGCTTGCAGATATATAAAAAAATTAGAGCCTGTGAAAGGGTAGTATTTCTTGTGGTCTTGTACTTTCACAGAATCATTAGACAATAAATGATTTTAAAAAAATAAAAGAACAAGAGAAGGTAGTTTAGTAATCATCCCTTTTGCTGTTTTCCTGTACAAAGGCTTAGGGTGTTTTTTTCTTCCAATTTGCTGGTTTCACTATTTTTGAAAATAAAAAAAATTTGAGTTTTAAGGGTTGAAAACAGGGAAATTAAAATTAAACTATTTGGGCTGCATTCAATTTTAGCTAATAGCTGCTTTCCTAAATTTAGTATATTAAATAGCTCTGTGTTATACTGCACTAATTTAAATGTGTATTATGTTATTTTCCCTCTACAATGTCATATCTGGGGAAAGAAAAAAATGTTTTAAGAATATCATATTGTATCTTAGTTAAATAAACCACAGGCAATCACTGGGGTTTGCACAACAGCATATCCTCTATAACAGGGAGAGCAGTTGTACCATAACAATTTTTAAGCAAGTCAGTCATCTTGCCACCGAAATATTTCAGTTTGCTATGCAGAAAGCTATTGCTGTTGAACATCCTCACATTTGCTATTACCATAATTGCATCTTCCTTGTGAGAAATTCTAACATCCTACAGATATGCAAAGTTGAGGCACGCAGTGACTAAAGAGTTTTTAAAGGTAGTTATGTAAGGCTTTATCAAGGTTCACAGAAAGCCTTAGATACAGACATGTGCAAGGTTCTTGAGAATTCTAAGATAGACATATTAAGATAGTCTTAATTATTGGAAAGGACTATAGTCCTTTTGCCTGCTGGTCTTTTCAGCGCAAAAAATAAGGAGTAACTTCTTGTCACATTGAGGGTTGCAATAAGATTACCTGTTTTTCCCATGAAGTTCTCAGTAAGATGTTATTTTACCTTGAAATAGAATAATTTCCATTTGTCGTCTCTTCCTCCATCTTGTGAAAAAACACAGGACAGGCTAGATCCTTCAAGGTACTAATATATTTTATGCTTTTGTATTAATTTTACACAGAAATAAGAATGTTCCTTTACCAAACATGGAAGCAGTTTATATCTTGGCTCTGTATTAGGGAAGAAAGATAATTCACTTGATCTTGGAAGTGGTACACAGGATGTTTTACACAATCAGTGTGTCACAGTCCTTGGGTTTTGTCCCAAGGTCCTCCAAGAGTGCCTGTTTTTGCTACAGAGATGATAACCAGACACCCAGCTGATGTACCAGTTTGCCCAGCAGACTCTGGAATCTTCTTGATGATCTTGAGATCGTCTTGACCTTCTAGGTATTTGTCCTGGTATCTGTGAACTCCTGGGAACCCTTGGAAGAATCTAAGAGGTCCCATTGGACCTCCTGCTGAGAAGTAGCTGAAGGAATGGAATTTATTTAAACTAGAGAAAAGAAAGCTCAGGGGAGACTCTAAAGCTCTCTAGAACTTCCTGAAAGGAAGGTGTAGCAAGGTGGTATTGGTCTCTTAACCCAAGTAACAAGAGATAAAATGAGAGGAAGTGGCCTCAAGTTGTATCAGGGGAGGTTTAGATTGGGTATTAGGAAATATTTCTTCACAGAAGGGATTTTCAAGCATTGGAGCAGGCTGTCTGGAGAAGTAGCTAAATCAGCATCTCTGGACATGAAGACATGTAGGTGTGACACTTAAGGACTTGACAGTGTTATGTGTCCAGGTAAAACTAAAGATAAGGGTAGCTCAAGCAACTTGTAACTGATTTTCACAGCTGTCCTTGATCATGGTACATGTGAAGTCGTAGGGATCTGCAGACTTTAGGAAGGGTCAAGCACCCTTTTGACCCATGAGTGTGAAGAAACCTATGTAAGAGCCAGGCCCAGACAACAGCTTCTGAAACACAGCAGTTTGTGCAGAAGAGTATGAGCAGGAGGCCAGGACTAATAAATTTTCTGTATCCATGTCTTGGTTTGGAAGAAAGGTGTCTGCTAAGAAAGGTGGAAACCTGTCTTAGAATAGAGGATATGACTCCCCTCCCTCTAAATCGTTATAACTTCGAAACCAAAGGCTCTCAGGCAAAGATATGGGAAAAGGAATAACAGTTCTTTACTCGTATCTATAACGAGGAAAACAAGCAACAATAACAGTAGTAATAACAAATAAATAAACCAGAAACCCGGTGGCAGCTTCCTCTGGGCTGCCAGACACCCCCCCTCCCCTTTGGTGCAGTTACAGTCACGGCCAGCAGGGGACGCTGTCGGGCTCCCGGCTGGACAGGGGCGATGGCTCCCACGCAGCTGCAGGGGGTGCTGTGGTGTGAGCTCAGCTCCTTGGTGATGGAGAACGGACTGGAGGGCAAGGCAGGCTAGGAGCTGGAGCAGCAAAACTGGACAACAGAACTGGTTCACTAGGGCCGGTGAGCAAAAGGGTGGCAGAAACTCCGCAGCAGTGGCAGAAGCTGCAGTGTGTCCTGGCAGGCGGGGTAGGGGGTGAGGGTGAGCAGCCGCCGAGCTCCCTGCGTGGTAACTGCTGTACTCAGCTGGGGAAGACGCGCAGTCTGGGAGCGGGGAAGAAAACAGCTGGGAACCCGTACTTCTTCCCCCCAACGAGAACTCACCCAGTAAGGAAGGGAAAAACAAGGCAGCGTTGGGCTCCTGCGGCAGCAGCGAGAAAAAGAGCCCAGCTGTCTCCTCCAAGTCCCGGGAACAAGTGTGTCCTTGCAAACGGCCAGCTGCCTTTTTCTACCCTCACCACACCCAGCTATGTTTTTAGCCTCTTAAGTGCATCTTTTGTCCCTTAAGTACCCAGTCGTTAAGGCTCGTTAAGGTATCCCTAGCCACAGGATGGAAAAATTCCCAACCTCCAACAATCCAGCATTCACACCTTGAGACATAGTGATCATATGCCTCAGGCAACAGTCCACAGGCACTGCTGGAGTAACTGTCCATTTCCAATTGAACTTTGGAAATCAATGTCAGAAGCAGTATCAGCTCTGCAAGCCTCAGGCTGTAGGAATTGACTAGACTTCTAGCTGATGCTGGGATGTGTGGTCTTCTAGTCTGCAGGACGTATGCAGTTATTGAGAAGCTATCATGAAAGAGCTGTGGAGAGGAGGTCATCTTACTGTGCAGCATCATAAACGGTGAGAAAGAACAACTGGATTTTCTCTTAGACCTTGTAGCTTCAAGAACCTGAATTTTCCCTGGAGCAGAGGGTCATGAAGAGCCTGCATCTGTAAAGTTGGAAAGTGGAAACTATCATCAGGATTAAGGCTGGAAGCCAGTGACTTCTTGCACCAGGAGGAATGCTCTTGTCCTACCCTGTGACTTGCATTTACAGAATGGATTAACTGCCATTGTAGTTGGAGAGAAGCTTGGAGTGCCATTAAAGGGAACATGTCTGAGGGCTGTATATGAGATACACAGAACCACTAGAAGGAAGCTGTGAAGAGCAGTAGTAGGGGACTACTAAAGATGACTGGAGGCCCCTGCTTGCTATATCTGATTTGTCATCTAGGAACGTTTACTGCTTCCTCATGTTCTGGATGTTGTGAAACGATAATCTAAGCTCACCCCAGCTACTCCTCCATGTAGGTGCCAGTCATACTGCCACGGTGATCTGGAAGGCATCAAACATCAAATATGCTGTGCTCAAACACATGGTGGGTGGATGTCTCTTCAATCCTACTGCTAAGGTGGAATGGCCTGGGCAGGAATTGACAAATTCTGCTGTTTAGTATATGTTGGTGCAGCTGCTGTTGACATCAGGGACTGTGAGTATGGGATTCTTTCAAAGGTCAACAGCTGCTCAGAAGAGATGAAGTCCATTTGACTAGACAGCACAGAAGTATCTTTGACAACAAGCCAGAGAATGTAAGACCCCAAAAACTTGCTCAATGAGCCTCTTAACAGGGCTTATATTTTTTATCTGTACTCAGTTAGACACACAGGAGAAATAATGACAGGATACTCTCAACAGGTTAAAACAACAACAAAAAAAACTTAACTGGCAGCTTCAGAAAATCAGAGAACTTTGGCAAAAATTGCATTCAAACAAAACATTTCACAAAGCATCAGCTTAGCCCATTCAATGTAGCAAACTCTAAGCCCATCCGATTATAAATTACTCAAAACTCCAAAAAGAGGGAATTAGAAGAAGGAGAAGAAAGAGAAGGAGGGAAGAGATATAGAAAAGAACAAATATGAACAATATTGAACAGACAGCTGGTTCCAGACAGCTGATAGAAATTCCAAGAGGAGGTAGGGTTAAGACATGTGGCCCTCACAGTGCATCTTGCCAATACTTTTAATGAATTTGATTTATTTTTGAATATAGATTTAAATATTACATCTTTGACCTCTCTTCAGTTTGTTCTATCATTTATGTGGTGGGGCTGGTGGAGCCAACTGGAACAGCTGTGTGCAGCACTGGGCAGCCTTGGCTGCTCCACACATGGGCTGTGCCAACAACCCACACCTTGCCTGAGGAGAAAAAAGGGAGTAAGGAAAAAAAAACAAAAACCTACTAACTGAAATGTTTTGATTTCCACACATGTGTGTTCATGCTTTTACAAGATTATCCAAATGGAGGTCTCCTCTGATACTTAGAGACTCAGCATTAATTCCAACAAGAACCACTAACTGACTTAAGTACACAAACCCATCATAAACATGTTAAAACATATAGTTATAGACAAATATAAATGTATTAGAACTGGTTTGATGTGTTATGCCTTAGAAGTTATACTATTTAGCAGGAGCTCAGGAAACAGAAAAACTATCTAAGACCAAGAAGTATGAATGATGAAGACTACTGGAATCATAACTCCCAAGAGGAAGAAAACAACAATTTAATCCCCAGTAGACTTGCAAACAAGCATGAGGTACAACCTATTTTCCATGTCTGCAAAGAATGGCATGGGAACTAGAGGGCTTAAAATGCAGGAAGGAAGATTTAGATCTGCTATTCAAAAAGCTTCCCTCTTAAGAGATAACATTTCGTCTTCCCTTGCAAGGATTTTTAAAGAATGAATTAAATAGTCACTTGCCAGGAATGACAGCTATAATGGTAAAACATTCTCCAAGACAAGGGATGAACTAATAGAACCTTAGGGCCTCTTTCAGCACTGTGTAAATAAGTAATCATTACAAAGGGGGAGCTACAAAACTGTCCTCTAACAAAAAAGCCTTTTTCAGAAAAAGAAAATGTTAATGTGGGCAATTTGCTAAGCATAGGAAAGTCTGATTTGAATTTTAATTAGCGTTTTCTGAGAGGGGGATTTTTTTTTTGCATACTTATTGCTAAGGACAAAATTATTTATTTTTCAGTTGTTGAAAATTGGAACTGCTTTCCTGTATGTAAATATGATGAAAACATTAACTATTTTCACCTTTTACATTCTCACTAAATTTAAACCTCAATTACTCCAAATCTAGTAATTTTGCTCTTAGAGTTAGGACAAAAATTGTAATAAAATATTTAAAGTCTGAATCTAATGGATTTATTAACTTTCATTTACTAAAGTAAGAGATGTTCGAAAGAAAGTATGAGTGATGCCTGTCAAGCTAGAGAGATTGAACTTGGACTGAACTTCTCTATTAAGTAGAGATGAAATGAACATTGGGGTTTAAACAGGTGAATTTACAGATGGTGTAATGAAGTCATCAACTCAGCAAACGCTTAATCTATTTATAAGTTTCTAGTTTATCTGTTAACATGTTATGAAGTTTTGTTGCAAGTATATACTATGTTCTCTAAAGTCAGAAATAGCAGAACCTTAAGTCCTGGCATTTAGTTTTGGTTAGGTTTTTTTAATTAACTCTGAGGAATTGAATGTGATAAAATAAATCCGCAATACTGTTCCATTTTGCAGCCTGCAAATATCATTATTTTTTGGATACTAAAGATTTTGTTTGCACTTTAGTGAGATTTAAAAAAAAAAAACAAACAAACAACTTCAAACAGAAAACATTACTGTTTATAGATCATATTTATAAACGCTGGACATGAAAAAGGGTACATTTTTTATTCTAACTTTGTCAGTTCATAAAGTGAAAAAATGTATTTTATGTTCTGGCATTGTTTATTTAGTAAAGATGATAAAAAATTTAAACAAAATTCACAACATTATTGAGTATAGATATTGAGTATTGAGTCTATCTGGCCTACAGGACAGACTGTCAGCTCTCATAGGAATGGTTAGAGATGCCTTCATCTTTTTAAGAGAAAATAGTCATATTTATCTATATGATTTAGTTCATTGACTAGTTTTCCGCACTTTAATGCAGCTAAAAGTATTTTGTAAATAATTACTTTTGCCTTATCCTCAGGTTGTTTGCTTTTTGAATTGCACCTGTCTTTATTATGTATTAAATTGTATTTTATTACGTTATGCTGATATATATTATACTATATCATATTGTAATACATCATATCATATCATGAAGAAATGAAGTTCATGACACTGCTGTTTCATGACACCAGCTTCCCATCCTCCTTGCTCTCCTTGGTGTTGAGTCAAATCTCAGGGGTTTATTTTATACTTACTTCATGCTTTGCCATATATTATTCAATTTTTACTCCTCTGTCTAATAAATAAAATTTCTAATGCATTTCTAATAAAATGCATTTGTTAACCATGATTTAAAGATACGTGCTGCTGAAACTGCTGCATCTGCATGGATTCTTGAAATAGTCCATTGTATCATATTTAAATTGTTCTAATCTTATTTATGAATCTTATCAAGTAAGGCTACTAAACTGCGTTCTTCCATAATACACAAATGCATTCTGCTATGCTCAGTACACATTGTTGACCATTAGTCCTTCTTATTATCTGCAGTGAACATAACTGCTCACAGCTGTAGAGTAAGAATATGGAGAAATTTGAAATTATATCTTTTCTAAAGGTCAATGTCCTGTAACAGAAATTACTTGCAACAAGCTTTTTATATTGCTATCTTCCACAAAATTCATTTCCTCTATTTTTTTACTACAGATGATGTAAACTAGTGAATCACAGTAACTTCCAGCTCCATACTGATTCCCTGCTGCTGTTGAAACGGGCAGTCTTGCATATAAATTGTACTTTTTAATTTTTATTACCCAGAAATCTTTCAGTTCCTTCAGGTTCTTAAGATTGTCTGGTAGTAACCCTAACCAAGGTAAAAGTCAGATAAATTCTTATTTGTAATCTTGATGTATCTGCAGTGAAACAAAGAAGAAAAGTCACACTTACCTTCACCTCTGCTCATATGAAGGTAAGATTGGAAAGAACAGGGGCAAAGATGTAGCTGTAATTCTGTTGAGGATAACCATTTTATGGATATTCCTCCATAGTGCCTGGCCTAGATTAAATATATTTTATATATCCAGAACTGGGGAAAAGTATTCTAGAACAATATATAATTGGGCCCAACATGTCTGATCTTTCATTGCCTTATATCTTCTGAAGTATTTTTATCTGTGTAAAGAAAAAGTAATGTACAGGTGTGATGTTGTCTGACTGCTGATTTAGTTCCACAATCACTGCATGAGGTGTAAAGCAACAGAGAATATGTCATGCTGTGAAATGGGTGTAAAGGTGCCAAAATGTAACTTCAACCAAAAAGACTGTTGAATAGCTGATAATTGTACTGTGTGCTGCTGAACATTATAGACGACTTAGCAGATATTGTGGTGCTAGTGTGGAGTTTCTGAAATAAAGGAAAACTGTTCTATTTTTCTTTACAGAAAGGCTTATTTTTAATTGTTTTTTAAGATTAATCAGTGGGCTAAAAGCCAAAATATTTTTCCATGGATAGGGCATTTTGAATTAAACTGAAACAAGAAGTTAATCTATTAATATATTACTGCATTTGTCCCGTTTTTATTTATCTTTTCATATAACTCCATGCAAAATCTTGATCATAGTAACATTTGGTTTGTAATTTTTAATACATTTCTTTTCCTTCTCTGTGCCATGTGAAGTAGAAAAAAATTGTGTTTAAAACCTGGAATCTTCAGGACTAATGTGATATATTCATTCTAGTATGTTTTTGCATAATTGCATGTGAAAATTATATGGATTCATCTTAGTCTTCCAAATATGTAAATCCAGCATGTCTGGGTTTTTTTTAATATTTCAACTTGTGGGAGTTTACAGGACATGGTTTCTTCTTTTAATCACTACGCTGAAATTATTGCTGGGATCAAAAATGCGAGTTTTTTGGGAACCTGCATGTAATTAGCTGCTGTAAACCCAGAAGGCTTAGAATATCTGAGAATTATCCTGCAGGAAAGTAATTGGCCCAAAAGGCTTTCCTTTTATGCAAGGGAAAGGGTGGGTTGAGGGAAGAATATGATGTTCTCATCAGGACTTGTCAGGAGAGTGATGCTCTAGGCAAATATAATTAAAACCATTATTTGAATGGAAGTTGTATCATCAGATTGGTACAAATTCTAAAGAACTTCCTATGAATTCAAGCCTTACTTTCACAGAGTGTCAGATACTTCTGTCACATTTAGAAATGTACTATGTCTGATGTTTAAAATGATCAGAAATTGTAAAGTTCAGTCTTAAAGTCTTTTAAGAAACATGGATATGTTAGTCACCTGAAAGGGTCATGCAGTGTTATGATGATGGCACAACAGTGGATATACCAATTTTGCAAAGTGAAATTTTCCTTCTAAGCAATATATTTGCTTTCTCTCTTTTGAGACTTTAACAGATTAATATGTGCTCCTCCTAGGAACTCAAGTAATTTGCATACCATACCACTTGAAGAATAACCACAGTTTAAGATGAAGTCTCACAGAATAAATTCTATGCATTCTGGTAAAGATTTAAGGCCAAAGTCCATGGACTCTATGGAGCAATCTGTGATTAAACAAAAAAAAAAAAAAAAAAAAAAAAAAAAAAAAAAAAACAAAAAAAAAAAAAACCCNAAGGCTTCAGGAACAATTCACTTATCAAGTTATTCTAAGGATGTCTCATTTCTAAAGTTTATTATCCATTGTCTGGTTTGTAGAAAGAAGAAATGAAAGTAGATGAAAACAAATTTAAATAGCAGGAATTTTCCCAGGTCAAATGGAACCCAGCCTTCCTCCTTTAGCATAGTTAATTTTTCAATATGTTTATGCACATATATTTTCTTTTTCAGACGATGAGTATATTAAAGTGTTACAACTTATCAAAATGAAAAGTAGCATTTTTGATCAAAGTCTGGTAAAGAAGGGGAAAATATGGAAGGAATATAAATTACTGTCTTAAATCAACCATGGTGTTGTCACACAAAATTTTATTTCTTTATAAAAACAAAGGTAAAATTTGCCTGTAACTTCACTTTTTGTGATCATTAATGAGCAGTTCTGTTCCTATTTTTGTCCAAAAGTTTTGGAAATAAAAGAAAGTGAGTCCAGTAGTCAAATATTTACAAGCCGTTATCTGTCTCCAGCTTTCTTTTTTTCCTTCAGACATGCTGGTATTTGCTTTATTAGTGTTAACTGTGAGAGCACCATGCAGTTATTTTAAGGAAGACTGCGGCTTCACTACTTTGATATTGCCATATTTCTCATTGAGATTCTTTCTGTGTGTCTAAAAGTCTTCTGAGCAGCTGTAAAGACAGTAAACATTTGAACAGGATTGTTATTGTCCAGGGCAGACATACTTTGTCAAGTGGAAAACTGCTCAGAGGCATTAGACTACAAAAGACTCCTTTCCCTGGTTGGAGAGAAACCATAAACTTTGTACTTCAAACAAATATTCTTAATGGCAGGGGCAGGAGACCAGGACAAGTCCTCTCTATTGAGACAAAAATTACAGTACATTCTGTCTCCTTTGTTATGCTTCTTTAAAACCTGAGACTTTAAAAGCAGTTCAGTGTTCTCCTCTACATTTCTCTTCTCATGTACATCATTCCAACCCACGTCTCGCATGTGCTTCTTTCACTGCTGACCTAACTTGTGTACAAGAGTGAAATTTCTGGATTTGGTCAACATAGCCTTTTAACTTAAATTTTGTTACAGATCTGTCAATTCTTGGTGCCTTTCAGGGTTGACTGAGTATCTCCAGAGGCAAGGAAATAGTCAATACCTTCCAGAGTAGTAAACTTCAGTAACAAAGGCGAGGTAGATCTGGCCCAGTTCACGTACTTTACAGCTGCAGTTGGTCAGACTTCTGTGTCTATGTGCATGTGTGCCTGCATGCATGTGTAAAAGTGTAAGATATCTTGTGAAGAGAAATTTCAGTTTAATTCTGTCTAGTAAACATGCATAAACAACAATTTTAAAATTTAGTGAAGACAGAGGAATGTCAAGTTAACTTCTTGAAACAATATTCTGACAAAAATATATAATCGAGACAGAAGTGGCAAAAAATTTGCTTCCTCTGTAGCCAATAACTCTTTTAGATCACAGTTTGGGTTTATTTCCCCATGAAGGCATCATTTGCTTGCTAATACAGTTTTTTCCCTGATTAATGTTTGGATGAATGTGTGTATCTAATGTGACAGTTAGAGAACTACTTCACAGGAACAATATGCTGTGATTTGACATGCAACTTGCATTCTTCTTAGGTGGACAGCTAAAACCTGAGATATCTAGAAGCATAGGCATCTATAAAGTTATTTTGCTTTTTACCTCTATACTAATAAGCCCTATGTAAGCCAAAAAATGTTACTTTTTGGGCTTCCCTAGGGGAAAAGTACATGTTTAAATGACAGGGTTCTTTTGTTTGGGTTTTTGTTGGGTTTTTTTCAGGCAATATTCCTCCAAATAGTTTAGTCACTAACTTTATTTAGATTATTTAATTTTAAAAATTACCTCACTCTACCTGCTGGCCATGCTACTTTCTATGTGAAACAGGATACAGTTGGCTTTCTGGGCTGCGAGTGCACATTGCCAGCTGTTATCTAATATTTTGTCCATAAGTAGTCCCAACTCCTTCTCCACAGGACTGCTCTCAATCCATTCATGCCCCGGTCTCTAGTAATACTGGTATCGCCCCAATATAAGTGCAGGAATTTTCACTTGGCCTTGCTAAATTTCATGAGATTTGCGTGGGCCCGCTTCTCAAGTTTTCGAGGTCCCATTGGATGATGTCCCATCCCTCAAGTGGATCAACTTCACCCCTCAGCTTGGTGTCATCTGCAAACTTGCTAAGGGCACACTTGATCTCTTTGTCTATGTCATTAACAAAGATATTAAATAGTATTAGTCCCAGGACACACCTTCAAAGGACACCACTCATTACTAGTTCCCACTTGAACACTGTGCCATTGCCTGTAAACTCTCTAGATGCCATCCAGCCGATTTCCTAACAGTCCATCCCTGATATTGTATCTCTCCAATATAAGGGGAATAATGTTGCAGGAGCCCATATCAGGGGCCTTACAGAAGTCTAGGTAGATGACAACTGTAGCTCTTCCCTACTCCACTAGTGTAGCTCTGCTTCACTCGTCAGAAAGTCACTAGATTAATCAGGCATGATTTGCCCTTAGTGAAGCTGTCTTTCTACATTTTGACATGTTCTCCAGGAGGATTTGCTCCATGATGTTATTGGACAAAGAGGTGAGGTAGTTCCCAAGGTCCTCCTTTCTATCTTTTTTTAAAATGGTTGCAACTTTTGTCTTTTTCCATTCGCTGAGGGAGCTTTGTCTGGTTGCCATGGCTTTTAAATATCACAGAGTATGGCTTGACAACTACACCAGCCCTTTCCCTCAGGACCCTAGGATGCATCTTCTTGAGTCCCAAGGAGTTGTTTATTTTCAGGTTCTTCAGGTGGTCTCAAACCTGACCTTATCCTGTGATCAAAGAGACTTAATTCCCACACTCCCTCTTTTGAGTTTCAGGACTTGAGAGGTGCAGGAAGAGAAATTGCCATTGAAAACTGAGACAAAAAATATTGATGAGTCCTCTGCCATGTAGATTGTCACGAGCTCTGCCATCTAATGGCAAGTGGAGTGCATTTTCTTCAATCTTCCTTTTCTGGCCAACATGCCTGTAAATGTTTTCTTTACATTCCTAACCAAACTGAGCTCCAGCTGCACTTTAACTTTCACAGTCCCGTCCTTACCCACATGGGAATTATCCCTATATTTATCCCAGGATATGCATCCCAGGTTACATGGCATGTGCATTTCCTTCTTACACTTTAGTTTGACCAAAATGTCCTTACTGAGTGTGGAAAGATGACTGGGAGTGAAATAAGAGGATGGAGATCATAGGATAAAACGCAGCTTCTACTCCCTGGATGGAATGGGGCTGGCATGCTTGAAGCTGGTCTCATAATGATTCCTCATCCACGGGATCTGCAACTATAAGCACTTGCTAAGGGGGTGGGGGCGATGGAACAGAGGTTGAAGCAGACTGCAAATACTGTGGCCAGACTCTGTAGAAATTCTTGCAGGGAGGGAAACTCAGTGGTACAAGTTTTTGCAGCTGATAAACCATATAGCACCTGTTCAGCAAGGGAGATGAGAAGATGTCCTGCTGCTGAGCCAACAACTGTGGTAAAATCGTTCTCCTTCATTAAACTTGGCTCGTTATAGACTAATTGTAGAAGGCTGAATCTGTTTTCTCTCTCATAGGGACACCTACTGGGTAAGAACCACACTCTGTGTGTACTCAATACTTTTACTGGGGATTAGAGCTTGTCTGTATTTTGTTTTGAATACATTTTTGCATTCAGATACTCACCCCAGAAATCCTCGAACCTTAACCTGTCACAAATGTATATTAATATAGAATGTTATCCGGTAAACTGTTGGTGTGAGTCCTTCACAGGTGCTGGCAGTCGCTGGCAGTGGGTAACATCCTCAAATAAAGTGCAAGACCCACTGAGGGCTCATAAAGAGGGAAGACCTGCTGAGGGGCCTCCCTTGTGCCATTGCATGGGTGTGTGTCCCCAAATTAGTCAGTCAAAGTGCCCTTCAGTCCAGCAGCATTGCCCAGGGAAGGGTTCCCCTAAAGGCGCACTGACAGACTGGTCAGGCAGAAGGGTCTCAGCTTTCCTGCGGCACTGACAAATCAATCAAACACCAAGAATCGAGGAATTCTCCCCACACTAAGGGTTGAGGAAATCTCCCATTTCCACATGACACAGATCCATGCCAGTCTCCTGCATTCCTTGGGAAGATATATATCTTTTGGTTAGCCAGAAAATCCAGACTAGGGCAGAAAACAAGTAGTTACTAAAAAAATTTCACTTGATTGAGAAGGGAAAGCAGCCATTTTGTTTTTTCAGGGTTTTTAAAAATATGTTGTTGGACAACCATCTAGTTGTCATGTTTTTTACAGTAAACTCCAATTTGTCAACCTTTGAAGCTTTCTCTTCCTCACAGTTCTCTCCAGGTATGCCTGAAGTAGTTCCATACAATGGAAACTTAATTTTATTTTAGAGGTATTTTGTCCATTTTGTAACAAATTAGCTATAGGACCCTAAATCCATTTTTCCACCTGGGAGTTTAAAAGTTATCTTCTTTTTCTTTTTCCTCTTGCATGACATTAATCAATGAACGTAGTAAAAAAAGCACATTTCATTGTAAGGGTTTTAATTTTGCTCAGAAAAATGGGGAAATCACTGCACTCCCAATGCATACCATATTCACTTTCACAGCAACACAAGGCCAGTCTTCCTCCATTTTGTAAGTTAGATTTCATAAACAAGTGTGAGTCTTTGCGTAACCATTAAATCCAGAAAGCCAGAAGAAGGTAGCAGATACTGAAAAAGATATTGCTAGCACAATGTTATCCCTCTTAAATGAGGAAGTGATTGTTAAATTTTAAACATAATGGAGATTTTACCAGATGAAAAAAATATGCCAATAAGTGACTGGAGTGACAATAAAAGTCTCAGTATGCACTAGTTTAATTACAGTGTAATAATGTCTTACTGCACTGTCTTAGACACATACTTTAAGATGTGGCATTTAAAGTATGGGCTTTCTAACCAGGGCAAAGTCTTGTTTATAATGTAACTGCCATCCTTCTTAAACTTTTATCTCTCTGTAAGATTACACAAAAAATGTGGGTTTTATTTTTAAACAGCTTCTTGAAACATGACCAAAAATTTTCAATAGGTTTCTTGAAGGTGAGCTGAAAGAGAAAAATGTACATTTTCATAAGTCTAAATTCTTTTACTTACTATAATGAATTAATTAGGATAGGGAGAGAAATGTAATACAGATTGAGCTAAGATTTTAATAGAATTTTTTGTATATGAATTAATAAGGTCTAATCTAAAGCACGATTTTCTAAATATAGTTCTATTACTTCATCAATGTTGCAGCTGGTGTGGGTTGCAGTGTGTCTGTAAAACTTTGGTCTTTACTACAGCTGAAGACTGAGTCACATTCAAGAAATTTTGTAAAATTTTATTTCTCTATTGAATGTCTCTTTAGAATATGACCATGGGGTTTTGCAAATGAAAGCCCTGAGCAGAGACCCCTGATTCTGATTGTGGCCTTCTCAGTGCACTTTTGTTGTGATTTAAGGAAACAGTAAATCTTCTGTGGACTATAGACTTGTAGTGCATGTAATCTGATGGAGAACTGTTGGTGAGTTCTGGAGCTACTTTCTGATGAAGTAAACCAAGTTGCAGAAGAAAATTATCTTGAAGGATGTTAAAAGTGGTTTTAGTGTTAGAATCTGATTATTGAGAGATGCCTTTGCACAAACTAAGATGCAAATGAGACCATATGTCAAAGTCAATAGTACAGATTTTACTTAATAATAAATGTGAGGTAGAGAAATAGAAAGAAATAAGAAAGATGCAGAGGGAGAGAGAGAAAGATTAAGCAGAAGATGGAGAAGTTAATCACCACCTCATGGATCGAACAGCATCCTGTTAGTCCTTCTTGACCCTGGTCTTCACAGTGGTTGCAGTCCCAGAGTTGTTCTTCTGGAGGTACCACCTTTATACAGTCCAAGTTTCAGGTATACACAGGATTGTTGCAGGTGTTCCCATAACTTGGGTTAAGTAGTCGTTTCCTTTCTCACAGTCTGCCACAGTGGGAATTTTTGTCCGCATGCATTAACCAGAATGTGTTAACTAGATCTCACCTCTGCTAGGCCTGGAATTGATGCCTTCCTGCAGCAAGTTCCTCTCTTCTGTGCTTATCTCAAGTTCCTGCTAGTGGTGGCTTGTCTTATGGCAAATTCCTTCTGTGGCCTTGACAGTATTTTAGACAATAGTGATCTTTAAGTCTCTTACAGTTAGATGAAACAAAGCCATGTATTTCTGCTTATTCTACTGGTATAAATCAATTATGTCAGTGTGAGTGAGGGAAAAAATAACTTCATTGTGTGAGCAGCTAAATTAATCATCGATATTAGAAAGGCTTCTCGCATTGTTCATTCACAGCTTGTCTAAAGAAGACATGTTCAATTACTAAACACGAGAACAGCTACACAAAAAGTAACTGTATGTATGCAGAACAGTAAAAAGAGGAAGCTTAAGTCAGCACATTCCTTTTTCCACAGTGCTACTGAATTGGAACTAACGTTGACAACTGTTTTTCTCATGACAGTTAGTCTTTAAAACTCAAAATTAGAAGCATGGAGCCTATCCCCAAACTATGTCACTAAAACCCCTCAAAATCAAAGCTTTTGTTCCCCTTACCACTTTCTTTGACATTCTCCTTTCCTTTCCTACTGTCCTGCCTGGATATAATATCCACTGAGTATTAGTATGTTCCTCTTTCTTTACAAAGGCGTAACATTTGCTTAAACTCCAATCTCATTGTTTAGACATACATTGTTTAGTTATTTTTATCTCTTTTTTTCAATGAGTGTATGTCAAACTGATTTAAGACTTGATAGGTGCTGTGGCAATAAAAAGAGCATCCTTGTGGTCCTTTGAGAATTGCAGAGCACAGAAAGGCTTGTGTCCCTTGGGCTCAGATTCCAAGCCATGATTTTGCCGTTACCCTGGTGTCATTCACAAATACATTTATTTCAAATTGTTTGTTGAGTAGCTGTGGTGACCTGTGGAACCAGTAATGTGAAGGGGGAAAATGGCATTCAGGAAGCTGGATATTTCTAATCATATCTATTAAATGAATGTGTTGAATTTTTAACTTCTCCAGGAATTGTTGGGGAGGGTACCCAGTGTGACAGGGCAGCAGCTGTCAGACAGAGCCCTCCCACCATCCCAGACTGGAGTGGGACAGCCCTGGGACATCAGGAGAGCCCCGGGACATCAGGAGAGCCCCGGGACATCAGGACAGCCCTGGGACATCAGGACAGCCCCAGCCCTGGGCATCAGGCACCTCCTAGGGACAAATCCTTGTGCAGATCCATGGGTAGCAGGTGCAGGCCCAGGCACTGGCAACACGATGAAGGCCATTGCCAAGGCCACTCCCCATGGCAGAGTCTCAGCTTGCAGCAGCTGCTAGGACAGAAGGAAGACCCTGGTGAGCACATCCCCAAGGTGCTTCTGTAGCTTCTCCCAAATATCCCCAGGAAAGTGGCCTGACAGAAACTGTTAGTATGGATATGTAAATACATACATGTCTCTCTGTGTATAATTGATATATGTAGCACTCATATACATGTCTGGCTGTGCATCTGCATACAGTTACATGAATTTCATGCTAGAGAGAAGTCTGCTGTCACTCTGATGGCTGCCTGATGATTTTGTGTGTGGCTGATGCAGCTCATTGCTGAAAGAGTTACCTGCTCAGGCCAAGGTAGAAGTTCTTCTTTAGGTATAAGGACACCTGGAAACTGTGATGCATATTGCTAGGTGGGAAGTTGATTTTCTGATAAATTTCAGTTGCATCACAGCTCTAAATTGGGATTTTCTGTGAAAGTGCTGTGTCCTGTATTTGTTCTGTAGGCTTTAGGAATAGCTGTCTTCACTTTGTCTCATTCTATATAATGGAAATATACTGCAATTTGGCATGTGTTTTGCAGACTACACTAAAAGCCATTTTAAATATACTGTGTTCTCTTAAAAAAATATTTGTCACACTTACTCTGAAGTGACTTTTCCAACATCTGATGTATTTAATAGGTTTTAATATGATCAATATCACAGAATGTTAGGAAAGTTATCCACTCCTAGACTAATATGGATTTCTAAACTACCCATTGATTCTCATATTTTGTTTCTCGAGTTCTTCTTCAGTGCCTCCACCTTTCTGTGCATAGAGACAAGCAGATATGTCTCATTAATTATACAGGAATTGCATAATCTTGCTGTATTTGCCTCAGAATTTGGATGCCAAAATTGTTCATGTGGGAAGTAAAACTTTTTTGGCCTTTTTCCCAGAGTACACCATTTGATGCTTAGTTACACTACATGGGAATTAAAAAAAAAAAAAAGTTAAAGTGAATACCTCTATACTTCAGCTATGACTGTAGGCAGGAGATGAAGCAAATGCTTAAAATCTATTCTGGTCTGCAAATATTGACCTTACTAAAAGACATTTTCTTTAATAGTAGAGACTTCTACTTTTTTGTTACCTTCTTCAATATAATATTTAAAAATATTTTCCACTGACATGATGTTTATGTAGACTATATTCACTATTTTTAAACTGTGCACATTTTGCATTGTTTATACCAGTATGTTCTATCCTGTAAAATTAATGAAGAGTTCAGTCAACTGAAGTAAAATTCTACCTTTACTTCAGTTTCCTTGAATCCTTCTATTACATATTGTGTGCTTTAGTATTGTTATACAGAATTACTGTACTTCTACAGGTATATGTAACATATGTTAACTTAAACATTTCTAGCGATTTTGCAAACTCTTATCTACAGAAATTTATAATTTAAAATTTTTCTGTACCTTAGCATAGGAATTTTATATAAAAATCAGTTTAAAAATATTAGCAAGTGCAGACTCTCCTTGATTCAGATGTAATTGCCCTAAATTCTTTTCAAGAATATTTTCATCTTGCAAGAATCACAAGTTATCACAGCTTGCTCTTTGTTTTCATAATTACCAACTAGTTGCAATTTCAGAATATTATTAATGCGTAAGACAGGGTATTTATGCTAGAATATTACAAGAAAATCTTATTTTAGACTCAGCCTTACTGTTAAGTGTTGTATCAAAGTATAAGAAGTTGTGTTTGCTTTGAAAGGTTGACAGAAATAAAAAGATGAAGTACAGAAAGTACTCATCATGATTTTTTCCTTGTTTTGTTAATTGTTTTGTTAATTGTTTTGTTAATTGTTTCAGTTCTCTTTCCAGTTTGAAGGAAATTTAAATCATTTTCTTGTAAGACTGTAATACTGCACCACTGCTACATGTTTATCATTCTGGGATGACTGGAACAAAATACAAGAATTGCATTGTTTTTAATTTTCCAGCCACCTGTATTCCACCACTATAACATGCACTTTGGAATCTTGTGTCCTCAGAGTGCATTAGATAAAGGCCAGTAATCATTGTCAAGAGCTAAATATTTATAAACAGCATAAAGCTTTTTGCAATCCCAACAAATCTAGAATAAATTTCCTATAATGCAAAAGTGCTCCCTCCAGATGCTTTCGGATTACAATAAACTAAATGCATTAGCTCAAAAAATACAGGCTTTGTGTGCTCTCTTGCTTTTGTTAATAATTGGGTTGTTCATATAAAGCTTGTAGAATGCTGTGTTACATAACATAAAAATTTCATTTTTAATAGAAACCTTAGATCAATTTAGATCTAGATGTAAAACTGTCTTTCAAAATCTTTTTGTTTTGTTTTATTTTCCTTTCTAAATGATGTTGGGGTCCTTGAAAGAAAGCAGGCTCTTTGGTTTTACAAGTTTCCTTTACTCATGATGCTTACAGAGATAATAACCAAGACAAGATAATCCTCCATTTGGCATCCTAATAGTTTCCATTATAACTGACTGACAGAGCTTTACTGTGTAATGAAATACTATTAAAAATAGGATCAAATTGTTTTCTTCTTCTGAAAAAAAAAAACTGCAAAAGGTCTTCCTGAAATTTTCACAGTATTGTGCACTTGAGAAGGATGAGCTTCTAATATTTTCTCTAGGGACAATCTTGCAAAAAATAAATCAGCATGCAACCCTTGGAAATGTTGGCAGTATAAGAGGAGAGTAATTTTGCCTCTCCTGTCCCAAATGCTTTTAGATGACACCCACAAATATAACAAAAAGTAGGTAATGAAGAATGCTTTAATTTTGGTCATCTTCAGCTGTCCACTTGTTACAAGAAGGGTTCCCGCTTTTATCCCCTAGTGAATGAAGCACATAGGTCAGAATAGAAATGGCAACACGAGCCAGTGATTAATTCTTGGATTCATTTAATTAGTTGGTTCATTTAATGATCTTTGTGGTGCAGTGCAAGGTCTTTTGCTCTGTCTCTTCCTCTGATTCTATTGAGCGTCTTAAATATGTTGTGCTAGGAAATAACACTTTGTAATTGTGAAGGCTTCCCTCTTCAAGAGGAGGAATGTGCTTTTTGTCCCTCTCAGTAGATTTCTGAGTAATTTAGTTACTTAATTCTCCTGCCTGTTGTTCAGTAGGACTTTTAGCCTGAGGTCATAAGGAACTATGTTTCAAAGATTTTGGGTTTGGTTAACTTAAGTTCTAGATTCAATAAGATGCAATTTTCAATTGCAAATTAATTTTAGAGTTAGTTTTTTCTGTGCCAAAAATTAGTGTTACTATAATATTACTTTTTATTCTCTTTACTCTATTTAATAGTTATTTGCTTCCTATGTATAGGCCTTGAAGCAAATACTACAAAATAAAACAGCAAGGTAAGCACATGCTTAACGAAAACATGTACATTATTGAAAATCTTCAGCTGAAAATCAAATATGACTTATACATTAGAGATTTATATCAAGAGGAAAACTGTTTTCCCCCTACCCCACTTACTGAGTAAATTAACTGTGGAATGGGATTCTGTTGACTGTAAAAATGGTTGCAATTATTGGGTAGCTTGAATGAGTTGAACATATAAGGATCTAAACTCAGAAAAAAATTGCTTTTATTTCCTCAGCATACTCTTCAATAAACTGCAGTGACTAATTTACTTTGAACATGACTGTACTTGTAACATGATTAACAGCAAAAGGTCCATATCCATCCTGAAGAAGGAACCCTACAAACTGTGATGTTAGAAAGAAAAAATGTCCTACCCAGTCTAGGCTAGAAGGAGTCAGGTTAATGAACAATTTTTTTCCCCAGGGACTAGACAGTTGAGCAGAGAAGTCCACCTAAGCATGTGCTTAAATAAGAGTGAGAACAGATATATATGGTCTAGCAGTGTATTAGATATGAGTTTACAAACATTAAATGAACTGAAGTCTGATCAGTTCAGTGAGATGCCAAGAAAACAAGTTTTCCTTATTTAGCTGAGGAATGTAGTTGGTCTCTTTATTCAACCTGTTTCTTTTAAAAGCCAGTCAGATTAACGGATAAAATAATCTTCCTTTTTTTTGAGAGACATAAATTGATGAATCTTCCATCTCTGTTCTCCCATACCTTAGAACATCCTGGAATATATTGTTTTGGGGCCTATTGTTGTCTGTTATTGTTGACCGAGCTCCTTAAGTATGCATAGCCACAGATCCATTGATCTTGTATATAAGGCTTGAAATAACAAAATTTTGCTCTGTAATGTATGCCTTTTCACCTATTGTATTATTAATTGAAAAGAAAAGCATTCCAGAACTTTAAAAGTGCTTGAAATAAAGCCAAGACAAACTCTTGCAAAAATATTTTAGCCCCAAAGAATGGTGACATGAGTGTTCATAGGTAAAAACCATTTGGCAAAAACAGTCCTGTGCCAGTGTAAATACAAGCAGTCATTTTACACTGCTCTTTGAATACACTGTGCAAGGCTTTCATTGTCTGTACTTCTATCAATGCTACATCAAGAAGAGAGAATATCTTACAAGGATTTCTTAATGAAATTGTCAGTCTTCTGTGCTTTTGTTGCAGAGGACAGAAAAGGTCCTGTGCATACCCCTCCCTCCATTGCTACTGCTCTGTCGCAGAGGGTCATATTGGAACAGGGGCTCCTGAGCACACTTTTTAATTTCATACTAGTAAATGCATATGTGTGTCACTATAAAGATTAACTGCCTTATTTCAGATTTTTTTTATTTTAATGCATAATGAATAACCTTGCATAAAACCCTCTTGATAGTATATGCAAAAACCCTATTGTATTTGTGAACTGATTTTGCATAAAATCTCCCAAATGGAGGCAATAAAGCGGTGAAGAGGGAATACGGTCTTAAAGTATGACCTGCTAATCTGCTTTTACTATTTGTCAAGAAAAATTAATTAGAAAGTGATCATGAGACATTCTGAAATAACACTTTTAACAGCTACTATAGAAGAAGAGGCTAACACTACAGTATTAGCGTTGCATAGTCACTTTTCACCATGAATGCTATTTAATCAGTTACCATATTGCAAATTAATTGCTAGTTAATACAAAAAATAAGAGTGGGAATTTCGCCCTGCTTTGTTAAATTTTAGTCAACTATCAACAAGCATGTTCCAGCATAGCATGCATAATGTACCATGACTTTTAGTGTACAATTACGGATTAATGTACTTGATGATGAAAATGTTTTACAAAACCACGCGTAATAATGTAGATATTGATAGAATAAATCAACTAATATTTATGTAGCCTTGGGTTTATCAAACAAATTAGTACAATACTATGAATTATTTAAATACAGGTTTCTCTATGTCAAAGCACATGCAAGAGCTTTTTAGGTACACCAGTTTGTCTTGAAAAAAATCCTAGTTGTTTCAAGAATCTTTTCAAACCAGAAATGTTAAACAGGAGATAATATACACATTTATACACTTATATACATAATATACAATTAACCTGAACTTATCATGGATTTATATGACAAAAATCAGTTTGTAGTGATTGCAGGTGGTCAACAGCTCAGAGTCCCAGTGGACATTGATGACAAGTGGTGTCCCTCAGGGTTCTCTCTTGGGACCAGTACAGTTTAATATCTTAATTAATGACATAGACAAAGGGACCAAGTGCAGCCTCAGCAAATCTGCAGATGACACCAAGCTGAGTGGTGTAGGGGACATGCCTGAAGGACAGGATGCCATCCAGAGGGACCTGGATAAGCCTGAGAAACGGGCCCATGGGAATCTCATGAGGTTTAACAAGACCAAGTGCGAGGTCCTCCATGTGGGTAGAGACAGCCCCCAGTATTAACACAGGCTGAGATATAAATGTACCAAAAGCAGCCCTGATGAAAAAGGCTTGGTGGTACTGGTGGACAAGAGGCTGGACATGATCCAGCAATGTGCGCTTGCAGCCCAGAAAGCCAAATGCATCCTGGGCTGCATCCATAGCAATGCGGCCAGCAGGGAGAGGGAGGGGATTCTGTCCCTCTGGTCTGTTCTGGTGAGACCCCACCTACAGTGCTGCATCCAGCTCTGGGGCCCCTAAAACAGGAAGGATATTGGTCCGTGCACCAAGATGATTACAGGAATGGAACACACCTCTTGTGAGGAATGGCTGACACATTTTTTTCAGCCTGCAGGTGAGAAGGTTTCAGAAAGATCTCCTTGCAGCCTTCCTGTACATAAAGGGAGCCTACAAGGACATAGCGACACAAGAAGGGGATATAGCTTCAAACTGAAAGGGGGTAAATTTATATTAGATATTTAAAAGAATTTCTTTATTGTGAACATGATGAGGCACTGGAACAGCTTGCCCAGAGCAGTTGTGGATGGCCCATCCCCAGCAGTGTTCAAGGCCAGGTGGGAAGAGGCTCTGAGTAAGATTGTCTAGTGAAAGACATCCCTGCCCATGGCAGAAGCATTGGAAGTAGATGATTTTTACGGTCCCTTCCAACCCAAGACATTTTCTAGTTTTTTTTTAATGAAACACTGTGGATAAAAAAAAAATGGTAAAACCAAAGAGTCCTAAAGAGAATATATTGCATTTGTGGATTTAACCCCATGGAAATAAGAAGCTTCCTTTATATCAGTGCTGTATTTTGGTATTCAAGATTATATTAACCACAGTATGCGTCTGTAGTGAGTAAGTGAAAAAGAGATGAAGTTACTGTGAGACATCCTGGCTAGAAGCACATTAATAAGTTATGAAGATAAATGTATTTGCATTTATTTTTAAGTGCCTTTGATTATCAGTGAGCTAAGATGATGAATATCAATACAATGATGTAGCATTGAAGTTAGAAAATATTGATACTGTTTGCCTTGAAACCTTATTGGTATAATGTTGTTGATAGTATTTCATATAGAAAGTGGCTCACAGACCAAATTCACAGGCAAGAAACTGAAGGACATAGAAAACAGTGATTTGTAATCTATTTCTCTAATTGTTGAATTAATACAGCTATAATTTCACCATGCTGTTCTGCAAAGTCCTCTTTTAATTCACATGACTCCTATTTTTGAGCTAAAAATTAGGATGTTACTCAAAATGATAGAAATGTATTTTTTCAAAATAATAAAAAAAAAAAACTTCTTAAGAAAATTGAAAGCAAAAATTACTAAATTTAAACTCTAACCACATTTGCCTTATTTGCCCTTGAGTTTTCCCTAGATGATGGGTTAGTCTGGAAAACCATAGCATTTTGTAGTTAGGAAAGATTAAAAAGTCTTGTGTGTTCATCCTAATTCAAGTTTACTAATACCAAGAAATGTTGTCTTTACTATAAAAGTGTCTTTAAACTGCGTAAAATCATGACTTTACAAATCCTATTCCATTTAGTAAGTACAACAGAAGTGAAATTGTCACAAGGAAATTAAGGGTGACTTGACTTCCACTGTTTAATTTATTTACTTATTTATAATCTGATAAAAGCATTACGGCTTTTGTCTGGCCACCTTAAACCAAGAGCAGAGCTTGGTTCCCACTGTGTAGCTTGTCAGCTCTAGCACCATTTCCCAGAAATGGTTGCACAGGCAACTGCATGAGGCTCTGGAAATTGGATACGGCTACAGAAAAAGGTTTTACTGAAGTTTCTGGTGCACCTGAGCGGGCAACTTTTTCAAATGTGCATGCAGAATGTAACTCCTTATCTCCAGTACTTTATATTATTCCATGTCTAGTATTCCATAAACTTGTATTGGAAATCTATGTGTAAAATGTACAGCTTTAGTAAAATGAGTGCCTGTTCTGATTTTAAAATTCAGTAACTTCTTCTGTGCCCCTTCTTAAAATATGAAAACCAAGTTACCTTTCAAGAAACTTCTGGGATCAAAGATATAGCTTTTATACAGGTGTAGTAGGTCTGATGTCAGGAGAAGCAGCCATCTTGTCACATGCAGGAGGCTAGAAAAACCTTTGTCCTTCAGTTGCTTTCAACATTTTAATAATTTTTGTTGTTCTTGTCTTGGTATTCTGTGGGTTGGAAGGTCAAATATATGACACTGCCTTTTATTCTTAGACAGTGTTTTATTTATACAGCATGTCTTGATCACTCTTATTTTGGCATTAAATGTATGCTAATAAAATGGCAAGAAAGAAGAGCAATATGTGAGAGAACAGATCTTGGTTCTCTTTTGCTGAAGAAAAAGACATCCATTCTGTCTTTAGCTAAGTTATGTCTTCATCAGTTTATGAGGTGAAATACTCATTCAAATTATACTTATGGTGAAGGAGCTCTTTAATTGTCTGTGTTACAGGAGGTACCTAAAAGAAGATGATAATAAAACTCCATATAGATGTTTAATAAGATAACAAAAATAGACTTCTCTGTCATTAGTTTATGAATTTTTCTCTCAGAATTTTTTCTGTTTGTATGTTTAGAAATGTTGACATTTGACCAAGACATGTTTACCCTAGCTGTGACAGTGAGCCAACTGAGGCAAGGTATCCACAATTCCAACATGTTCGATGCCAATATGTAGCCTACTCTGTTCCCTAGAAGGCAAACAGTGAACCACTTTTTGTTCTTTGCCAGTTCACTCCTTTTAGTGGAGCACTTTTAAAGGGGAGGTGAGATGCTTTCCACTTTTCTGAAAATTAATACGTTTCTGCTGACTCCAAGATGCTAAGGTCTTTTCATATTACCATGAGATATAAAAAAAAGAAAATATTTTAAGAGCTGAGTTGTGAATTAGATGCATTTCCTTGATGAAATCTCAGGCTATTAAAATATTTGGGGAAAACATTCTGTAAGATTTATGCAGTAAGTCAAGTGAATCTCATCTCTTGATGTATTTCACAAGTATTTTGCCTTCTGTTGTACTTGTACATTAGGTCAAATTGTTATAAGTTTGAGTCATATCACTAGAAAGTGATGTCCTGAAGCAATGCCTCCTAAACATGCCAAAGGTCTCTAAGGCAGGTATATGTGCCTTGCCATGTCTTTCCTCCTGTTTTGGGATTCTGTGTTGTCTTATCCATCAACCATGAAAGAAAATAAAGAAGGCAATAAATTTCATATAGCTCATGGGATTATGGAAATCAAAGGTGTGGTCCTAAGCATGATTTCCCAAGGTCCTAGGAAAGATTATGCTTTCTGAATTGAGTGTGAAGCTTTGTCAGGATTCTGTTATTTAAGTCATCTGGAAAAATAGTTGCCTTTAAGACTTCAGTTCATCTTTTCGTCTTACCACTTACTTCCTAAACTATTTTGGTGATAATATGAAGACTTTTATGTTGGACTTAAAAAAATATTGACAAGATGAAAATTAACACAAAAAAGAAAAGATGTGTTGAATATCCAATATCTCATCTACCTGCTTTAACAAAACCTTTTCCTTTTTTAAAGTTTTTTTTTTAAATCGAGCTAAATAATTTCGACATTCAGGTCTTAGTAATTTTTTTCACAACACAGGATTTGGTAGGATTCCAAAGCAGACCTAGTTAAGTGTGTGATTTCTTTAGAAGTGGAAACATTTTGCACACTTAATAACTGCTATTTTCTATCAGTATTCCTCTCACTGTATCTCATTCCTATTTTTAACTCAAAATTGCTGTCTGTACATTTTCTTCACAAAGTTCCTTCCTTTTGGTCCATTGTGTAATTGAATCTCTGGATGTGCAGTGGAGGAAAGGGTCTTTGGTTTAGGAAGTAAGGTTATTTATAGCTCAGGGTCTGGGGGTTTTACAAAGTCAAAGTAAACTTTTTTTATTTTTCACAGTTACTTTATTTAAATATTATTAAAAAAAAACCTAAATAAGTATGAAAATGTGAAATGAAAGCACAGATCAGATGTCAAAGGGTAAATCATTGGTTTAATGATAGATTGAGCTTAACTGATTTATCTTATCTCTCTTAGATAATGATAGGGAATCTTTATGTTTCTAAATTTACTATCCATGGCTTGTAGCTTTTCTATATTTTAAATGCTCTGTTTCAGATCCTTCTCCATTTCTGTTTTCTGGTGATGTATAGCTGAAACTTGGATAATAGTCTTTGTGTGTTCATTTTCTCATTTTCTAGTGTATATGTTGTCATGTTTTTCTTGGTACAGGTTTTCTGTGATATACTAACATTATTATTTTTCTTTCAAAAGCTTTAACAAAGTAATAGGATAAAAAGTATTAATACATTTTCTCAGTGTTAGCCCTAGGCAATAGTAAGAGTATAAATGGATATGTATGCTTTTTATGAGAGTGAGCCACACATAACGCAATATTGTACTACTACCATCTTTTCTGTGAGTGTTAGGATGAGCAATGATAGGATTGTTCAGCTTAAGGGTGATAGGGTGATGAAGTCACATGTAGTGAAAATACAAACCAAATGGTCAGTCCCTAATACAATTAACTTTACTCTTCTGGATGGGGATTAGAGCAGAATTGGACATTGTCAGGATGCTAAAGGGGTCGAAGAATTGAGGTCTCTTTCAGAATACACGGTCATATTACTTTTCTGTTTTTTTTCTAATCTCTGTCCTTGGTGCAAAGAAAATTTCTCCTCCTGCCAAATGTATATCTTTGCTGTTGAGCATCATTGCTTGCAGTCGATATCTGTCTTTTGATGCAAGTCACTAAAAGTACCAGAGACTTTTAACCTATAATTAGCTGGTAATCTGAGTTATTCTTTATTAAATTAATACCAAAAATTTACAAATATTAATATAAATCACCTTTACTGAATTTTCTTTTAAAATTAAAATACATATTTTCTGTTCAGTGCTCCCTTGCTGTAATAAGGGGCATTTAACTCTCAGCACCAAGGTGCTCTAGGATACCCACATGCCCTTGCACTCTGAAAAAAAACCCCATGCATTTTTCTTTTACATATCTAGTTACATGGTATATGAGAAATATTAGTACATATCTTATTTAATGTGTGTGTCTTTAAACAAAACCTAGCCATCAGGCATCACATCACGTCTGTTTGCTCTGAGAAATAATTTGCACACTAATGATATTTTCAGTATGAAAATTGCTGACTTTGTAGGTGATGAAAACTTTCAAGGTGGAAAACCAAAAATCCCTCATTTTTTACATCAAGCAAAGTGCCTGTAAACAGATGATTTATGGCTTGTTATGTGACCTGTCTCGCTAATAATGAAATATTCAAATACCATAACCTTTCCCATCTGTTCAGTGAACAACAGTAACTTGGTGTTTGGCATATGATCTTTGCAACAATTAAACTCACTCTTTACACAAGTAACACAGATGATGATGATATGTTAGAGGCCAACAAGATTTTCAAGTGGTTCAGTTAAAGTAATATACACAGACACACCTGGAGAACAGTGTAAAGTTTACAGTCTTTTCTGATCTTGAAGATCTTCTAAGAAAGGAGGACAAAGTGGGGGTCTTAGTTTCCAAAGATTTAAATCAATGTTTATCAGATGATGGAAACCTTCTCATTCAGCACTTAACAATATTTACTGCCCTTCAAAATTGCCTATAACAAGAAAATCCTAAAACTAAAGCCAAAGTACCTTTGAGCTGGGTGGTCAGTGTTAAAAAGGATGGAGCTAGCAATTTGAAATAGTTACTCCAATCCCAGTTTAGCTCTTTGGCCGTGACACAAGTCCTTCTTTTGAGAAGGAAACCAGGAGGAGTTTCTCAACAGGTGAAATCAGCAAGTGATTGATTGAGTAAAGAAACCCATTAAAAGAAATTTGCAAAAAGCAGTTTGGGGAGCCTGTCTCCCTCTGACACAATATCGAATAGACATGACTACGTGTAGGCCACTCACTAATGGTCTTAGTGAAATGCTAATGTGCTTGAATTACTTGTCTTTTGGTGTAAAAACCTGTTTGTTTCTCTGTGTGTCAAATTACAACTGCCTAAGAGACAAAAAATTCAATCAAAAAACTCTTGATGACCGTAACTCATTAGTTGCACCTTTGCAAATTTATAAATATTTGTTTAGAGTCTGTGAAATTCAATTCTTACTGTGTATCATTGGTATATTCTGATATTTATATAAATTTTCTTCATTTTTCATGGGTCTATATTGCATATTAGTTCTTGAAATTTTCCAAAGTGAAATGGAAGTAGAGCTTTCTGGTAGCACTGTGCATCACAGAGAAATTAATTTTGTAAGTGCTGTTGAAATTGTGACTTGTACTCAGAAATCTCAAACATTTGCAATATCTGCTTTCTGCAATCCCCAAAATAAATTTTCTGTGTAAGTTTGGCACACAGTGCACGACTTCATCTGTATACTAACTAATCTTAGGCTATGAAGCATCTCAACAAGAAACTTTGTTTTCAGCATACCTTTAAAATATATATTACAATATAAAATGTAGAGTGGAGTGGCAATTTTATGGTTCATGTTGGAATCCTTCCTCATTTAAAAGATGTTGACTAGAGATAAACAGACCTTTTGTAGACTTGTTGCTATAGGTGGTTTCTCTGTTCAAGAGCAAGAACTTGCTTTTATTGCAGGAGTAGAGGAAAAAGGGTGCCTTGTTAATGACACTTGTCTGACCCTTCAATACTGAGTTTTTTGTTTCCCTGTTACTGCTCTGCCTTTCCTTTTATAGCAGAAAATTCTCTCTGTAGTCCTAACCTCACTGCAGATGCCTTTGACACCTTGACTCTTCCTTTTTTTTGCATAATTTTGAGGAAGGAGACTCGATTTCTCCCATGAATGCTAGTGCTCACCGTTTAACACTAATCGGGGTCTTTTTTGCTCAGGTTTTGTTTGTTTGTTTTGTTCTTTAGTGGGGTGGTTTTGTTTTTTAATTTCATTTCTAATATTTTTTCAGAGCTAATTTTGGTTATCATTTATCTGCTTCCTTTCTTTTGTCTTTGTGTGGCCTCCTTAACCTAAACTTTTGGCTTTATTCAAGGGAAGACACTCATAGTTGTGATATGTGACAGAATCATATAACCAAAAAGTTAATGCATTTTAGTTGATTTTCTGTCATTTTTGGGAGCTGCTGTAATGTCTGTTGTCATCAGCTTCATATTTGTCAAACTGTTCCTTTATAACTTGTTTGTTCTTGACATGCTTTGACCTTTCTTGCGCTTGGCTCCTTTATATACACAGATATCTTAAAGTGATGATCTAAATATTTCTTAGAGTACTTAAAAGTTTCAATATCTTTATGAAGAGAATTTCAAATTAATTTAGAAATCTTTGGGAGGGGTGTACACACATTGTTTTGGCTGTGGGAACTACACTACATGAATTTTTTCTTTGTCTAACCTGATACTGGCAGCTCCTGTCTTGTTAAAGACTTCTTTTATGCAGAAAATAGTAGGAAACTTTTTCAAATGAATCAAAATTTAGAAAAATAAATATTTGTTATTGGATAAAAAAATATTTTTCTATGTTGCTGTGAAACTAATATTTTTTAATTCTCATTTTTATGTAAACTTACTGTTTTACAGGTCTGAATTTCCTATGAATTGTAGCTACAGTGAGAAAAGTTGGAGTTCACGCTTTCATTTTGACTCCTTTGTGAAATTATTCATCATTTATTTTGACTAATTCTGGAGACTTTAAGATAATCTCAGTTTCTGAGATCAAACCAAGTATTTGTGTAAGTACAAAATGCTCCTTTTTTTCCCCCAAGTAATTTTGTAATTCTGAATCCTCTGTCTCTAGGGAGAGAAAGAGATGTTAGTTAATAAAGCAAAACTTACTCACTTTTTCTCATATTTCTGAAATGTGTAAATGCTATTGAGCTTCAAGAACTAATGTTTGGATCCTGTAGTTATACACAACAATTATCAGAAAAGAAAGAAAAGGAAGGAGAGTTGAGATACTGCAAAAAATGCAACTACAGACGTGCAGAACCGCTGGTTTTGGCTGGAGCATAGTTAATTTTCCTCACAGTAGCTACTATAGGGCTATATTATAGACTTGTGCTGAAAACAGGGATGTTTCTGTTACTTCTGAGAAGTGCTTATACTGAGTCAAAGCCTATTCTGCTTCTTATTCCACCCCACCAGTGAGGAGGCTGGGGAAGTTTGTAGGGGATTCAGCCAGGACAGCTGACCCAAATTGGCTAAAGGAATATTCTCGACCATATGCCACTGTGCTCAGCGTACAGAGCTGGGGGAAAAACAAAGGAAGGGGCGGGGTGGGGATATTTGAAGTGATGATGCTTGTCTTCCCCAGACAACATTACACATGACGGAACCCTGCTCTCCTGGACATGACTGAACACCTGCCTGCCCATGGGAAGTGATGAATGAATTCTTGTTTTGCTTTGCTTTGCTTATTAAGCTGTATTTCCTTCAACCCACAAGCTTTCTTTTTTTCACTCTTGTTATTCAGTTCCCCATCCCACCAGGGGAGAGTCAGTCATTGGCTGTGTAGAGCTTAGTTAGTGTTTGGGGTTAAACTATGACAGCAATGTAAGGAAACCATTTAGTTAGTTTTAAATCTAAAAATCATATCTTGTAATGATATTTATTGTTATGAATTCTTTGAATCATTACAGAAACTAGATGAGTAAGTGACAATACAATCATGAAGAGTGAGATAACAGTCTGGCTGCATAACAAATTTATCCAAAGTTATGTTGATACATCTGTTATTTTGTATGTCAGTTTTTGGAGGCTTTGAGTGATATTTGCAGATGAAATGTTGGCACTGGGTATCAAATATAACAAAAATAACTGTGTACAGTGTCTGATAAGACCTGAAATCTGTTTCGCTATGCAATTCCTTCATAAATTATACTTATGCAAATTTAAATGACTTCACACACCTCTTGCCAGGATAGTCATAAGTCACTTGGAATGTCAAAAGTCTGCAATGAAGTGTTTGCAGAAATAAGATATTCATTCCTGAGGAAGTTTTCAAACTTGCTGTTCATGTTCTCTTGGATACAAATGTTTTTGTCTCCAAACAGAAGAGTCCATTTGTAAAACTTCTGACTTTTTCCCCTGAAGTCATGAAATCACTTTTATTTCTACTTTTTCTTTTACACCTAATATTTTACAGTGTTTAGATATAAATAAAGTCACAATGCAACTAACTGTGAACTGTGAAGTGTATTCAACCTGCAATTCTATACTATAATATTTTGAACCCTGCTAGGGGAAAGATATTTTGGTTTCTGTCATTAAATGTGTATTCATTATGTAGAGCTCCTGGTATGAGAACAATAGAGAAAATTTGAAACCCATTTTTAAAACAGATTTTTAGAAATAAATATAACAAAGCCAGAAAGCTAAAGCATGTCCCTGCAATGTAATGTTCAAGCTAGTAACTGTAATAAACTAAAACCAATAGTCTTTTTAATATTGTGTGGGGAAGTAATACGTTTGATTCTTATGCAAAAATCTCATTCTTATATGAATACCCATAATCTTAGAAAGACCTATCAAAGAAAAAATACCCGAGGGTATGTATGTGAAGCTTTTTAAGAATTTGAATATGCTAATTGAATGCTTCTGCAGTTCTATTAAGCTAAACAATTCTGTGTTAATTACACATAATTCTGTGTAGGTTAATTTTTTATATTACAGAAAATTAACCTGTTTATATTAAAATAGGAACTTCCTATGTTCTAGCTAACATTCCATACTTGTGTTATGAGATATATGAGTACAAGCAATTATATATTTAGAATAAGCCTATACAAAAAGTTCCAAATGAAAAAAAAAAATTCTGCTGTTGATATTGGTGGGAGTAAATGTAGGGCCTAAGATAAGTGACCAGTTATGACAGACTCAAATTTTTCAAATTTGTACCTTGGATTTTTAAATTCTGTTCCAAAGCGATAATCAAGAACTTCATTCTTCTGCAATCTTTATTTCTCTCTCCAATTTCTGTTAATTCTTGTTTCCTAAGATAATTTCTCCAGTCATTTTAACCACACACCAGCATTCATTCCAATATATGCTTTTTTTCTGAACTTGTAGATTTTGTTATCAGTGTGCTTTTCATTATATGGATAGAGAAGTGTTAAAATAAGTAGTGTCAGAACTGAATCAAGGCAGTTTGATTTTTGGGAACTAAAAGGGAAAAAGAAACAACAAAAAAAGAATTTTCATGTCAAGATCATGTGTAGATTTGTCTCTGAGTTTAGGATGAATTATGATTCAGTTCAACACATAATAGCTCTCAAGAAAAAGCTTAATTTATTTTAAGTTTTGAGGAAGCCAACTTATATCAAGGACATTATATTTTACAAATGTCCTTTAGGAACGTGGTTATAAAGTGTTTATTCTCTGTATTCTTTCAGTTGGAAAACAGTGTTATTCCATGAATGCAAAAATGTGCATCTGCTGCAATATTACTCTACAATGACTTTAAGGCTAAGGGGTTTATTTAAAGCCCCCAAACTCTATCCTTCCTGACCTATCTCCCCCAAATACTGCCAATGCTTTGTTTGGTTCAGTTACATATTTCCTGCTTCATACTGCTTCATTAGGTGGGTTTTTCTGCTGTCACTCTGTAATTCTTTATTGAAATATGGGAATAAGCACTTTTTTTTTGGTGACAGTTTACTCACCTAATCTGTTTTTTAATATGCTTTAGTTTCAGCAGCTGAGTTCTTATCTGAATGATCTTTGCATATCTGCTATACTCCCAATTTCACTGTAAGAAATGCATTAAGTAAAACACATGAAGCCTGTTGTCTCTTTAGGCATCACGTTTGCAAAGAGACTGCAGCAATTCCTTTCTCTTTTTTTTTTGTTTTGTTTTTCTCCCAAAAGTTGCTGGAAACTGTTAGTTTGCAATTTTGCAATTTTCTGTTAAGAATTCCTGCTAACTTAGGTAAAATTTCAAGCTTATTATTATCATCTTATGCATGCCATGGGAGGTAGCATGTAAGTGCAAGAGTACAAAACCGTGCTAATTTGTTAATGTGAGAAAAGATAGAATGATCAAGTATGAAGTATGTATGTATGTACACAAATTCATCATACTGGTATCTAATTCTGTAAAATACAAAATTTCAACCAAAATAGAACTAAAACACCATATCTGTTGCAAAATTCCTTTTTTTTTTTTTAAGTACGTAATTGGAAAATTACTGAACTGCAATGAAAATGAAGTATGCAGAGGACTTTACAATAATTTGAATTGAAATGAAAGCAATTTTGGACGTCGTGTACAGAAACTTTGGAAAAATGTTTTGTTTATTCCAAAAATGAAACATAAAAGTTTTAATGGGGAGTATTGAAAATAATTTTATTTAGGAAAATATTTTGGCTTATGTGTAGGTTTTAACAGAGGTTAATGAACACTTCCAGCCTTGTTTCTGTAAATGGTGTAAGAGAAGGTTAGTGTAGACATCTGATGTCTAGGAGAAATAGTGTGGATATGTTGTCAAAATATTAAGAACCACTCAACCAAGCTACAGAAGCAGTAGTACATTAAGTATCCGTCTCAGGAGAATTATCTAAGGTAAATGGATCTATAGAAATTGTATATGTCATTTTCTTTATAAATGGATGGATCTGATCCTTACCCGCTATAGTTCAGGTATTATTTTTCAATTACATTATTTAAGAGCTATAAAGGAGACAAAGCAATTGAGATTAGTAGATAATTAGATAATTCAGTAGTAGATAAATAAAACTGAAAAGCAGTAGGTGGGGAATGAGTGTTTTTTTGGTTCAGCATAACTTATATGTGAGCTTGGGTATGTTGGTCTACTTGATCCCTTTGTTTCCTTCCTCTGTATGTGGAATCATTAATTTGAGCCCTAAAGAGAGCATGGCAATGAACTGTAGGGCTATGCACATATACTGCTAATAAATTATTTTTCATCTCCTCTGTATTGTTGCTCCTCGAAAGAATAAATGCCTCTTTTAAATTTCAACTTTTTGCAAACTCTTCAGTACCATTATCTGATCACACAAAATCACAGAATGGTTGGAGTTGAAAAGAACATCTGGAGATCCCTCCAGTCCAAACCCTGTGCTAAAAGCAAGTCCACCTAAAGCACATTGTACATTATTTCATCCAGGAGGGTTTTGAGTATCTCCACACAAGGAGATTTTACAACCTTTCTGGGCAGCCTGTTCCAGTGCTCTGCCACCCTAAAAATAAAGAAGACTTTTCTCATATTCATATGGAACTTTCAGTGTTTCAGTTTCTTCCTGCTCCTCTTACCCTGCTACCAGGAACCAATAAGAGTCTGACCCCATCCTCTTGGCACCCTTAAGATATTTTTATGCATGTATTTATGTGTTCTTATTTAGATAAGGTATGCTATCAGTTAGAAAAAATTTTGTCCAGAGCAATTGTAAGAAAATGAACTGTCCGTTGCAAGAATCTCTGGCTAGATTATTTTTGTGCTAAAGGGGATTACTTTAAGAGAACCTCAGATTTAACTAAAGAGCATTAAAAGAAATTTTCATTCTAGTCAGAATTTGACAGACCCAAGACAGAAATACAGAAACACTGATGCCAAGGTAGATAAAAATGTGTTGGTATTTAAAAAGTATTCTCATTAAATCAGGAGGCGTCAGGGTTTAATAGACTTGGAGTGTGAAAGAGTCCAACCAGCTGTCTAGAAAACCCCTGTATTGTGCACCTGTTCAAATGTGATTTTTCTGCCTTTGTACCCCATCCATGTTTTTTTCTCTCTCTGTATCTCCACTTGAAAATTTGACAAAGTGTAATCAGAAAAATGTGTAGAAAGCAGGCAGAAAGAGAAAGGGATAATGCATTTTATTGAACTGGTAAACCGGGGAATCGTGTAAAATGGAATGCGTAAACTACAGGGAACTGTATTGTGTCAAACGTGTACAGGCATAGGAAAGACATGTGTGAATCCCTTCCATTTTCTTTCTCATTAATTTCTATGATTTTGCTCACTACATTAGTTATTAAATTGTCTGATTGAAATAAGTAAAATTGTGGAGAGAATTGTGTGCCAGTGAGAGAAAGTAATACAAAATTTTAAACTACTTGCATGCTTTTTATGCATACCTTGCCAAAAGAGATCTATAAATGAAATGTTTTAATAAACACCTCAAAAATCTTTTAAGATTTGGTTCACCTATGTGTCATATTTCCAGTATTATTGCTAGATTGCAACAATTGTGTTATAATTGATATATCTGCTAAGTTGAAAAAACATTTCAGAAGTTCATTTACATACTATTTGCCATTTGTCTTTCAGTGATTTATCTGTTGCTTTTCATTCAAACTCTAGCTACTGGAAGATCACATCATATTTCAAACCAAGGAAACGGCAAATTGCAGAGAATTATGTTTGTTCTAGTGTGTTTACAATCAAAATAACTAAAAATGTTTACCCCAATTTGTTTTAGTGCTATTTCATTTCTTTCTCTTCACTATAATTTTTTCCCAGTTTTAATTTTCTGCTCTGTCTTTCAAAACAAACAGTCTTTCCAAAAAACAAAGTTCTATCCTCCTCCCAAGCCGCACTTGTTTTTAATTGCAAAAGAACAGTGACCATATGATGCCAAGTTCTGGTGTTTTCTGAGAAATAATATTTTTTACTCTCTCAGCAGATTAGAATCTTTCCAACTAAAATTCTTCTGGGCAAATTCTTTAACGAGATTCTAAAACCTGCTTTGTTTGAGAAAACAGGACACAGAATGTTAATAGGAGCAAAAAAAAAAAAAATTTGCACAGAGCAGAACGCTGGAAAAAACTAAAAATATTTCAGTGGGCAAGAAAGGAGAAGGTACATAAAAGCACTTGGAAGTTCCAGTGAAATCAGTAGGGTCCTGATGATCTGTAGTGTGTTAGAGCCATTTTGTACAGGTGTGTACCACTGGTGTCCTGGATGCATGGAAAATACAGCACCAGGCCGCAAGTTTTGGCGCTGCTAGATACGCATGACACCTATCATCACTCAGCAGTAGCAGAAGCACTGAATAATTTAGAATTATCTGTCTTATTCTGCCAGTTTAAACTAGAGGAGCAGAATCCTTAAGCAAAGTTTACCTGACACAGCTGGGAAATGCCAAGAAAACCCTCTTGAGACCATTTAACGGAGAATAAACGGAGGAAAAGTCATTGTGCAGTACAGAACTTGTATGGAAAATACAACCAAAGTCCTACAAAATCCTGTTTAATCACACATGAAAAGAGAGTTATGGTAGTCTGGAGTTCTCAGAAAGGTTGCATGTGAAAAAACCAGGACTTTTAAGAACGCACTGCTTTCAAAAGCCTTGCAAACTTTTTTTGTTTGTTTAATTGGAGACCAAACCAGGACCTTATTGACTTAAGTCATAGAGGAAACAAACATATAATAATTGATTTTCCGGACACCATATATTTTTTGGCTCGTGGATACGTAGTTATATATAGGAAACTTTTCATAACTCCATAAAGAAAGGTTTGAAAAAAGAACTCCTTTAAAATTCAGTAAGAACTAGAGACTAAGGACTGAAGTCTCTGCTAGTTGCCTCACCTGCTGTGACACTGAGAACTCTTTATTCTGTAATACTGCTCAAGCTGGCAGGGGAGTTACTGCTCGAAAGGACTTCACACAGCAAGAGGCACATTGAGGTTGGTGGCAAAATACCCAGGTGTGATGTGCAGTAATACTAGTTCAGTCAGGGAGTTCATCTGAGACACTGATGTTGTTCCTGAAAAATGGTAGGGTGGGTACTCCAGGAACTAATGTCCAACAATAACTGTGGTGACTTGAGTAGACTTTGCCTCTGCAAAATTTAAATACTTTTAACACAGGGATCAGAAAAAAGTTTCTCAGATACAATCAATGGAAAGACATGACTCAGGGGAGAATTCTAGAACAGATGAGATGAAAATTACAGTGGATTTCTACTATTAAGAATTATTCTTTCCTTTCCTAATCCTTAAACACAAATTCTTATATGACAAGGAATGAGTCTGTATATTTATAAGCAATTGGAAAGTAAAATGGTAAAATCCTTAGCAGGAGATCTTTGTATTAATACAGAGTAAAACTCAAAATTATTTTTAAAATTTCAGATTTATTTTTGATTTTAAAAGCATCATGCCATCAAATTTGAACTTTTCATGGTTTCTTTAGGAGGAACAAAACGTCAAAATGTTTCAAGATTTCTCAAGGCATAACATCAATTTTCTTCTTCCAAATTATATCTATTGTTCAATGTGGAAGTACAAATTATTTTATTATTACCAAAAGAAATATTGAACTGGAATAGATGGCTCAGAGACTTCTAAGAACAGGTGAGACACATATGCCACAAATGTTGATGATATAACTGATATATGCTTACCAGCATGGTGATAGATCAATGTCCAGATGCCTCTTTCTGCCTCATTTTCTGTGATTGTGGTTTATATATGCTATTAAAAAAACGTGAAGTGTGTGTGATATTTCATTTTGATTCCGAATGAAACAAATGCTTAAACCATAGAACCCCTTATGGAGCTGAAATTCTGCTGGCAACACATTGTTGGGTTTGTCAGAGGTATCCAAGACCTGAGTCTTGGTAATTTCTTCAGACTTCTGGAGTCTCCAGTCTGACTATGTCAGCACAGTGGGTGACTTCTCTGGTTCTGCTCTTTTTAAAGCCAGCTTAAGGATCACATTATCCTGGGTTCAGAAGCAGAATTTTGCCATCTATTTCATTTTCTTGCTCAAGTCTAATGGCTGCTGGGAATAGTCTATGTATACAAAAGGAAAAAAAAAGGAAAAGATGCTTTTTAAAATAAACAGCAGAAAAGTTACAGTGGTACTGCAATATATATGTATTACACCTTGTAATGTGGATAAGTCACTACAAGGAGAATTCATCCATATTACAGCATTCGTATTAATTAATTTCACCTTTGTATCTCTTTGGGGGTTTACTACATAAATAGTGTTTCTGCAGTTCTGTATATTCTATGCAACAGCAAGATATATAATTTAGAGGTTTTTGTGTATACATTTAAGATGAAGTGGAAGTTCAGTTTACAAATACATTCTACCTCCTGAATAGATATTTTGCCTTTTTTCTTTTTTTCTTTTTTTTTTAACACGCTTTTGGAATCAAACTTTAATGATCATAAATTAGGTTCTTAGAATCCTAAACCTTTCAGCATGGATGAAAATCCAGAGAATATTGCATACCTTGTCTTTTCTACAAAATAGAAAATATACCCTCAGCACACATAGATGATACCACCCTTGTGCTTGCAATATGAGCTTCACACTGAGGAGTTAATACATTTCAGCATGATTCTCAGAGACATCAGAGCTGTCTCAATCATTAATTCATGCTTTATGTGCTGCTACACTAGACACCACCAACTAAAAACACGTCATTACACATGTGAGATTCAAAATATGTTGTCTTTGCCAGAGACAGCAAACGAAGCACAGTAATACAGTGACTCTCTAAAAAGCCATACATTCATACCTCTGTAGAAATGTAGTTTGTTCTAATTCATAAGTATTAGGAAGCATCCTTTCACTGCTGCACAGGTGTTGCTAAGAGTATGGGTTTTTTTTACTCTGGGGGAAGGCAGAAAATTCTCTTGCACATGGAACATTACTTCAAAAAACCATGAGCTAGAAAATACAAAACAGGTACAAAATAGTCTCTGGTCGACTTATCATCTGTGTAGTCCCTCTTGCCTAGTTTTGTTGCTTTCTGACTTTTTTGTTTTAGAATTCGGTTTGGAGGGGTTTTTTGGGGGGGAGGGGGAAGGTTGTTTGGTTTTTTAATAAATAATGTGCATTTTTATAGCTACTGATTAATCAAAATTATCTTCAAAATTATAAAATTAATGGAAGAGAAGTATGCAACAGCTGTTAGAATAGCTCATTAATGAATAACTGAGAGGTAGAGAAGACTTTGCACTAAGTTCAGAATATTTTTATTTAGCACACAAAATACCAAGGCTTGGTGGTGTTGGGTACTGATGCTTTCAGATATTCCTTAGAGTGATTTCATGTGGGGCAGGTCCAGGTCTGCAAGGACCTTTGTAAGTAACTCAACTAATACTTAACCTCTTTAGAGCAAATGTAACCTGTGCCATGCAGTACACATGGATAAATAAGATGCTTGGCAAAAGTTGGGGGTTTTATACTTCATTAACTGTAGTCCTACTGAGGGACTCCTGGGCTTTCTTCTGTGCTGATCAATTTGTGATGGCCTCTGGTATCTGGATATCTGAAAAGCTTTTTTAGCATGAGGTGGAGAATCTGATTCAACTGAAAAATCTGCCATATTCCATGTCTGCAAGACAACTGAGAGAGGCACCCCATAATAATATAACAACAAGAAATCTAATCCTACAGCACAATTATGAAATGGCTACTATGTATTTAACTGAAGAAAACCAATCCATAAAAGGTCTATTAAAGAAAAATCCTTACTGTCACCTAAAATAAAAAATAAATTTGTAGACTAAATGATGACCTTTTGTTTTAGTGAGTCATGTAAATTGCATTTGTTAGAAACTTGTTTGTTTTTGTAAAAACACAGTACTTCCACCAAGTGTGGTTCTGCTTGTGTGAAAATGTCTTTTGACTGGTTGTGTGTTTCACTTCCCTCTCTTTATCAGCCAGGGACATGGTAACAAATGGGCAGTGGTCCATGGTTTCACCAGTCTAACCAGGAGAATGAGGGAGGGAAAGACAAAAATGACCAGGTACATCTCTTCTCCTTGTGTAAAGAGATTTTATTGTCTGCTTATCCACTGGACTATATCCATTTTATCTTGTAGATGTTTAGTTAAGTCTGAATTGTCATCACAGAAGGGTTGTAGGCACTTATCTGACAAAAATAAAAAGTAATTTGAAATTTAGTTTCATGCTAATGTCACAGTGTCAGGACTGGAGACAATTTGGTGGATAAGACTGATTTTTAGGTATAAAATTAAACACTGGAAATTAATCCAATTTTCCTTATTTGGCTTATATATATATATATTTATATATATGAAAAATAGTCTAAGCTTATTTGAGACCTTTCAATTTCCTGAGGTAGTAGGTTTCAAATACTATAACTTGTCACTGCTACTTTTTCACTAGGGCTAAAAAGTACATATATAGAAGAGCAGATGCTTTAAGCAGAGGAGTTGTGCTATTCTCTCTCCAATTCTTTTTTTATAGCAAGTAGCATCATGTCACAGCATGTGTCAAAGTAAATGAAACCATGAAGAATTTATTTTAAGGAAATGGTTGAATTGTGAATATCATATAAAGTTAACAATATCAGTCATTTCAGGAGACACTGCAGCACAGGGCACCTTGCTCTGTGGGTCCTGTCAAAATTCAACAAAATACAGGATTCCATACCTGGAAAATGTTAAACTCATTTCTTAAAAGCTGTTATTCCCATCTCCTACTGACAGACCTTCCCTGTTTCTGAAGACCTTCTTACCTTCTCCTCTTACTTTTCAAATACTGCTGCATGCTTTTGCAGCTCTCTTTGGTGTCAGTTGTTGAGTAAGGAAAAAGCTGTAATTAAGTCTTCAACTGAGACCACAAAAACACAGCCACTGTGGCATAAAAATAGAAAATTAAAATGCATACAGCATATGGGCTTTTGTGCAATTTTATTTTTAAAGTTCTAATTGTATGCTGGCACGTCATTGTATGCCGGTAAGTTGTAGGCATCATCCAAACATTTCTAAGCTCAGTATGTCATTTGATTCTATTCCTTTTCACAGTTCATGTTCTTGGTCAAGGAACTGAACATAAAAGGGCCAAGTCAGAAGTTGCACAGACATTTAAAAATATGGAAATCTGCCTTTTCAGACTTTCAGTGACGTAGAGAATCAAATACCGTTTTCCATTTGCATATATTCAGGCTGAAATATTTCTCATGAACATCCCTACTGTCCATGCCATCTATACAAGAACTCTGCAGAGTAATTGCATGCTAACTGAGAAATTATGGAAGCTGATCTTTAGATTTAGAGTAGCATTTTGAAAATCCACGTTTTGTTGCTGGGTTTTATTCTATATGTCTTCCTGACTATAGTTCTAGTTACCTTGCTGGAAGCTACAGAATTCAGAACCACAGTCGCTTCACACAACTCAGACTCACCTTGGAAGACTTTTTTTTCTCTGGCAGATAAAACTGAAATTTGAAAATTATTCACTGTATTCTTACATACAAACCATTACTGCTATTTTTCTTATGTTAGTAGTCAATGAGAGTTATGAATCATTGCTGCTATGCAGTAATTTCTTTTATTGGTTGTTTTTATTGGCTAGTTTTTGTACTGCATTGTGTAAGGCTAGAGCTGACTAAGAAGAAAGTGAGCTACTATATTCTCTTAAGTTACTGCCACATAGTGAGGAGAGAAAAAAACCTGAAATATAATTCATGTGTTGATAACTAAATAAAGACTTTGACACTTGAAAATTGTTTGTCACATTGGTTCTGTTTAAAAATAAAGATATGGCATATTATAATTTACATATCAATGTGTCTTAGAAGTCTGACTCAAAGTGCAGTCATTTTAAGAGAAATGTTTTTAATAAGGGTATCGGATCCTGTAACTGTTTTCCCGTAGTGATTTTCAGTGTTAAAGTCAAAAGATGGTTTTTATTCTATTCCTACTCTTAGTCTTTCTCTCCCGTCCTCCAAATGCTACCTTTTGAGACTGCCTGCTATCTAATGCTGAGATACATGTGTTTTGTGGAGGAGGGATAAATGAGATCTGGTCAGTGAGCAATTTCTAATGGTGCAATGACATCTTACTCCCCCTGTCATAGTTATGTGGGCTGGTGGTCATAGGAATAAACTCACAAACTGTGTGCTTTGGTTTGTTTTGGGCTTGGTTGTTTTTTTTTTCCTTTCTGTAAACTAAGCAGCTACAACATAGTGTCAGCTTCATGCTGTTTCAGCTGAACTCCAGCTGGCTTCTGTACAAATCAGATATGCAGTGTAAATGTGCATACCCAGAGTGCATCTATGAAAAACTTTAGAGTGGAGAAGCGTTATATAAATTGTTGCAATATTCGTGGAGGCATTACGAGCGCTGGATGAGGGAAGGGCACAGTGCAACTTCCCTCCTTCCTTCCTTCAAATGATCTGTGTTCATCCCTGTGCTTTTCCCAAGAAATTGCTTGGCCTGTCCTGTGTTATCCTCTGGATGTGGCTCTTCACTTTGCCAGAACACTTCAGACCCAAGCCTGCACAAGCTGCTGTCAGCTGGGGGTTCAGAGCTCAGGAGTGTATTTGAGAAGTAAGAAAGTTTCCTTCAACCCTCAGCTCCCTCACCAGCTCTGACTGTCGCTGAGATGGAAACTGCCACCTTCAGAATCACTTTCAAAATCACAGCCTAAGAAGATGTTTTTGTCTCTCAATAAGATATGCATACAGTAACTTTTTCCCAAATGAGCAATGTGCTTATTAATAATGGTATTTTGTTTGAAAATACAGAAATATTCGAAAAGTGACCATTGTTTTTAGCACAAAAAAAAAAAATTTGGAAATATGTCCTATGAATTCGTGACTTACACTCTAGGTGAGAGAATTTGCTCAGTGTTCTGTAAACTGATTAAATTTTATACTGGGGGATTGGGTTGTGTATAAGTGCTCCATGGACCTCCTATAACGAAGCAGGTATTTGTCTCCTAAAACTCCAAGTCTGTTTTGTCCTTCAGATGTTTATTTCTCATTTTTTGAAGAGTGGTTTTGAACAGCAAGAGGTGATGGGCTATAATTTTTTTTCTCCCTGTATCAACACAACATCACCATCAAAGTAATCATGACTTTTCTTCAGCAGGAAACTTCAGCAATTTTGAGAGATTGTTTTTTATTTTTGAGAAGTTTGTAAGATTAATTTTATTGTAGAAAATCTGGCAAACATAGCTTCAGGATTTCAGTCAGCTTATTGCCACGATTGCTGATGTTCTCAGTAGAGTAAAAGTTAAGTGACGTGATAAAATAAATATAATTTCCATTAATGTGAGGACATACTGCTTACATGAAAAATGATGGACCCACTTGTTTCCTATGGCCATGACCTCTCTCTAGCTTTTTGCTTTCCAAAGCACTTTCAAAAAGGATCCTAATAGCTTGTCACTCTCATTTTGGTCGTAATCAGAATTTTTTTCTTTTTTCTCTTTAGTCTGGAAAAATAGTTTTACGTCATCAACTTTAGTTGAGTTTCAGCATGTGATTTTCATCTTTTTCAGTATTGACTTAATTTTTAAAAAATCACCCTGGGCAGTTCTAAGGAGGTAAAACTATGCTCAATTTCACATTAGTTGTTGATAACATAGCATGCTGCTGCATTTTATTTAATTTTTTTAACATGAAATATATGATTGTAATATAATATCAGAATGAAACCATTAAGAAAGTATCTGATTAGGGCCCACTTTTTGTGAATGGATAAAGATGTACCCTGGATTCATTCTGGCTCAGAATATATGTAAAAATTCATAGGTATGAGTCCTCAGTTCAAATGGGAAATAATTTTACATTAAAATTTCTAAAGAAAGACAATGCAGGTGTCGTGGTTTAGCTTGGCCCAGGTTTTTCTAGTGGGGGGGGGGGCACAAAGATGGTTCCTCTGTGAAGCTTCTCGAAGCCTTCACCAGGTCCAGCTCTGAGGTGATGGACATGCTGCTGGCCAAGCCTGGGCCAATTAGAGATGTTGGTTACGCCTCTGTGAAAAACATATTTAAGAAGAAATTAAAACAATGGGTGCACGCACTTTTCCTTAGCCAGAGGAGGAGGAGTAGGTGAGAGTATGTGAGGGAAAACAACATGGAGAGACCAAGGTCAGTGGAGAAGGAGGGGGAGGGGGAGCTCCAGGCGCCGGAGCTCTGCAGCCTCTGCAGGCCGTGGTGAGGCCATGGTGAAGCAGGGGGTGCCCCTGCAGCCCATGGGGGCCCACGGGAAATGCTGAGATCCACTTGCCCCAAAGCGAGTGGATACCCTGAAAGTGGCCGTGGTCCAGAGGGAGTCCTAGTGGAGAAACAGGCCTTGACTTGCACCCTGAGACTGAACTGAGTGTCCCACATGGAGTGGGTGGGTGCCTGAGAGAGAGAGAGAGAGAGAGAGAGGCCCAGCAGAAGTCCGGTAAAGAGAAGAAGCCTTGCTCCCGAGATGGAAACGGCCCGGCTCAGAGGTCTGTACCCCGTGGAAGATGGACCCCACGCCGTAGCAGTTTTGGGGAGACTGCTTGCCTGTGTGGGGACCAGCATCACTGTAGCAGTGTCGGGCGGGCTGCCGACGGTGAGACCCATGGCTACGCAGAGGAAAAGAACCTCTCCCCAGGCAGGGGAAGAAGATCTGGGTGATGAACTGACCTAACCCTCCCCCCATACCTTGTTCCCTTGTGCAGCTGCTGGGAAGGAGGGAGGGGGGTGAGCGAAGAAACGGTGGCCTTGAAGGGTTTATTTTACTTCTCATTTACTCCTCTGACTCTGTTAGTAATAAATTAGATCACTTTGCAACCTAAGTTAGTCCTGTTTTGCCTATTCTAAGTGCGTCTTCTCCCGGGTTTCCTTATCTCAACTCATGAGCCCTGAGTGTGGGTGTGTTAATTTGGGGGTACCTGGCATTTGGCCGGGCTCAAACCTTGACAGCAGGGAACTTAGTCTTCCCTTTAAGTCTTGATGCATTTCTGTTCCCTTCCTGCACTAAAGGTGGGAGTTACGTGTTTACTGCAGCTGCATCTTTTCTAACCAGCACATTGCAGAGGATGATAACAAGCCTGAATATCTTTTCCTCAGTGTGGATCTTTAGCCTTATTGGAATGTGAATATTATGCTCACAAAGACTAAAATAGTTTACTTGATTGCATAAGAGATCATAACAGCAGCAGCACTGTATGGTTTCTGGGACATAAAAGTGCTTCATCTTTGTTCCGTGGGACTTCCTGGCAAGTAGGGCCACCAAATCAAGATCAGGCATGGAAACAGTCACCATTGTCGAATTACTGTTTTACATGGAGAGATAAAAATCACAATCATGTCTATAACTTAGCTGGTGTATAGATACGCCACACTACAGTGAAGCTAAACTGTGGAAAGCAGTATTGATCTTCTGTTGCTAAGTACACAGATTTTTATTTTCTGCTGATGTAGAGGCTACACACAGACCATTACTGTCCTTTCATTTCTACCTCCAGTTGCTCCTTGTATCTCATCAACTGAAGATTATTGTTGTTAGGTTTTTTCCTGTGTGAATTGCACAACTTCACCCCTACCCTGTTCCAGACAAAATCAACCAAATTTACTCATGCCACCTGCATCGACTATAACTTAGGGTGGTTTTGGGTTGTTTTTTTGTTTCTTTGGTTTGTTTGGGTTTTGGGGTTTTTTTTTTGGTTGTTGTTTCTCAGAATACTTGCATTAGGTATCTTACTTGAACAACTGAGGAAGATTAGAAGTGTGAGAACTTCCAATAGAGGGGTAGAAAAAGACAGGTGATGAGAAAGAAGGCAAAACCAGTCAATCAAAAAATAGTTTGCAAGTAGAATATTGATCCAAGACTTGGAATATAGGGACGTGATTATGGTACCTCTCTATATAAATGTCTTGCATTTGTGTTAAAGAGGAAATAGTTGTTGGAAAATAGGTCAAAATCATCAGGCTCACTTAACATACTGTTCCTTAATAAGAATATCTTATTTTTGCACTAAGAAAAATAAGGCAGTTTTAAGTCATAAATTAAATTTTGACAAATTGGGTTATAGCACCAGGGAGGTTGTATGTCTTTAAATAAATATAATATTATATTTAGGGAAACTACAATGGAGTTGTTTTTTAAAGACATACAAACTCCCTGATGCTATAACTCAATTATATTGTAACATTACAATATATAATAGCTACTTTAAATAGGTGTCTGTCAAGTATCTATTAAATTATATTATCAGCCTCTGGACAATCCGTAGCTCAGATTTTTTAATTTTTTTTGTAATGAAAGTAACAGAGATGTTCCTCTGTAATATGCACTAAGTAGGTTTACCTAGGCTTTTATTTAAAATATTTATATTTCTGTTTTTACTATTTTGTCAGGAGCTTATTTTTGGTTTGTCTTTTCTTTGTTTTATTATGTATTATAATTCATTATTGAACTAAAGGAAGTCTGGAGTCAGGAAACCAAAATACTAAAGGTTTTAAAAAGGAGAAGCATATGAAGAGAAAGCACCAGAAATTATTTTTCATGATATTGTGAGTCATACATTCTCTCCACTGCAAGCTGATGTGATGGAGATTTGGAGATTTTTTTTCTTTTGCTGTTGGCTAACTTCTTCAGTCTGGTGTTTCAACACAAGAGGACTACAGGCATTTTCTGACTGTTAGCTCAAGGAATCCTACCTGTTCCACAATGATATAAGATATGTCTTATTGGGATGTTCCAGTTTTACTCACACTGTAATCCTATGTGACTTGTGGTCTACTGAGGACTGATTGTACCATCCTCTTACACACCTTAAAAGGTGTTATCATTAAAAAGTGCTTACTGCTGACATATTGCCATGGTCTGGAATAAGAGGATTTTTTCAAGCTCACTCTAGATAACTTTGTAACATAAATGATATCTGTATTTTATACTGTAGCTGGCACTTAGATAAATTGGAAGGGATGTGCTCTGTGTAAATGAATAAAAAGTGACTGCTAAGAATGTTCTGCATTAAACAAGAGTCTGTACTACACAAAACTGATTAGTTACAGATATTGCAGTGTTATTCCCTTTTGGCATCAGCCGTGGTGAACATCCAATTATAGGTACTGTTGATGTACCTGAGAGTATAAGAAAAGCCACTAAAACTGGAGACATAAAGCTCTTTTACAAAAATTATGCAGTCACTGTTGAGGGATGCTGGCTGTGTGCGCATGAAGTTACTTAGCCGAGTGAGGAAGAAGTAGTTCCAGTGCAGTAACTAAGCCCCACTGCAGTCAGTATTTCAGTAATTATAAGAAAAATTACATTTGTATGCTTATCTCATATGGGGCTATGAAGTTTTCAATAGTTTTAGTTGTAACGCATGGTAATAATACTTGTCCTTAAATTCACCAGGAGTCATATGGAGACTGGAAGATTGGAAGTTAATTCTTTAGAAGAAGAAATTTGGCATCTTGGTTCAGGTAAGACCTTTCACACAAATGATGATGTGAGACCACAACCAAAGTCTCAAGGAAGAATGAACTTAAACAAAGCTTTTCTACAATGAAAACAGACACGCTGAATTATCTAAAGTGTTTCAACAACACAATATTTTATGGAATAACCAGGGGATTCAGTACCTCTCTTCACTGATATTCTGTTAGAGTAAAACAAAATTTTTCTCAAAATATTGAGCAAAAAATGAATTTGTGTCAATGGTTCTTGACATTCAGAATCCTCCATCGGGCTTTTCTGTTCCGTGCTATCCTCAAAAGACACAGTGCTACTAACATTTAGCAATATGTAGTTGATTCTCTGTACCTCAGGGGAATCATGTCCTAATTTAATATTACAACATGGTATAAATTGTCTACCAGGGTGAAATGAAACTGTAAGGAGAAGATGCTCTATTCTAGAGCTTCCACCTTCTGTGAAATTGCAATATTACATCTTCAAAGGAGAAACAGAGCAAAATAACTTCCTACAGTTTTTGAGTGCTGATAGACATCTGGAGAAGCTTATCATTTGAATGTCTGTATCTTGAGTTTTTCACTAAAATTTAGAAATATCAGAGAGAATGCAAGGGCAAGGTAATATCAGACCAAGAGTCTCAGCCTTTGAGAATTTCAAAGTATTTTGTTGCAACTTGGCTTCAATCGTAGACTTATATAATTGTATTCAAATGTTTGTATTTTCTGCCTTGTGATTGTGAAATAAATTTCTAAAGCATTTCTAAACTTGTTTGGTTTAAGTTAAAAGTTAACTGAATTTTAAAATGTAATTCTGAAAAATAGCTTGGGCTGTAAGTAGCACCGGTCAAACTATTCATTGTGAACATGTTCATATATTATAATCACCTTATTCAGTGGTATTCATAATGAATCCATCTAAGAACAATGAAGAAATCTAAACAAAAGCAAAAGTCTTTTTGTATATTTTGTGGAATGACTGTTAAAGTATTTGTTCCATGGTATCGTTATTGTTCCTGAACTGACTACTCAATCTGTTAAAATACAGATTGCCTAAAGAAATTGTTAAATCCCTCAAAGACATAGTACAAGAGTCCTGACATCTTCATCCTGAAGTCAGAAAATATCACTGTTTGTCTTCAGTGTAGCAGCATGTTTAAAATTCTGTCCTGAGTAAGAGTATCATCTCGGGTTATAGAAAACTGGTAATCCCAGTATTCCATAATGTATTTGAAGGAGAGAATGAGATAAGTACGGACATTGTGTAGCGCATGCACAAGTTTGTCCTTGCTATTGTTTCTAACTTGGTGTTTTGAAAATCAATCGATTTCTTGATGAACAAAAAGAAGAGGTATATAAGCCATTTTTATCAACTGCCTGGCTTAGTACATGACATCCAATTTTCTCCAATTTCTCACTGAATAATTAAACGTGTTTGTATGTGTCTTGTCTGATTTATAAAGATTACCATTGACTTGCCTTAAAGTTTTTATGCATGAGAACTGAGTTGGTACTTCCTCCTTCCATAAATGTGTGTATTGTTACCACAAGTCTATTTACTGACAAAGCCCTATTACATACCGATAGATGCTTTGTGAACTAATCCAAAAACCCCAGGAAATGTCAAGGAAGTGAATTATTCAAGAACAAGATCAAACCCTTCATAGATGGCAAAGAAGATCTGAATAGGAGCGAAACAAGAGTGTTAGCTAGAGAAATAATTTTAATCTAACTTGTGACAAAGTTTGTAAATTTGTGAGCATCTCTGATTCTAATGCCCCACCCCATATAATTTCTCATTCCACACTCATAACTCTAATGGGTTAAGTTTTGGAGCTGATAAGAGAAAATATGCACACTCTAAATTCACAGTTGAATGAAACCCACAGTGCCACCATTTCTGTTCATCTCACTGCACTTGGCAAAGGGGTTTAGGGAAACTGACAGTACCTGCTGCATTGCCCTGGGGACACAGAAATTGAGAGCACTGAGCAGGAGAATTGGAATGGTGCTTCAAGTAAAACTCTTACTACCTTTTCTCTGCCTTACAGTAACACCTGAAAGCAGTAATTCTGTCTGTCATGACTACAAACTAAGAAAGTCAGTGAAAGTGATTGCTGCACACCATCCCTGACCTGAAGTACCCCATCGGCAAAGTTGTGAGAGAACTGGTTTGATTCAGGGATTGCAGTGGCAGTCATTATCTGCTCACATGACTTGTTTGCAAAGAACTGAGAGGAGGAAATTTCCATAATGCTGCAGCTGTAAAGGGTGAATGTAGCTAAATTTGAAATCTATCCATTATGTGAAAGAATATTCCTCTATTTCAGGTTAATTGAGATTTTATTACAGGCTTCCTAGGAAGAGTAATAGACTCATAGCTGACTGTTAGTGGACTCCAACTCATATTTGCAGTTCAGTGAAGTAAAACTTTGTTGCAGCAAGAAATGGATACAGTTTTATTTTGCAGCCCCCAGTACGCATATGCTATTTTCTTTCTGTCACCTTTGTGCCAAAAGCATCTAAATCCTGCCATGCCAAAAGAGAAATTTCAGGTTTTGCTTTTAAATGTCTCCAGATTTTCATCACAGGTGGTGCAAACTGTTTTATACATCAGTATCATATTGCATTTGTTACATTTTTGTGTCAATATAATCAATAAGCTTGTAAAAACCCAGAAAATAAGGGGCAAATCTCTGTCTGCCAAACACCAGTAACTGGATGGCTGTGGAGTCAGCCAAGGACTGCTGGTAATAACAGGCCAGAATTGTCGGTAGCCACTAAGGACTGCTGGTATTAACACACCACGAGAAAGAACAAGTTGTGACTTGAGAAAGGGGCCATGCAGAGGCATGGCAGCTCTTTTCTAGGACAAATATCCTTGTTGCAGTTCCTGGAGATAAGCACAACACAGTACAGAGCAAGCACAGGAATGAGGCCAAGAAGTGGGCAGGGATGTAAGCGGGGAACAAGATGACCTAAGACCCCCAAAGCCCTCTGACCCATTTCCAGGAAGGTCTGAAAGAACAGACTGTGCACGATAATTGATTTTCATAGAAAATGAGAAATCTATCTTTAGGGTGGAGAAAACCCATCTATACAAAAGTACCCCAACCAAGACTGGGCACTGCCCTCCAGAACCCTGGACATCCCATTGGCTGGACTGAGGTGGTTGGATCAACCCTGAAATCAGGATTAGCATCCTATCAGCTGGATTAACACTGGAACCAGGACTGATGATCTCTTTATCTGACTCTTTTTCTCTCTTTGTCTCTCCTCTTCTTTAATTAATACTTTTCTTTCTCTCTTCCCTTTGACCCTATTCCTTTATCCCAAACCCACTGCCCTGTGCTTATATAGTTGGTCAGGGACTAACACACCAGTTTGCATTTCTATTGGGTAATTTACTAACAAAGCTTTCTGCTTGTTTGCAGGCCCTCTGACTTTTGTTGTTTCTTTAGACCAGGAGCATTTATGAATTCTAGGTGCTTTATTCCACTTCAGGGAGGGATGTCACATAACCATATGATAGAATTCTGAAATATATTTTAGGACATTTATCCTAACAGATAGACAACTTCTAGTCTGTAAATAACTTCAAAGTTGCATAACAATTTTAGAACAGTTTTAGGTGCTTGGTTATGCATTTCCTTATCTCTGTACAAGTAAAAAGAGAAAGAGATAAAAATCAATTTGAAAAAAACCCCAAACATGAAAAGCGCTTCTTCTTTATAACCATTCAGAGAATGAAATCTTAAGCAATCCATCCATACAATTACCTTCTATTTTATATTCACACATAGGCAATTGAACAGCTTAAACTTTCTACCTTTTTTTTTCTTTTGGAAGTAAGAGTAAACTGAGTTTGCATAGCAGCATCCAGATTGGAAAAATGTCAAATCAAGTTACTGACAGCAAGACTGGTCTTGAATATAGTCACATCAAACACACAGTGGAAGAGGAGAACAAAAGGTAACACCTTACCTGCCCAATGTGGGTAAAAAAGAAAAAATAGAAAAACACATGGAGCACAAAATAAAAAATAAACATAAAGTTATCAATTACTGGCTGAGATGAGAGGTTTCAAAAATACTTGTGTATGATTATAGAACACTCATTATTGAGAAAGAAAAATCAATACTATGTTCCTCAGCTAAACAGTAGGTACTTGAGTGTCAAATTTATCTACATTAATTTTAGATTGTGTTTCATTCATAGTGACTAATTAGCCCCTTAAGAAACTCAAAACATCTCTTAAATACCTTCCAGTGGAAAGTAGCTAGTGCATGCAATAGTCACTAGTCCCAAGGGGAGACACAGTCTCTGATCATAGGATAAAATAAGATTATACATTTGCAATCATAGCTGTAGTCTGACAGCTTCTTACAGTTTTGTTTGTTTTATGTTCCTTACAAAACACGTTCTTTGTTGTCAGGACTGGTTTGTCCTGTTCCCATATGTACACCTATCTTGTTTGATGTACAGCTGATTTATACTTTCTTATTCTTTTTCTTTAATTAAAAAATAAGTTTTACAACCAAAATTATATTTTGGTGTTGCGTATGAAGAAGACAACAAAACTGTGATGTTAAACTGGAAAGGTTTCTTCTGCCACATTAGTCCTTTAAGGCAGATGTGTTATCTAGGGCTTGAATAACTTCCCAGAAAGTTTAAGTCACTTGACTCTGTCCATAAAAATTTAATGCTGCAGAGACATAAAATAAAACACTTTTTGAGTTATATTACTATAGTTTGTTAGTACTTTGAACGTTAACATGTTCTTTATAATGTCTCAATATATTTCCTGAGGAGGGGAAGAACGGAGACTATATGTCAGAATATGCTTCAAAGCCTAATTTATAAAATAGATCCCCATTAGTTTTTTCATACTAAGCTCCAATGTTATTTGTGATTATCATAATGTGTTAAATCCAATTAAAGAATAAGCTCAATGGAATTGTGTTACACATTTGCATTGTGAAGCTTAAAACTATGTATGCACCATTACCATATACTAGGAATGTATATCTAAAGCAATTGTAACTTTCTTTTCAGCCTGAGTCTGATTATGCTAGAGTCCATGGACTTCCAGAATTTCGGTACCAACCATTTTTTTGAGACTAGAAACTCTCATTTAAAACAAACAAACAAACAAAAAACAAACCCAAAAACCCAAACCAGCAACAATAAAAGAAGTAACAGCTTTTAATATCTCATAGAAATCCAGAGAAATTTTTTGCCCCAAATAATATTTGTTAATGCTAAAGATAATTTACTTATGTCTGGATGCAGAACAATCAGCAGCTCTAACATGTGCAAAAGATTTGGCCCATTGCCTTTCCTTCAGCTCTCACTGAAGTCCATTGGTATCATCATGTAGTGCTTGGGAATAGCGCTGCTACTTGTGCTGTTTGCTCCTTATCACAAAACTTCTGGGGTTACAGTTTTAGAGAAAAATTGTTCCACTTAGATAAAGTTTGAAAATTCTGCTTACAATCGGACACTGATTCTACATTGTTTTAAAACACTGCAGCACCACTGAAGATGGCAGTTGTCTTTAAAGACTTTTTTTTAAATTCCCCCCATGATGAATATATTTTGCCTCTACTACTCAGGTACAATTTTCCCCAATGCTGGCTTCCTTTAGACACCCTAGTTTCTTTGGATGACCACATTTGTCATACCTGAGGCCCATACACACATTTTGACATAAGTCTCCACTGCTTCATGAAGGGAATAGAAGTCGTTTTTCATTGAAGCATGTAGTAAGATATATCCTTATATCTTTAATCTATATGATTTTGAGTTATTTATATTGTCTGCATCTATTTAAAACTTAAGCAACATTAGGTTTAAGCAGTTAATGATTAACAGTGGTCAGACGTAATTATTAATTTTGGAAGTACTGTGGTAATAAGGTAAAAATAGCAATACTTTGAAGTTCAAAAATCATGAGAGAGAAGTTCAGTTTCTATGCTGCTTTAGAAAGTTGGCTGCTGTTTTAGATTCCATCTCTTTTGGGAAAATAGAGCAGAAAGGAAGAAAAAACAGAGAAGAATACTGAGTACCACTGCCTACACTGAAAGTTTTAAGGAATGAAAATGGCAAGTGACAGCAATTGAGCCATGCTCATCTAATAAGGTTCTTTGTCAAGTTGCACGTTATTGTAGCTGAAACCTGAAACAACCAAATACAATCCCGAGCTTTATAAATTCAACTCCCCTTGTAACAAAATGGGACATTTCCTGAGCTGTGGGACTGAATTTTATATGAATTGTCAACACACTGCAACTCTATCAGCTGATTTTGGAAAGGACATTTTTTGGGATTGGGAATCCTGGTCCTGTTTCCAGCTAGGATGTAATGCAAAACAAGTCAGGATGCTTCAATTCCCTGTCTATTGGGAACAATACACAAAAGCAGAGAGTGCAATTTTTTTTTTTTTTT
>VZRN01000906.1:229499-247994 GCA_013397935.1 Dasyornis broadbenti
GATTTGGTTCAGTGGAGAAAGTAGTGGACAAAAATCATAGCAGCAGCATTATGTCTTTATTTAAATATTATAATTTTTATGGTTGTCCTTAACGAGTTTTTCCTAAATCTTAATTTAGAAAACTAGGAAAGTGCTAACTGGAGAGAGGCAGATGCAGGACTCTTAGGAAACGGTAAAAAATTATTTACTGTAATACCTCTTATGGAAGCTGAAAAAAAAGGTGTACTTTTTAATGTCAGACATAATTTCTACGATGTATGTTCTCCTATATTATTTTTGTGTGTCTGAAGGTCCTTCATTATTTCAGTCCATGGATCACTAAAAATATTGTTTGCATCAGTCTACCTAAAGAATTCGCCACAGAATGAAACTTCTCCTCTGTACAAAGAACTGACAAAACAATTAAACGGAAAACACCCAGTAACCATCATTCTAATAAATTTTCACTTGATATTTTTAAGAAATTTCTTCAATAAACTGAAAATGACAGAGAAGATGCATTATCTTCTGATTGTAGTTGCTGAGTTTACATCGATTGCGATGTCAGAATGTGCAGTGAGAGTGGGAAGGAAGCTTTTAGAATACACAGCAATTCAATCAAGTGGCTTTTTCAGTTGCGATGTATCAATATATATGCAGCAAGAGAAAGGGTTACTGGAGGAGCAAGTGCTTTATTTCTCTCTGTATTCAATTTTTTATTAAGAAAATATCAGGGAATCCAGTTTAGATAGTGTAGCTAAGTGTGTACACACTAGTGTAAGTGTAACTGAGAAACGTGCATGGGTACAAAGAAAGGTCTTTGCTGCATTTTAGCAAAATCTGTCAGAAGAATGATAATAACCGGTGCAGAGGAGTCTTTTCTGAATGTTACATTCAAATATTCTAGTAATTTTCAAAATTCTTACATGAGTAAATTTAGGATACAAATCCAGTCTATTGAAATTATGTTGGAGGCTCAAGAGAGGGGAGAAAAAGAAATATTTAACTTTATTTCTAATACTTAAAGAAAATAATTGTCAGACTTTTCTGACAGCACAGTACAAATGGTAAAATGTTAGTAATTTTTACTTATATGGATACACTATGTACCTATATACACACCTGGGTTATCAGTTGAAAAAGAGTTAAAAATATTAACTAAATATTAAATATTGCTAATTTACACTAACCTACCTTGAAAAGTAAAGTACCTTATTGATATTTTCATTGCATTTTACCTTAACCCTTACATAGCATTAGTCTGTAAAAGGTGGGGCATTTATTGCATGAAAATAGAAAAAAATGATAGAACAGTATACATTTTTATGAAAAAAGCCACTTAAGATTCTCTGCTCAGAAGCTGTTGGTGGATAAGAAAGGTCTCTTGCTTATTGCAATACCAAATTTTCTCATGGCTAAGACAAAAAGTGGGATAATTATCTGCTGACAAAATACAGAGAATATACCATACCAAAGAAGTGGTCAGTCCACCTTCGTTTTCTGTAACTTCCTTCTGCTTTTGCATTATGCAATCCAGGAAACCTGACCAAACTTGCCCCTCCTCAGTACAATAGGACTTATCTTTTCAATCATTGCCTTGTGTGCTTTGTACTGCTTAAGGAATTGCAGGATTTGTCCAAAGTAGTGATTTTCTTAATTCTTAAACATTGTTGAGTGTGCCAAATTAATACTGTTAAGAAATGACAGGGAGGAAGGGGTGGACAGGGAGGCATCTTAGGAAATAATTTGAATTATTTCAACTCAAAGCAGACATGACTCAGAAATGAATTATGTCCTAAATGCCACTGACCATTAAAACTGTTTTAAAATAAATTCTACGATGACTGTTTCAGAAGTGCAGATCTATTATCTACAAGTTTATAATAAAGTTGATTTCTGCTAGTTTTTGTACTCCCATGTATAGATATGTCTTACTGCTTCCCTGTTTCTCCTTATGGAATCAGCTTTGAAGTCAGGCACTATGTTCTATCTCTTAAGGTACAGCTTTGTTATCAGCTTTTACAAGTATCTAAAGAGATGTATGTGTGTATGATTATATGTATGTATGTTCGTGGTGTTCAGAGGAAAAGATTTGTGGTAAAACCAAGAGATATGTGTGTATGGTCTAAGAATGTAGAGCTGGTAATAGAGTGTCAGCCAAAAGTTCATTTAGATTGCGCGCTCTCAGAGAGTGGTGGTCTAGAGACGAAGTGCAAGACCTATGCAACAGGATAAAACAACTTTCCTAGGATATTGCCATTTTTAAGCCATTATGTGGCATAGGGTTCTGTGACTTTGCACTTAATAGAAAGGTTTCTTTTTGACTGGTTTCAACCTGTACTTAAGGTGAAGCCAGGGGTCACCTGATTTCTTGTCCTGGAAGAATCAGTGAATAAGCAATCCTTTGTTACTCCCTTTGCCATTCATGATTTTGTATTTGATTTGATGATTTGATCTCTGTTATATCTTCTAATCACCTCATTCTATGCTGAAGAGTTTTAATCGTTTTCCTTGTGAAAATGGCTCTGTAACTTTAATCATATTTGGTGACCTGCTCTGAAACTTTTCCAGATGGGGAATTTCATTGGTTTTGAATTATTAGTAGGTAATAAAAATATCTAAATGTGACATTTCTCTCCTCTCCTATTTTATTTCTAAAGTTTTATTCATTTAATAAGAATGTAGCTATGTACATAACTATGGAGCTTTTGAGTGTCTAGTCAACTCATTTAATTTGATAATTACTTCTGGCAGTGTCAAGAGGTGACAGCATGAATCTAGTAGTTGTTATACATGTCTTTTAATGCCATTTGAAGACACAATCTAAAATTGAGGTCAAAGGGATATGAATCAAATTCATTACTGTGACTTAATGTATTTCCAAATATAGCTTTGAAAGAGATGAATTGATTTTAGCCTTCTGAAACTATTTAGTATGTAATTCCCTCATTTTATTAATTGTTTTTGTTCTTTCAAATTTTTTGCAAGAAATTTGGTTTGATAGTTATAGATTAAAAATATTAGATGCTGTCACTTGAAAAAAATCCTCTTTCTACTTATTTGTGTGACCTATGTAATGAATATTAAAAAATTATACAAAACTAACTTTAATGAAGGATCATTTGGATTCCAAAAATTCAGGCAATAAAACCATAACCAAAGCAAATGCATATTGATTGTTCTAAATAAGAGGATGACAGTTTATGTAACATCTTCAACCTGGAAAATGAAGGAATAGATTAATTAATGACTTTGAAGTGTTGATATGAACTATGAGCAAAAGGCTGAAGATCCTGCTTCAATTAATAATTTGAAGTGCAGCAATTTCTAGGTCTACTTCTGTGTAGACAAATGACCCAGTGATTTGCATGTTCCTTGCAATAGCATGCCTAAGCTACTTCTTCCTTCATGCATCCCTTAATCACCATGTATGAAGTGTAGACATGAGAGAGAGGGAGAAGTTTCTCATTTTTTCCCACTTGCAAATTTGAAATCCTTTTGTTATCCTTAAATGGTGAAGAAAAATATTTTAAAACAGTTGCATGTTTGGTACGGTGTCTGCAAATACAGACGCTATACCAAACAAGAAAACCCATTAGTAATGATTTTTTTCCGAAATGTAAAGCTGTCAAGCACAGGAATGTTCAGTTGTTTATGTATTTGCCTAGAAATAAACACAAGCTTTAAAAAATGAAGTAACGTGGCATTTATGATACTTTATGAAGAATAGCAACAAAAGTTGCTTTTGAGTTTTTTCATAAAAGTAGTAAAAATGGAAAAAGCTAATTTTAATTTCTAACATCTTTGAGAGAGGCAGGAAAGATGTTATGACACAAGGGTCAAGATACATTGCTAATTATTCCCTCCATGTTACAGTGAATGGTAGTTTGCTTGAGGACATAGGGATGTATTTTTTTTTTCCAATTTCTGCTGACATGGTTGAAAACATGAAGGCTTGTATTTCTTGAAATATTCAGAGCAATGCCTAAAGTCTGTACTGAGAAAAGGATTCGAAAAAAAGTAAATGTTCTCACAGATTATTTTCTTGTATCATTGTAGATATAACTGCTAACCCATAATAAAGTAAAAAGCATTAAAAAGGCAATGATTATGTGACAATCATTATCATAGATATCAGTCACCTATTGTAAGTAGAACTCTGGATATTTTGCGTTCTACTGTGTGAAAATGGCTGGCCAATGACACTTTAATGGCAACCCACTGTATTTTCTGATTAATATTTGTGCCTTTCTGGCCACTGTGGTCTGTTCTTCTCTCCCATTTTACTTTCCTCCTCACATTATATAGAAGAAACCAATTAAAACTACTTGTTTCTCATTTCATACTCTCCCATCCCTATGTGGTTATTTTCTGTGAGCAGCAGCCTTTCTCATCACAATATAATGACTACTGTGGTGACTAGAGGAATAAAACATAACATTATTATAACGTTATTATCATCTCTAAGTTAAGTTGATGAGGTCCTGACAGATCTGCTGAGTTTTCTCAATGCCATTTACAAGAATAATTCAATTACGTCTATTGTGTAAGGGTAGAGGAATCTGGAGGGAGTATAGAAGAGATAAAAATAGCTTTCCAGGTTTCTGACCAGACCATTCTAAAAGAAGATTGCTCATCCTACCAACAATCAAACAACTGCCTGGGAAGATTTTCATGGCCTAGAAGATGATTTTTTTCCTTTCAAACTTTATTCACTAATTAATTTTGGAATTAAATCAGTCAGTGTTCAGCTTATGATGCACCTCAAAGAAACCTTGCTAGAGTTCATTTCTTTAAAAAATAGAGGAGCTACAGAGAATGTCAATTTATTGTTAGATTGATTGCATGTTTCAAAAAGTATGTAAGCAGTTAAGACAAAATAAATTAATTTCAGTATTGAAGAATGTAGTCTACTTTTTAAATCCAAAGACACTCAGAGGGATCTTGACACAATCTCATGAAGTTCAGTGAATGGAAATGCCAAGTCCTACGCTGGGGACAAATAACCCCACACACATTATATACTGCAGGCTGACTGGAAAGCTGCTGGAAAGCAATTTTCTTCAAGAAGAACCTTAGGGTACTGGTAGTCAACATGCTGACCATGAGCCAGTGATGTGACTCTGTGGCAAAGAAGGCCAACAACATCTGGACTGTGATAGAAAGAAAACCACAAGTAGATAAAGGGAGAAGATCCTTCACCTCTATTCATCATATATTTCTATATCATATTCATTGTGCTTTGTCCATCTTTGGGCTCTTCAGAACCTCGAGAGAGCCATAGAGTCATAGAATCATAGACTCATTGACATGGAGCTACAGAAGCAAGTTCAGTACAAGGCAACAAAGATGTTTGAGGGAATAGATCATCACATCTGTGAGTTAGAGAGACCTAGAATCATTTAGCCTGGAGAAGAGCAGACTTGGGCAAATCTGACCAGAGTGTATAAATACCTTTTGGAACTGAGCGAAGAACAGAGACCCTGGCTTTTCTCGGTGATATCCAGTGACAGAACAATAAATAAGGGACACAAATGAAAGACAGGACATGAAAAAAAAAAAAAAAAAACACCCATTTTATTTTAAGAATGGCAAAAACTCTGAAACAGCTTGACTAGACACATGTTCCAGTCTCTGTTTGTGAAGATACTCAAAGACAGCTGTACACAGCCCTAGCTGACCATCCTTTGAACTGGGGTGAGGGGACACAACCTGACAATCTCCAGAGGTGCTTTCCCACCTCAACTGTTCTGTGATTCTGTATTTGAGTTATGTCAAGAAGGAGCTCTACATTTATCAAGGTATATTTTTTTTTCTAAGGACAGAATGTATAAAATGTAAACTGGAACCACAGAAGCACATTGCTATAACTCAGCTCAGAACATCACCTCTTGTAGCCAGAGACAATCAGAGAAACATCAGTGTGGATGGGACCTTGTGAGATTAGTAAGTCGGAACCATGAACAAAAACCTCAGATGGAATTTACAGATTGTGACCATCTGGCAAATTTGTCAGTGGGGAACGATCAGTTCTCATTAAGGGAAGAAAGATCACTATCAATGAAATGTTCCACAAGGAAAGGACTATTGAAGGGAAAGCAGAATCCTATTGAAAAGACAAAGCTCAAATCCAAAAGGAAACATCAAGGGAATGGTATCATCAAACTAATGGACCAGAAAGATGACTACAGTACCTATATATATTCATATTAGAGGCCAAATTACTTCTAATTACCATTTAAATCTTCCTCATCAACTCTATCTATAATTCCACATTTCTGCTTCCCTCTCCTTTGCATTGGTTTCTTCTGTTCTCTTTCTATTTATTCTTTCTTTTCCTAGGTAGGAGTAATTGTGCTCTTGACTTTCTGTCTACACAGATACTACTTCTTTGATTTTTTTTCAGAATTCCAGTGGAAATATGAATACTCAGTTGATGCTTTGCAGTTTCACTGAATTTTTAATCTTATTTAGTTTTGATATTGGCTTTTTTTCTTTTTAATTTAGATTCTAGCTGTTCTTTTAAGTTTAAAAGCTATTTTTAATTGCAACACAAATGAATTTCTGTATTCACAGCTTCACTTGAATGCAAATCACTGGAAGTGTTTAAAAATGTCTCTTCCCTGAATAGAGAATTATTAACAAAAGTTTTAGGAAGTCACACAATGATTATTCCCATAAAAGAGAAACAAGATTTAGACAGAATTTTAAAAACGCATTCTGTTTATCATTATAAATGTTCGTGAGCAGAAAAATCTTGATGTACCTCTGTAGAGCCTCCTTATTTTTCCCCTGTGCACTTCATTTGAAAGGATTATGAAAAACATGTTAATGACTATAACGTGTATGTTTACAGACTGTAAGTGAATGACCACTGAATTCTATACATAGTCTTATTAAGCCATGCTTCTGGGTGATGGAACAGCATTTTGACCTTTTCTGAAATCTTTCCAATTTTTCAACATCAGTTTGTGAAATCACAGAGGCAGAATGTGGTTTGCTTGTCCAGAATTGGTCTTTCTGAAAGATTATTTCTCTTCATTATTTTTGAGCAATATTCTCTTGGTGATCTTTAATTAGAGAATTATTATGAAAACTACTGTAGAACAGGTGTTTATGACTTCTGTGTTGCAGTGCTGCAAAATATAACCTTTAGTTTGCAAAGTTACATTTTGAACACAAGCTACACAAATGCTTGCAATGTGGCATTTGGCTGTATTAAGATGTTAATTCAAAACAGCCCACATTACTGAAGAGACAAGAAGATCTATCCCTGAGATCTCTCTCTCATAGCAATTTGTTTTTCTGTCATTCTTTCTACAAACTTTGCCAATATATTTATTCTTGATGGATATAAACTGCCTGCATTAAATCCCTGAGACACCAATTCTCATGAAGGTTCAGTGAACAATTTAGTTCATAATTTAAAAATACTTCATTTGAAATAAGTAATATTGATTCCTTTTTATTATATGTAGAATGTGTCTATGTAAAATACCTTATTAAAAATCTGTTATTCAAACATATCTTTTTATCAACCTTTTTTTTTTTTTCTAAAATCTAAACCAGAAAACTATTTTGCGGCTTATTTTCTAATTTATTCATTTACTTTTCATCAATTCCCTTGTCATTATTTAATATTTCTGGATTTTGTCCATATTTGCTTTTTTTTTTTTAACATCTTTTGCACTGATATTGAAATAACCGATCCATCCATATCTGAATCTCCTTGTCTATTCTTTTCGTTATGTTTACCTTTCTTCATTAGTCAAATTTCTTGTTCTTAATGCCATACACCTTTCTGTTTGCTGATACAAACTCCTTGGAAATAAAAACTGTTACCAGACAAGGTGGGATTTTCTTTTCAGACCTTTACAAGATGGAAGCATAAACATTTATAATCAGACCATTGCACTTTTTAAACTTTCATCAGATGACCTGAAAAGTAGTGCATGTATATACCATTGTATTTTTCTATATAGAAAAGCTGTCATCAGAAAATTCGTGAAATTCATCATAATCATCTGTCGTTGATCTTCCCATCTCCTCTGACTAAGAAAGTACAAACAATATCCTGTCGTCTCTTTATGTGTCATCAAAATTACATCTCATTGTATGTTCTTAGGAAAATGAACGGGCAGAAACTGTAATGTGCTTTGTACATTTGGTCACAAACTTCAGGCCTTTGTCCAGTCTTAATTTTGATTGCATGGTAGTTTTTTCTCCTTGTCACTTCCCATCATCCATTTTAGTGTAAAAGAGGAACTGGATGCCCACACAGTCGGAACAAAAGCACCTAGATCTTTAATACATTATGACTTTCACTATATAGCTATGCTTATATGAACATCATCCTCATCCTAGCTTTTGTTATGAACTAGAAGTTTCATACCACATTCATTTGGCACAGAACATTTTGACATATCACAAGATTATATTTTAATAAGAATAAAAATTCAATTGAATAAATAGTATGTTTTGGCCTTTGATGCACTTTACATTTTCATATTAAACTAGTAATTCCACTAAAAGCAGGTGGAATTCCTTGAAAGAAGGTAAGTGTTCTTGCCTATTTGTGTGGAATAAAGGATGATTGCTTCTATTAAGTACAATATAGGACTTAAGTATCTCTTAATGTAATAACTCTTCAAGTGTGCATTTTGAAAAGTTCTCCAAATGTGGACTTTTACTGCTCAATTAAAAGAGGGGATATGCTTTAGAAAACTATTTTATCAAATTGTTTTCATTAGATTGTCCAGAGAGAAACAAGGTCCAGTAATTGGCTATTGACTCCAGTTGTCCATAGCAGTGTAGCATACCAATAAAATTGGAGCTCTTTTGTCAGCCATTGTTTTGTCAGTTTTTTTTTTTTTTTTTGAGGATTTCATCATATATCCAAAATATTTTTTAATATTATTGATAATAAATTTTAAAACTGTCTAATAATTCATCATTTCATACCCTGAGGAACACATATTCTTATGATAGTATAATAAGTAATGTAAAAATGTATAATGCATCAAATGTTAATTATAATTTTCTCAGGAACATTAGACTTTGAAACCTTTGATTTAAAAGAATAAATATTTGTGTCTTAAGACACTGAAGTACAAACCTCATACTTGTTTTCCAGTAAGACTACAGCTGAGTAAAACATAAAAACAGTGTATATGTTGTTTGTATTTATTAGGATGTGAAATGAGGAGTGAAATGCCAAGATCTTGCCTTTGGTGTTCCATGAGTTTATTACTGAAAAATCAAATTATACTTAATCATACAGCTAGCAAAATTATGAAACAATCTCTGCCATTGGATAGTTGAAGGACACTGATGCAAGTGTCTGCTAAGAATGAAAATTAACAACTGTGGTACACAAACAACTTCAGATTTAACTGGGCTGTATTCAGAAGATACTGAAGGAAAAAGCCCCAAAACCCCCAAAAAACCCCAGGTATGAGGACCATAGGATTGAGAGTGATAGTAGATTACATGGTGTTGTGTTAATTATCACATTTCCAGATGTTACATTTCTGTTAACTAAAGAAAACTAAAGAAATTTCTACTTTGGCAAATGTTCTGTCTTCATACTTCCTGGTCATTACAAAATTGTTACCTTTTAGTAAGAGAACTCTCCTTAGACAAATATGGTAACCAAGAAAGGGTACTGTCATGTTAGCTTAGGATCTGAGCTCATTCTGAAGTCTGGCTTCACAGACCATCCATGCTACCCATACTAGCTCAGATGTGTAACAGGCATGGAAAAGACTATTCTGAACTGCAATTGTCTGAATGGTTTTGTCCCTTATTATCTATAACAAGGATGAGGAAAAATTTGCTTAGTCAGACACAACTAGCAGAAACAATATAGAAACAAACAATGTGGTATCTTTAATTTCATCTTCATTTTTTCAGTTTCTTTTTTCTAATTCTAACCCTTCACTTTCTAGATTTCCTCTCTTCATAAACTGTTTTTCTCCTGATGCTGAAAGTCATTTTACTTTCCTATTACAGTAAAGATTCACCCTATGTATTTAGAGCAAACTGTTCTATAAAATATGTTTCAAATTAACACACTCTTTAGTCAACTGACAGTACTAGATTTCTTTGAGAAGGATGACTTACAGCTAGTATGGCTGTGCCTAAGGAATTCAAATTTTATTTCTGTTATAAAGTCATGAATAAGAGACCTTATTGAAAAGTGTTCTGCCGTATAGTATTATAGTAACATTTCACAGTCATTTACAGTTTTCTGCTTGAAAATAATTAAATTTTAGTTGTTGTCTGAGGTTAATTTGGGTTCATAGTGATGTCAGAAGTTTTGTTACTGAATTCCAAGTGGTGAGGTTTTAACAATTCTTACAGATTTTTTAAGACCTAATTTTTCTTTTCTTTCTTTAGGAATCATTTATTTTAATTGGAATAACCTTTTTTCAGCTTTCTCATATATGACTTTTTCATGTACATTTGCTTTACACCTACACATACTTGGAAAAAATATAACAGACAACACACATAGGAATATTTTTTATGTGGTTGGATATAATAATCCAGATGTTGAACATTTTAAAATGTCTGGAAAAAAACTCATTAAGAAAGATCAAATATAAAAACTAAAGGTAAATTGGAAAATACTCAACTTTTTCCCTGTTGTTTTTGTTCAGATTATATGTAAGCTTTCAGAATGATTTCATAAATGCCAGAGAGAAAAATAAAACTTGGAGAATAAAAACAAGTCTTTCCAAAACAATTTGCACAGTGAAAGGGAAAGGTAAAAAGGAAACCAAATAAGGTAAATTAAAATCAAAGAATTTTTTTTTTTTTTTATTTATGAAAGTCAAAAATGATGAGTTTTTGAAGCATTCAGTACTTAGCTGAATAGGCATACAGAATATCATGCTTAGCAGTATAATGTCAGGAGAAAATCAAGCTATTTATTCAAGAAAGCACTACTTTCATTAGAAAACAAATTCAATATAGGAGGTTTCATTGGGTTTAAAACTATACAAGGAGACACTTCTCCCTCTTTCCCTAGACCACTGAATCAAAAAAGTTTATTCTTTTACATTCCCATGCTTCCAGGCATTGGTGAAGAAAAATACAAGAAACTAGGCATCTGGAAATGAATAACTAAGCAGTCAGTATACACATTTCTGGTCATTAAAGAATATTTTGATTTTGGTATGCAGTTATAATGAAAGTTCTGTTGTTGAATACTGATGAAAAAAGTACAAGCTAGTTGTCTTACTCAGCCTTAAAAATTGCCATTTATTTCTGTGTCAAAAGGATGCGTTAGGTTGAAGGTATAATTCCAATTTTACACCTTTGCAATTTTTCTGTTAGGAATTGAACTAAGTAATATGTTAGTTATAATTTATTTTATTATATTAAATAATTAGCTTTAAAAATATCTTTAAAATTACAGAATATGTAAAAAAAATATAAAATACTTTATTTAATAACAAGTTGAATTTAGGACTCCAGTTGGAGTAAGGGAAAAGAAGGGAGTACTCACAGAAAGAGTCATACAGTATATTTAACAAACTTCTTTCTTAACCAGTCTTTTGTAGTTTTTGCCATCTCTTTTTTTTTTCTATTGTATAGAATAGAAAAGGGGAATGGGAAAACATTTTACATTATAAATTACAAGTTTGTTTCTGGAGTGAATGAAAAAAGTGTTAAACCCCAAAATTAACAAGAAAAGACTCAGAAATATAATCTTTGAGTGCTTTGATCTGAAATGCTGAGGCATTGCTGACCAGACTGGCTTCTAGCTAGGCTGTTGCTAGGACTTGCTGAATCAAGTGGAAATTTTAGTTGTAATTCATCTGTTGTTGATATTCAGTTCTTGCTTCCCATCAAGAAAATGCTGGTCTCCCAGGGAAACTTGTGAAGGTGATGTGAAGTTCACAGAGAGTGTTGTCAAGATGTATAGTGAAGAAATGTCAGTAAGGCTTAAGTAGTAAATTAATTGCTTAATCCAACAGCTCCTGTCTTCGTTAGAGAGAAAACTGGCTTTGCTTTCTACATCCTGAACTTAAAAAAGAACTTGTTCCATGGCTGTTGAAATTTTCTGAAGGAGATTTGCTGATAACTTTGGGGTTTTTGATTAAGACTGTGTATTGTGCATATAAAACTACTAAGCTGGAGTTCTGTGATGAAATTTTTGTCTGTGAACTTCCACCACTGTGAACTTCCTCCTTCACCTTTCGCCTTTTAAGCATTGTGTCTTCCACCTCCGAGAACCCAACTTATCTCTTTGCTGTGAAACCATGTGTAGTTAAAGAAAGTGTGGTGAAAAAAGAGAATCCAGAATGCAGACATCTGCAAAAACCGATAAAGTTCAACAGAAATGTGGGGAGGAAAGGGGAGATGTAAAGCAGATTGATCATGCAGGTATGAAATAATGAGGAAAGTAAGTGGGGAGGAGAAAGAGAGAGTGAGAGAGGGGTGGGTTTTATAAAGGAGAAATGCAAGAACATTTGGAAAGGGAGGGAAGTGAAGAAAACTGCTTTTTGAGGAAGTGACAAAGAGATAACCAAGAAGCATATTCTTTGTTGCCTAAATTTCATATCAAACAGATTTAATCCTATCGATAATGTTGTAGATGAAATTTTAAAAATGAAAACAAATGAAAACAATAACATAACTGAAAGTTTGGCTTTAAATCATATGGAATGAGAATACTGTAAAATGTGCAGCAATACATTTTATAGAATATTACACAAATGTGGCTATTACAGTTCTCATATATAAACCGTATAAATCCTTAGTTATTATGCCAGTAACAGACTTCTGGGTTGTGATTTTCAGGGTTTTTTTTCAATATAAGTAGACTTGGATGTGGTTTTGTTTGTTGTCACAGTAGTAATTTTTGTATTCTATTTTTAGAGGACATTTTATTTCATAGTTGTTTGCAGTAAATGCCCTTAGGAATAGGAGTATATGTTTTCATGGGCTTGGTGAGATTTTTCTTAGATCTGAGTTCTGAACTTAAAATCCATTGCAGTTTAGATTTCAGTTTCATTGCTGTCAGTTGAATCTGAATTAGTCTTCAATTTCTTCCTTTAAAATATACAGTGAAAAAAGTCCCTGTATAAAGTTTGGTTTAAGTGACTAGCCCTGCATTTCATAAAAATCACCTGGAGAGGAACAGATGACTTTGGAATCTTATGCAGGTTAACAAGTGTCGACCTTTTCCTTCCTATTACCCTGCAACAAGAGGAGACTGTTTGCCTGAAATAGTGAAGAACCTCAAAGATGGGCCTAGGCTCTGGCCAAGTCAAGTATCAAAAATACTGAGCTGTGCTTTTCCAAGAAAGACTAACAGAGGTAAAGGTACTCTTTCAGTGTCTTGTTTGATTAAGTCACGAACAATAATTTGGGGACTTCTATGCTTATTTTTCTTTTACTATTGCCATGGATGGAGTGATGTGCTTCACATACATTTCACTTGTAAGAGAGAAGGAGCAATATACTTCATTGACATAAACCAGTGCGTTAACAAAGTTTAATGGCAAATATGTCAGTGGTTTAATAAGATTTGATGGCAAGGCACACATGATTATGTACTGCACAGAAGACAAGGTCAGATGAAGCTCTCAGGGAGAGTTGAATCATGAGGTTCAGAAAGGACCCCCTGGAGTTCTAAACTCCTGCTCAGAATGGAGTCTAGGTGCTGCAGACTCCAATCCTAGTCCCAGACTTGGCCAATCATTTATGTCTAAAGGATTATATGTGCACAGTAACTCTTTCATATCGCTTAGGAAAAAAGTTCAAAGTTTATCATGCTATTATTTACCGAGAACCTGTTGTAGCAATGAATCTCTTAGATTCAAGGACTAACCTTGAGAGGCATCCTTACTCAGACGGACATCCTGCCATGCAGACTGCTGCCACACTGGAGGGCTCAACGGGCCCTGGGCAGTCTACTGTTTATGGAATAAAACAAAATAGTCAATTTGCAGATCAGCAATATGTCACAGACAGTTCTTGGCTATCCCATTGCTCTCTGTTCCCCAAAGTCCACAGTCAGATGGATGCATCACAACCCCACTGGTGATTACGGCCTAAACAGGGGGGAAGCACACCTTCACAGCTATATGAGAAATGCATGTAGCAGAACCAGATTAAAAAAAAAGAAAGTTTCTTTTTTAAGAAAGATTTGAATAAAATGTGTACTTGTAACTAGATGTGTTTGGCTAATAGCTTTTGAGTCTCCTTTCCCATGCTGGTTATTTTTGTTTTGTTCTTGGGAGGTTGTAAGTTTGTTTTTAAACCCATAAAATTTTAAAGTTTTTTTCTTCCTATTCTATTTTGAGCCCTCAACTTATCATACCTCTGTTTTCTGTCAACTATAATAATCATTTATTACAGTGGGTAAATCCCTTCTACACAGAAAATGGTATTGTATTTTTATTGATACCCAATGTTGTATACTTCCTGGGAAAAATAACAAAAATCAGGTTGTTATGTTTGGGATTTTTTTTCTTTTAATTTTCTCCAAATTTACCAATATGTAGATATGACTACCATTAAGATATCACCAAAAGTGGGACAAAAACAGAGGTATATTAACATGGAATTAATGTACAATTATAAAAATACTTCCATATAAATCAAAGAAAATTCTTTAGCTTAAGATGCAGTAACACAGGGACAGTACTTGTATGACCTCTACAGATGTAATTTTTATATATCTGATCAAAATATTTAATATGTTTTGGTTCTGTTTATATTTATAATTGGTGTTCAAGTGTGGAATTTTAGAGAACTGATTTATTTCCAAAGAATTTTAGTGCAACTTTCCTGTCCTGGATTTTTCTGAGAATGTACTAAACATTTTTAACATATGATTTCTGATATGAATTTATTTATCATTTTAATTATAGAGAACATAAAATGCAGCTTATAAAAAAAAGATAAAAAATTTACTTATGAGGAGTTAATTAGAATCATACTTACGAATAGATTTTGAACAATTTTATGAAGTTTCTTTGGAAGCTCATATTTTACAAAAAGTAAGGAAATTATTAATTGTAAAAATAAAATTAATGAAGAAACTTATATAATTCATCCATAAAAGGCATAATGTCAATCAATAAGATCATATATGTTAAAGTCAGATATTTTCTTTTACTATTACATTATCTTTATTTTACTCTTTTATTATTTAAAGTGTTGTGAAGACCCTTTACATTTAAGTACACTCAGCTATTTGAAGTTTTTTAAGGATATTTGGACTAGTCTTTTGTCCTAAGATTTCCAGAATAAATTGAGTGGTTGTCCAATATTCACTGATGTTACAGGAACAAACTGAACATAGCCCACAGATTTTGGCAAAAGACTTCCCTTTTCACCCATTAAAAAAGTGCAAAAAAAGTACAAAAAAGTATACTTTGCAAGAATGAGTATTGGTTACTTCAGGTCTTTCAAATAAAATGTGATGTTGGGAAGTTCTATCTTTTTGTTCATTTAATTTGCGATATGAAGCAAAAACTTTGCAGATTTGTAACAGTCATTTATTCCCATTAAAAAAAAAAAAAATCAACCAAAAAAACAACCAAAAACAAACAAACAAGGAAAAACCCCAGCCTGTACAAAACATATCTGTTTTTTTTCTGTTTGCTGTGTCTTTCAAGTGTTTATGAAGAATTCACTTGCATTTTTTTATATACACATGCTCCTAATTATTCAATGTTAAATCAATGAGTGTGTGCATAAGAGAAGAACTGTGCTGAATTTTTCACCAATGACAGTATATTTTAATGTTTGCTAAAGATGCACTATAGTCCTTAAAAATAGCTGTTAACTGATAAACAGTTTTCCACGGAAAACACATTTCTACTAAAAAAATTTATGTAGAGAAAGCCTGGTCCATTATCCTGCCAGAAACAGCGATGAGATTGACTGGTCTGTAATTGCCAAATGTCCCTTATTTCGCTTTATAAAAGTGTAGGTTTTTCTTCCCCTTTTCCAGATAAATGAATCATGTTCTAACACTAGTCGTCAATTTATCTTGTGGGAATTTAGCTGTGAGACTGAATTTTCAATTCATGTTTTCTAAACATTATCCTAACTCTGTGCTTATTTGTCCTAGAATTTAAGGTCAAGTAGATTTTTAGCAATTCTGAATGATTTATCAATCCCTTCGATACTACAATATTTGCATCTTCACATTTTTAAACTTTGCCACTTTTCATTTGCTTGGACTATCATGAAGCTCATCTCAATTTCTTTATGCTCTCTCACGCTTTTATTTTGATTTATTTTGCCTACCCATGTTCACAAATTATCACATTTTAGTAACCTTGAATCATGTTCTACTCACAGTTTATGTTAATTTGTCTTTGCTGCTTGACAAAGGCATTAATATAAGTTTTAGGGAATTGTATCTAAATACTAAAGGTGTAGAAGAATGTGAATTTTCCTTTGAAAGAATATACGTTTGTGTGACAATGTTCTGTTAATGCTTTGAATAGAAAAAGAAATGAAGATCCTAGAACATATATGTAAAAAATTAAATATTAGAAAGTGAAAATTATTAGAATAAGACAATACACATCTCCCAGAACAATCTTTGTTTCCATTTGTCACTATAACTGTTTTTGTTTCCTAAGTTTCCAGAATCTCGAAATTTGCTGTGTGAATTAAAATTAAAGGAAATTACTGATATCTTCATGAAGATGCAGGAATGGGATGAATATTATATGCTATTCTATACTATACTTCAAATCATAGGTATTTTCTTTTCTTTGTGTTTTTCTACCTTTCCTTCTTTCTTCCTCTTTCTTTTCCTGCATTTCTAGTTTCTAGTCGCACACTATTTGCTTTTGTTTTCTACTTTTATCTTCTTTTGTATGTCTGCCGAATTACTGATATGGGCTTTTTTACCACCTTTATGTCCCTAGATCTCTGACTATTGTCTTCAGAACTATTTGCAACGACATCAATGGTATTGATTCAGAAGTGGTCAGAGCCTGTTTTCAGGCAACAAACAGGAAAGAAAAAAACCCTCATATGTATGGATTGTACTAATTTTAAATCATTTTTTCTTTGTTTATCTGTCTGCAGTCAATAAGTTCTATTTTCTTTGTTTCTATATATATTTATTCAATATATAAATTTATTCAAGGACTATTTAGATAGCCTGTCTGTCTGGAGTATAACACCTGAGTTTTCTTCTTGAAAATCTAGATGTGTGCCTTCTTCTTAAGAAAGTGCCACAAATATGAAATAAAAAAATGTTAATTACTTCAGAGTAACTGGAACAACTGATTGCAACCAGGCATTTTCAAAGGCCTTGTTTCCTCAGAAGAAAATAAAAGAGCATTCTGACAGTGATTGTTTCAAAATGACACAGGTTGCTTGTGAGTGTGACTGATATGCCTTTAGTATTTAAATTACCTCAGATTATGTTGTACCTCATAACACTATCATATCAAATGCAAACTTTCATAAATGATAATAAGCAATCTAAAATTATTCAACTACTTCAAAAATATATTTACAAAAGCCATTTAAAATTCTCAAAAGGAAAATGAACCAGGAAAATGTGTTCAAAAGAGATACAGAACAATATTTATGGAAGCTGGTCTTATTCTTTTTGGAAGTTGGTGATATAATTCAGTTTTCCATTGGTTTAGTAGAAGTAGACAGAAAAATGTTATGGATCCAAAAGGGCAGGTATGTGGAATAGAAGGGAACAAGAATGGTAATTGATACACCTTATTGCTGAAATACCAAATATCATACAGAACATATGTAAATCTACATAATACATAATTTCTCCACCAACTTTCACTACTGAGACTCAAAGCTGAATGTAAGCTTTGTATCAATGGGAAATGGTTTCTAGTATTTTATTGGGCTGATCTTAACCAGCTGTCAGACCCCCATCTAGCCACTCTCTCACTCCTCTCTGACCCCAATAGCATTGGGGGACAAAATAGGATGGTAGAGTTTGTGGGTCAGTTACCATCAGAAGTGAAACAGACTCAAAGGGGGATAGAATAATTTATTGCTGATTAAAAATAGAGTTGGAAGGTGAGAAACAAAGACAACAAAAATACCTTCACACACACACACAATCCTTTCTTCCCAGGTTCAGCTCCACTCCTGTGTTCCTGACTCCTCTACCTCCTACATCCCTTGTGGTACAGGGTAGGGGAACACGGGGTGATGATCAGTCCACAACAACTCCCCTCTGCCTCTTCTTCCTCCTCACTCTTGTTCCCTGCTGTAGCATGGGTCCCTCTCACTGGTTGCAGTCCTTCAATAACTGCTCTAGCAGAGGGCCATCCTGTGAGCTGCAGGAACTCTGTTTTCCTGTGGTTCTTTGCGCGGGCTGCAGTGAGACAACCTGTTTCACTGTGATCTCCACAGACTGCAGGGAAATCTCTGTTCCTGGAGCACCTCCTCCCCCTCTTTCTTCATTGATTTTGCTGTTGTAGAGCCATTTCTCAAACCCTTTTTTTCTCTCACTCCTCTTTCTCAACTACTGTGCAACCTTTTTTTTTT
>VZRN01000906.1:248038-307645 GCA_013397935.1 Dasyornis broadbenti
AATAAGTACATGTTGTTATCTCCTTTAGAGGTTATTGCCTGCAGGATAGTCCAGCGACTGGCCTTATGAGCCATTGAAGTTTTAATTGTATTGAAGATTGGAAACTCAGTTTCAAAGGGTCCTGTTACTACAATAGAGCCTAACACCTTTAATTTTTACCTGCTTGTGTTCTTTCTGAGGAAACTATAGTAGAATACGATGGTTTCATGTTGTAAATAGGGCCACACATGTTTCAAAGCAAAATAAAAAACAGTTTAAATTTGGATGACCAAATGAAAATATGCATTACAGGACCACGAAGGCCACTCATTTGAGAAACAGAAAAGAGCAAATGAATTTCACTTAGTAGATTTAGTAATGAAAACAAACTATTTCAAAGATAGTTTTAATTTATTTATAATAAAGTCTAAGTTTCCACTGGTGACACATGAAACGGGAGATTTTCTCAAACCCTTTGTGTTTGATTAGTCTGTCAGCACCTCCGGAAAGCCAAGACCCTTGTGCCTGACCTGTCATGTCCCATTATGGTGACCCTTCACTGAAGAGCGTTCTGGATTGGAGGGCAGTTTGACAGACTTTTTCAGGCTCACACCCAAACAGAAATTCCCCCTCTCGGGTCTCCACACTTTTAGCTGGCCTGTGGGTGCCCCAGGAAATATCCAGGGGCAAACACCAACAGCATAAGAGAGATCCTGTCCTAGGCCTCCAAAGCTCAGTATGTCAACTGCTGCAGCAAATGTTAGTGCCCTTGAAGAGCTCACACTAACAGCTTGTGGGATAACATTCTTTAATAATATCACAGAAAATTGTGACAGCTTAAGATTCAGGGATTGCTGGTGATGGTATCTGGCTGCAAACACTCATTCTAAACAATGTAATAATGAGCTGTAATCCCTCATAAAAGCTGGCTTGAGATAATAATTTGGCACTCACAGAGAACAGTTCTCACCCAACAGGCATCACTACTTAGAAGAAGACAAGTTCAACTCATTGACTGATCCCAGAAGTTACGATAGAGTCTTCGCTAACTTCTCCCCATTTTTAACTTAAAAAATTTTTACGTGTAGGTGGAGCTTGAGTGACTCAAGTCATACATCGTGTTCAGTGGGCATTGTCATTCCTTGGAGATGGGGAACATTAGTATCACATCCAAAGCAACATTTGGGATGGAGGTGTATGTCTATGATTTTGCCAGGGTTGCTGGTTCTACAGCAAAACATCTTCCTTTTCTCCCTTGGCTGACAGCTGCTGTGCAGCTCATCAGCTATCAGGTCCCACAGGGTTCCCCCTCTTGCAAGGATTTCAACAGAGCCTGGCCATGGTGCCTCCACTCTGCTCCACCTTCCATTTAGTCCCCTTTAGCTTGTGTTGTGTGGGGGAAGTCAGGCATGCTGACTTCATTCCACCCAGGGAACAGCAAACATATTTTCTTCCTATAATTTTTCATGCTGTTATAACACATACTTTCCACTCTCCTCTGTCCTCCGTTTCTTCCCCCTTAGCAAGTATGCTGACTGCAATTTTCATATTTTTCCAGTTTTCTTTAACTTTACCCTCAATTTCCCCCACATTTGGTTTATACTATTTTTCAGACAAGTTAAGAACAGAATTTTCTTTTTCACGATTTCTAACCGTGCTGTCTGTGGAGTGACAAAGTTATTTCATTATGCTTATAATTTAAATGAAGATATATATATGCTTACCAATACGCATGCAGAAGTATTCAGATGTAAACCACTCAGAGAGAACAATAGACCCAGAACAAAACTGTACCATCCGTGAACCTTAAAGAACCTATAAAGTCAATCTGCTTGCCACTTGCTCCACATCAGATATTAAATGAATTAATAAAAATTAAAATCAGAAAGAATAAAAAAATGTCTTCTACTTTAATAAAAGTGCTCAGAATGTTTCTGTTCAGTCCTCCCCTTCTCACCCTTTGAGTGAGAAATATGTTTCAGTCATAGAGTAATACTAGTGTAATTCTTTAATTGTGCTCTGTGCTGCTACAATATAAAATATTCTTAGAGAATAATAATAATAAAAAAAGAAATGATAATTATTAATACTTGCAAGTATTAACAAGTAGAATATTTCTTTACACTGATCTTTTAAGAGACTTTTGTTTATAATGTAAGATGTTGTCCATTTCATTTAGCCAACCTATATCATTAAGAAGCTATTTCTGCAAAGAATAACATCATTGGGAGTAACTAATCTTGTTTTATCACTGATTATTTTTTATATTATCTGTGAAAACATTAGTTTTTCATGTCACTGTGGTATGGAAGAGAGGGGGAGGGGAAGAAAAAGAGTTTTCATTCCCAATTTGTGTGAGCAACGTTCCCTTCAGCATATAAATAGAAGAATCAATTATCTCAGAATCTATATGAAGATAATTTTGCCTTTGCAGATAATGAACTGTTTTTAGTGGTGAAACTGAAAATTAATCCATTACTAATAATGAGGCTGAGAATGCAATAGATTTATATACCACCTCTTCCGTCAAAGACGCCACATAAATCATAGGGTAAAAAATAAACAGAGAAAGTCAAGGACATGGAAACCACAGAAAATATACCCTTGTATAATGTAAATGTTTAATGGATGGTGCTTCAAAATTTAAGTTCATATTATTAGCTTGTACTTGGGAAAGAAGAAAAAGGTTCTGTGTTACTGGATTTAGTCTGTTTTGTAAATTGCAGTTGCTGAATTTAATATGTTAGAAATCCATTATATAAATTAGTAGTCCATATTCATAGACATCTGTTACTAAAATTTCAGCATAGCATACAGTCTTTGGAAATAAACGATATGTTGAAAAAAAAAAAGTATGCTTAGTATTCCTAACAAAATAGATTGGGAGAGCACATGGATAGTTTATCCTTTATCTGCAGTCCTACACTGCTTAAAAGAATTAGTTTCCCTGACTTCATGATTTTCTGTCATAAACCTTAGGGGTAATCAGGTGATACAAAGGTGATCAAAAGGATGAGAGAGCTAAGCCTTACGGTCTCATCTATGTTAAGACCACAGGCACCAGTTTTATGCCTGCATATTAAACATTGCCTGGTATCTTAAGGTCAAAGGCTTGCAGTGAATGATTTCTTTTGAAAAAGTATTCATTCTTTATTTAAAAACTTCAAGAAATGTGCCAGTCTTCATTCCTCTTGATACTTTGGTTTTTTGACCACCAAAATGAAAATTAGTCTTTTATAAAATTTTTGCACTTGATTGGCTTTTCTCAGATGTGAGCTAAATCTATTAACTTTACAGCATTTTCTCCAGTGGTCATGCTAGTACAGTCTAGTTCGACATTTTAATTTTCTCACTGATAATGCTCATCTTACCTCGCTGGAATCTTCATCATTTCTGAAGTACTTCTGAAGTCTTTCTTGGGTACAGTCTCCAGACTTTCAGTGGCTTCATAGTCTATGGACAAGTATCACTGACTTAATTCCTTGAAATATCAATGCTTTTAGTTTTTAAAACAATCCTCTTACCTGCTTTCCTCTGAAGAACTTTCTAATGCACAAAGACACATAAGCAACATTTAGTATCAGTTGTGCCATTCTTTGTTTCTTCCCTTATGGGGAGAACATTAACTAGGTGAGATTTAAAATATTGTGTGCCATACTACATGTTTTCCCTATACAGAGCAAAGGAGTGCACAATGGAGGCTGAGTATCAGATTTTTCAGTTGTTGTACAACTAATGGATTTCTACTTTGGTAGAGATGAGAAACTATAGATGTACCAGTGGCCCCAAGGCTTAGATGTCATTTTAAGGAACTATTAGTTCTCTAAGGGCTCTGAAAATAGTAGCCTTAAGATTTGATTTGCTCTTCATTGAACTTGGTGTATTGAGTATAGCAACAGATGTAGTGAAGCTTCAAAATATTTTCAATGGAGTATTCCATTAATTAGCAATTTATTAGAAATAAATTCATTGATGTCACTAAAACAATGAACTAGACATTTCTATAATTAAATAAAAATAAGAAAGCAGAGAAAAATGCAGCAACTTCTTCAAGAAAAAAAAGTTAAGTTTCATCTAAAAAATGGCTTAAAACAAGGATGACAAAAATCTCCATCAGATCTATGCACTTCAAAAATCTTCTAATGTTTTTTGAAAACATGGCCAAACTGTACATTTTTTAAATGAAAATGTTTATCTTATTTGTAATAAGATGCTAACTATATTCAAGGCTATTGAGGATTCAAATGCAAAGGAACTGAATATTTCTGTGTACAATATCAAAATGCTTACTAGTTCAGTTCCTCAGGCATTACCTAATGGAGTAGGATGAACTTTCTAAAGGAAATAAAGAGCAAATGTCATTATTCTTGCTGGTTTTGAGTATTTGCTGTTCTTCAAAGTGTTTGTTGCATGTAGACATGAAAGAGTAAATAAAGTAGTTTTTACTCTTTGATTTACAGTGGAGATTGAGATACTCAGTTCTCTGATTATAATGCAAATGAGAATTGGGTTAAAATAAAATAAATTCTCAGTGGTTATCATGATATTGTGTTTGTATTACCTAAATCTTAAAAAAAGAAATAAACAAGAACCCACAAATCTCATCAGAAATATTATTGAATAGTGGTAGCTACTGTCAATAAATTTATTTTTTTCTCAAAATAAATTTTTAGTCTCTCTCTGGGTTCATGAATCTCAAGCATTTAAATCGTTACTGTGTTTCTAAATAATTCTTTAAATTTTAGAAATATTGTAATAATGTTAAAAAAGAAACTTTTTGATCAGGTTAGTGTCTGAATGCATGCATGCATACGTACACATTGTTGTACACACAGATGCAGTAAGCTTTTAGATGAACTCATATTTGAAACAGAGAACTAACATGACTTCTTAATAAACTGCTATTTCTAAGCAATAGGTAATTGAGATGTAGAAGGTAATTGTCCATGTCACAGATGACTAAGATTTATAAAAAGGTTTTATCAGCACAACTGAGGAAATTTATGAATAGTAGTCCCAAAGAAATTTGATATCAATGTTTGTCTCACTGCATTTTATTCCTCCTAGGGTTGGTTAACCCTTTCTCTTTCTAGCTACAATACATATTTTTGTAATTAAAAGTATACAATCTTGCTCTTTGGGGGTGCTGATGGTAGTAAGGGCTGGGGTGGAGATGCTTTTTGTTTAGTTTGGTTTTTTTTTTAATCTGTTTTTTTTGACTGTAGAAGAGCTAACTTTTTATGATCTTGTAATGGGATAATCAGTGAGCTGTGGTGAGTGCTGACTGGAACTGAGAAACACCTCCAGTGTCTGGCACTCACATATTCTTGAACTACACTGCACAATTCATTCTGTTTCTTCTCCCTTTCTCAGATATTCCTAGTAGACGGGTTGGTTTGTTCTCTTCCTAGGGCACTGTCAACATCCTTGACGGCTTTTTCTTTCTCTCTGTGGCTACTGAAGCCTTGGTATTTCAGCTGGTTTACTTTTATTTTAGTCTTGGTGGATGGGAGGCATTTTCTGACTTGAGGTATGTGATATCACACCATCAATTTATTAATATCTAAAGTAGGAACATATATTTTACATCAGATTATATGAAAAAGATACGTCTGATCCTTTGTATGGGTTTTCTTGTTACACACTTTAATTAAGATCAGTGAGATTACTTCAAAGCTAAAGGATTAAGATCCTTTTTTTTTTCTTTTTTTCTAACAACAGAAAAAGTCCTCTGTTACCTGGACTCATTTAATAAAGCTTGAAAATATATAACCTGTGGAGAAATGGACTTTTTTTTTTTTTTTAACAGGAACCAAGACACCTTCTTATATTAAGAAAATAATTTTATTTAAATTTTGTAAAAGTCCTTCTCATAGACCTTGTCCTCTCTGTTGTATTACAGGGTTTCAACAGCCTCTTTAAAACTGACACATTTCCAGCTTACTTTATTTTCCCTAGTTGGAATACCAAAAATATTTTCAAATTAAAAGGCATATCACCTCCATATATAATACATTAATTGCTTTTAAAGCTAGAAAAGAAAGTTGATTTTTGTTTGTTGATGTTTATTTCCAGGTTCTGAAAAGATATGTGATTTTTTTCTAGAAAAAGATATATGGAAACAAATACAGCATTTCATCTGTATTTCTTCATATATTCTCCATTCTTAATATGTCAGCTTTGTAATTAGATCAGATCTACAAGTTTCACTTTGGTTCTGTACCAAATTAAAGACCACTTAATCACTTGTTCCAGGGCAAGTGCACTCTCTTAAGCAAAATTTATGTTAATTTTGTCCCAGATAAGATTTTGCTGCCATTCACTAGCATGAGATTCCATTGATTCTTTTGGAGACATCCCAATCGTGACTTTTACAAATACATGAGTGCTAAATAATGAAACACGAAAATAGAAGGCAAAGTACATGAAATTCAAAGCAATTTTTTTTTTTCTTTTGAATAGCATTTGTCTGAATTCTACCATTGCTATACATGCTTTTGGGACACCACACATTCCATGTCATTCCTTTTTCCATAAAATGGAAAGTGTTTTCTTTCATTCCCTTGTAACCAGCTTAGCAGAATACTTCCAACAAGTGTCTAAAATAAGTGTTTACCTTGAGAGGATAAATTTATTCATTTTTCGCCTCTACATAGGATAGACTCAAATAACCTTCAAGAAAAATGCATTTAGGAAATATTTGACTACTTTTCTATCTACATAGTGGAAACATTTTCAGTATACCAAACACTTCATAGAGGTTCTAAAACTTTGTGTTGAACCTCCTTTTTTGAAATTGCTTGATTCCTTTTAATGAGGAATGTATGTTGTTTTTTTTTCCTTCGGTCAGTGCTGTGCATGCAATTTCTTATCTGCCAGACACCACAAGACTGAAGGTAGTTGGCACATATACTTAAAAAGTACTACAGTTAGAAAGCAAATGCATAAATCTGTGCTTGCTCTTTCACATGTTCTCTTCTCTGTTGAATTATTCATTTAAAAAGTGAAGGAATGAGCGTTGGAGACAGAAATGCTAACCCTTTCAAGAAGGCTGCACTTCTTATTAACATGCATTGACCTAGAATTGTTTTTTATGTTGTTAACACTACTGTATGGCATGGTTGGCTTAAAAGAGACAATTTGAAAATTAGTGGCTATCCATTTCAGTCAGTCCTTGTGTCAAATATGGAAGCTCACAAACAAAACAGATTTCAATCCAAGAAGATGTCAGTGAGCCTGAAATCACCATGTTGGATCTCTGATGTATAGGAAAAGCTTACTTTTACTTTGAAAGAATACAATAATAATTGGGATGCATGTCTCTTCAGCGCATTAAGCAAATACAGGAACTGAATCTTCTGCTTAACAGTCAATAAATTCCAAACACTGTACAGCAGCCCCTTTGGTACTAGCAGTAAATGGGCAGGGAGTCTGCAGACAATTAGTCGTGAGTTCTAAGTGATGACGGAAGTTCTTTCACAGAGTTATTTCTCTGCTAAGAAATACTGATTTATTGTTACAAGATTTATAGTTAGTTCTGCCTCTTACTTGACATTGTTCCAGAACCCACAGTTCAGATCCAAGGTATATCTTCTGGTGAAGTCTCAGACATATTTTTGTAAATGTTGAATGCGATTTCATATTTTAACTTCAGCTAAGTACCATGGAAATTACTGCCTTTTTATGATATCTATTAAGATTTGAAATTTGTTGTAGTATAATTTCAGTTGATTTTTTTGTTTGAGGGAGATACTGCTTTGCAGAGACATTTCAGAAGAAAAAGAATGGAATAAAGAGCTGTGACAGAGATAATTATGGCAGCTGAAAATTTGCATTAATACAAAGTTCTTTATTTTTACACTTTTGCTATTATAATTTGAGTAGAAAGTCATGTGAGTGCAGCATACATCCCATATTTTGGATAGATCTCTTTTATAGATTTGTTATAGGCTATTCAAAATAATGAGCAAATGGTCATATGATTGACATCGGTATTATTTTGCTATTTTATTCACTGAATTTTTTTCTTTATTAAGGTATACATTGTAATATTAATTAATTGGACAGATACAAATGGCAGAATTAGTCCTTATTTTCCAACTAAAGACTCAAATACAGGACTATGTAACCAGAAAGTAACTGGTTACCATGAATCAGCTGATCCACAGGAGTTTTGTGCACTTCTGTTTTTTTCAGGATAACTGTGAAGTGACAGGATAAAGCAGACGTATCCACCCTGGTAGAAGAGGGGTTTTATGAGTTGCTGTGCGTCAGATGACATACTGCAGCATGGTAGTTCATTAAAGTTTATTAAATTTGAGGACTTTAGAGTTAAGTTGTATGGTACAGAAAAGGACTAATTTTGGAACTTAACTTGAAAATCTCTGATAGTTTTATTTGACATATTTTTGCTATTTTATATTTGCTGTTTTAGTAAACATATCATAATGGTTCAAAATATTTTTATTGTGCAATATTTATTTGCATACCTCTTTATTAGTTTCTGTTCCCTGGGTTTATAAAGTCATACATTACCTTAATATTTGAAACATTTTCTGTTTCCTGCTTAATTGTGCAAATGTTTCCATTATTGATTTCAGTCAGTATTTCCAAATGTTTATCAAGAAAACCTAGTTTAACTGTCATTTAATCTTTCATCTGTATCCTAAATTCAGGTGTGGTAATTTATCAGACCTATAATGTATTATCACAAGAGGTGATGAAGCATCACCACCATTTGTCCTGTTTTATTTTATAATTTGGGAAGAAAGAAGTACACAAGCTGTCATAGGGAAAAGTTGATGTGAAAGAGCTCAACCAGCTCTAACAGACTGGTTTAAGGTGTTCTGGATTGGAAGGGCAAAGAAACAAATAGACAAACCTTGCTACACAACTGCTGCTGGCTTCACACCCTCACAACAGACATAAGGTGGGAAACCAGAGGCTGATAGAAAACCCATGTGAAACTCCCTGGTTTGCTCTAAGTATGGAGGAAATCAAGGAGTCTGTGCTAGGGTTATGTGATTACAGAGTTCATAAATGTCTTAGACAAGTGGGAGTGGGAGGAGTGCAGGTGCTACAGATGAGACATGGCTCTCCACTGCTCTAGCCGTACCAAAACCAAAACCAAAACCAAAAAAGAGATATTATATATCATTAAGTGATGTGGTTTTCATTTTGTGTTCAGCTGATACGAACACCCCAGTTATACAGATAGCTAAAAAAAAAAAGTAAAGTGGAAGAAACCCTAATTTCTGGAATTCAGGAAACCCTAATGTTTCCTGTATCAGGATTGCCTGAAAGTGTGAATATAAATAACATAAGAAAGAACGATTTTAACTTCTTATTCTACATGAAAAGCACTTGTTTAATTTCTTGCTGCACTCTGAAATGTCCAGAAATCCTGAATTCAATAGAGCAAGATTATTACATGGGTGAAAAAGGAAAACATATGGTGTTCTATAATCCCTTCTGTCTGATATAATTTTTGTACTTTTCGGTTTTCATGGTACTCTTATACCACTGTAGCATACAAACACCTAACAATCAATGGTGAGGGAATTTTTCCTAAATTAAATCATACACATTAGATTATTTTAAAGCAGTTATTTTGTTGCAATTCATTTTTATGGGTTTTAGGACTCCTTACAATGCTTCAGTGCTTCAACTCAGATGACAGATATTTCCTGCAATGGATATTTTATTTTGAGGAAATGTGTTTTTCAGAAAGTTTTCTGAGGCTGTGATGTGAATAAAAAGTTTATAAGGTTATCCTTGACCTTGGAAGCTGGGTTCTGTGTCTCAGGTTTTCCTAGATATGTATGTTGAGGTTTAATACTTAGATTTAAAATTTGCATGTTGTTATAGTCCTCATTTCAGTGATGATGTAGTCAGTCTTCTAGCTCAGATTCTTGTACTGTGTGAACTGGTAAAATGGGTCTTCAGGTGCCTGTGTGTGCTGCGCACATCCAGCATCTTTGCACTTGGAGGTCACCGTGGATGTGAGCTTCCTGCTGCCCGCCAAAGCCACAGCCAGGGTATGTGGCATCTTTGAGCAGTCCGGAGTGAGAGACGGAAACATCTGGGAGTCTGGGAGGGGATGGAAAAGAGGCAGAAAGGACATTACTGCAGACAAAGGCTGGCGATGCTCTGGGATGACATGCTCGATGACAGAGGAGGTGCTGCTCTGAGGGGTCGGGGACCACAGGTGGCATTCCCTGGGGCAGGACGCCCTGAAAGGGCTGCAGCTGAGGGCTACCCCTGCTGCAACACAGGAAAAGGAGTGAGGGACAAGGAGCAGCACACAGAAGCCTTTATGCTCTGGCCCTCAGCCCCTTCACCACCCAACACATCACTGAAGGACCTGGGAGGGACTGAATGTAAATACAGCAAGTGAAGGGATGTTGAGACTCAGAAGGAGAGAACAGAGTTGCTTGTCTGAAGCTGAACCTGGAGAAGAGGTAGGAACAGTGTTTCTTTAATGATTTGCTTAACTGTTTGATTTATTTTCCTTAATGTCTGAATGGATTATAAGGATTTTTGTGTCAACTGGTAGTTATTAAACAAAGTAAAATTGCACAAGTTAAGACCATTTTGCCTGCAACATTGCATACTTCTTGGTTTAAGCATGTCTACTCTTAGATGCCATTCAACATTTTCTTCAGACAATCTCAAAGTAAATTCACAAATATTTTGTGAAACACCTATAATGTGGGTTAAAGCTGGCTGAAGAAATGAGTAGTTCTGTTGTGCTACATAAAACAAAAAAGGGCAGAGAATCAGTAGCAAGCAAATCCAAGGCAGATAATGTTTTTCTAGATTATTCTTTTGTGATAATACAGGGATGGACATGCTAGTAAAAGATGTCCAATGACAGTCGGAATTTCAGATGTATGTACTCTGGACTACCTTCTCTGGCGAAAGAATGAAAATATTCTTTGTATATTCAGGATGAATTTCTGTACAAGTTGATATTTGTGACTCTTCTCCCATGAAACCAAGCACTGTAATCTTTCCTGAGGACTTTATTTTCATTATTAAAACTTATGTTTATATTGTTAGTAATCCTGACACAGTTTTGAGCATGCATACGTACTCTGGTGCTTTCCAAGTGGAGCTCTCAGCTGGCCCTCCAGCTACTCAAAATAGCTCTTACATTTTAGTTGGTGGAGGCAGTGAGTTAAACATGATCATTTCACTTCTGAATCAAGCCTGTAGGAACATATTCAATTCTCGGTACAAGACAAAATCTTTTTCTTGCTGATGTTCTGCTTTGTTAAGGGGGCCTGCAGCAATGTCAAATTTGATAGTGTTCCACTCTCCAAAGCACGGGCTAAGTGACTGGGATATGAAAAGACAAGGAAGCACTCTGAATGAGCTGTGGAGACAGAGAGGAGTAAAACTAGCTTTGTTTCAAATTAGCCAGGTTCTGGCATGGATTGTGACTAGAAAGTGGGCTGCAATGGCACTGTTTCAGGGATTATTTTATTTGTTGTTGTAAGGCCATTTGTTAATAAAAGGCTTGGTAACTCTAAAGTGTAGCTAGTGGCATTTTTGTTTTTCCTTTTTAACCTATAATGAAAAAACATTTTCCATTTAATGAATAGGTGTTTAGTGATAATTACCAAATTTTTATGTATTTAGAAAATAGACCCCTTTATAACTGAAAATATAATTCTATATTTGTGACATATCCATTTTCTGTATGTGCAGACAATCAGTGCCATTTTGCCAGAAGCAGAAAAAAAAATTGGCAATTATCATCAGAACATTTTACTACCCTCAAGAGGGGCTAAATAGGAAAGGTTTGCTATTCACTGCCATATGAAAGTGCAGTGATCACAACTATCTTTTTTTCTGAAGCTTGCATAGTATTTCTTCATTGTGTATATACACAGATGCAATCTAGAAATACTTACATTAATTTTCTATTTTCTTAGTCTAATAAAATGAAGAATTAATTAATTATTTTTTTTTCAGGTATATAAACTATGTCTTAATATATCACTGGTTATTCACTTAATGTAAATGAATCTGAGTGCTACCGTTCACATGAAGTAACAGATGTACTTTCATTTTTCCTTTTTTTCTTAAGGCTTGTCTAAATATAAGGATCCCTTTGACATGTGTAAGGGTAATTTTAGGAGGGACTGATTCTCTGTGCAGTTTCTGGAGTGACAATGCACAGGGTCAAGGATCTTGTACTACTGTGTATTGGGTTTGAGAAGTATCAAAGTGGTTAACTGGTTACAGGAGAAGCTCAAGAGCAAATTTCATGTGCAGAAGAGAATAGAAATAAGAAAGAGTTCCTTGATAGTCAGAAAAGAAAAAAATCAAAGAAAATTATAAAAAAAAAGATAGAGGAATTTTCCTCATACAATATTTCAAAATAGAATGAAGGATGAATGTTATTTGCTTTTGTCTGTCTGAGTGCTGAAATGTTTTCCTAAATATATACTGACCTTATGAAGTTAAATCTACAAAATTTACAATTCAGCTTTGTTCTGGAATATGCTATACCATCAAGCTTCCTTTACACCTTCACACGTTAACTTTGCACTTCTATCACGCTGTTTGTGTCCAGGGTCTGTTTACATGGGAGGTCGTTTTTACAGCACTAACAGCTTCTCAGCTAGTGAACGTGCACAGTATGCAAATCATACAGACCCCAGCCCTGAAGTGTGATTTTGGGTCAGTAAGGAAAGGATCTCCTTTGACAGCAAAAGTTCCTTGCCGTCTTTTCAAGAAATTAGTTCTGTGTGGGTTTTTTCTTAATTATTTTTCATAAGACATTTTTATAGGCCCTCAGCTATGTAGATGTATTGGAGAGTATGCCAGTCTCCAGCAGACACTCTGTAAAGCTTGTGGGCTGCAACTTCTTAGTTTCCAGTCACTTCATGGATGTACATGCCAGGGTAATGAGATCAAATAATGAGCTATTCATCATCGGAGACCTTTGGGTCTGTTCTTTTAATGAAGGTTTTGGAAGCGAATAACCTTTTCATTTTTCACTTCATGGACTTTTTCTCCTAAGTAAAGAGAAAAAAAATCTTGCCTCTCTTGTTTTGCATCTATTGGCACACTGTAAAAGAAATTCCTGGAAGCAGTGTTGGCAGGCAGGTTATTGATAAGGTTGCACAAGTAGTTTTGCAGCATTGACAGACTCGTTTGTTTACATATGTTTAGCCACCGGATTGATTCTCATGAATCACATAATTAGAGGATATTTCTCTACAGAAATTGAGTCATAAATGTTTCTCAGGTTTGAACACTGGTGTATAGACTGCAACAGGCTTGGCCTTTCTAATGGTGAAATATTCTCATAGCTCAGTCTCCTGGATTCTGATGCAAGTTACAGATTTTATATATGAATGGAAACCACAGTGAGCTATTTAGGAAGTTCAGGAGTGTACTAATGTAGCTGTATATCCATTGACATACAAAACTAAACAAGAAAAATTCAGTTTGAACACTGATTATGTGGGAAACTTGCGGAAAAGGCATTTATATTTAGTAAGAATCTTTCCTAAATAGTAATTTTACCCACCTTTGTGGTGACAGCGTATATTAAAGGAATGTTGCATCTAAAACTTGACTTTCTAGTTTTTACTTAATGAAGTTTATCAAGAAAAAACCCTACAGCAGAAGAAAGAGCAATAGAACAGATAATGGCCTGAAATTGAATACTAGGCCCTCTTCTATACCAGTTTATACTGGTATAGAAGAAGTATATACAGTTTAGTTATAAAAAGATCGATCCAGCAAGGATCGATCATTAGGAAGTGGAATTAGAAGTCCTGAGTATGGTACCCAGACTCTGTAGGACACAATAGAGGCTGCAACTTGACTGCCTTGATAAAAAGGTGAAGAGGAAAATATTTGAAAGCGATACTTTCTCTGAGTCTGTCAGGAAACTGCTACACAAGCTGACTACTTCAAAAGCTCTACTGTTTGGGTACTGGCATTAATTTGAAACCTGTAAGCTTTCAGACAGCTTTTCCCTTAAAAACCCCAAGATTTAAGGCAATATTAAATGTCATCTTAGCCTGGTTGGTCACTGGTTAGGTTTTCACACAGAGCATAAGCTCTAGCTTAAATACTTCTTTTACACTGAGTCTCTCAACTTGTATATCCACCCACACAAGGTATTGTCTTAGCCTTGCTTGTTAGATATCTGATTTCTCTTGTTGCAGCTGTGCTTTTGTGGAAAAGATCACTGTGTCAGAGGGACAATGCCAGTACTGCCGTGATCAAGGTATGTAGGGGTTTCTAAGCTACTTCGGGCCTTGAATGTTAATTTGAAGTTAAGCAGTCACTGGATAAAGTGAAAAGTTGAGATTTTTTACATCCATTTCCACTGCTTGGCTATTTGATTGAAGGAGTCTGTGAATCTTTTTAGTGAAACTGTCAGGTACTTCTAGAAAAAAAGAGGAGTTTATATGCAACACAGATGGATTAAACTAGAGCACAATGCTAAAAGACAGATAAAACAGTTTGTGCTATGTATACGTTACATCAAGGCTGCACTAAGCCAGTCTCTATTTAAAAGTGTATTTTTCAAGAGAAATTTCAACAGAGATTAAGATTCAATGCAGTTAAAAGGGAAGTTGTCCAAAATAAGGAATTTGTCTTTGTGGTTACACTTTGTGTGCTTCTCATATGCAGTTTTAGCACACTGTCCTCTCTTTAAAATGTTCATGGGACTTTATTTTATTCCCTGTAGCAGTATGAAATACAGTGCATTTTTAATTTTTTTTCAGTTTAAGGGAGATGTCCTTCTTTTTTACGTTGATTTCATGGTAAAAAGGCAGCTCTGAGAATGGCAGTTTAAATCTCAAGAGTCACAGATTAATCAGTGCATATTTCAAGTACAGATGTCTGTGTGTTAAAAAATACTGACTGTAGTACAAAGACATGAAACCTCATTATTGACTGACTGAAAATCTTTTTTTTCCTAAGTTGTCCCCAGATACCACTGAAGTGTCACAGTGTTGAAATGACTGAATCCACCTGCCCCTAGGCCCTACCCAAGGCCTATGCAAACAGTGCTCTTTATACACTGTTGAAATTTCTTATTCTGAACTCATTGGTAAACCCTTCAATACCTATCATATATTAATCTGTTATGATGTCTTGGAGTTGGAACTTTCACTATGTTTTCTGTACTTTATTTCTCTTTCCAGAGGCTAAAGAGAATTTAGATTTTATACGGAGTTGACCTTCACCTTAATTACAGCTTTGCTACCTCCTATTAAGCATTAAGTATTCACAGGTCTTGGGTGCCTGAGAAGACTTCCATATCTTCAGAAGTGATTATTGCCGATTATTTTGATAAAAATATTGATTTTAAAGACTGACAACCAGATTCTTCACAGCACAGTACCTTTATAATTGTTTAAACGTGTACATAATGAGTGTAATGTAGGAGGAAAATGATGCTGCTTTCACTTGCTAGACCGATTTATTAATTTCATCAAGGTTTTAGTCACTATGTAGCATTGAAGATAAAATCAAACAAGTCTTGTATTTATCTGTTGTTGAATGCAGTTAAAATACAGTTTGAGTTTCTGCATTGGTTAAATTAAGTGTTCTGGCAAGACTGAAAGCGCAGAACATGATATGTAGTGGTTAAGATTAGAAACAAGTTTGTTTAGAGTTTTGATATATAAAATTTATTCCTGATTAAGATGTTTAAGGAATATGCAATGTCTTTGTTAAGGAACTGTATATATAAACAATTTTCGAATATTACAACATATATTTTCCTTTAGGCAATCTCAGTTTATGTGATATAAATTAATATTAGGCTCTGAGGGTGGACTACATACATTCACAGTGGTAGTAAACTTAGAAGAAAAAACTATGGTAAAAGATAAGTCAATCTGAAATACATTTTATATTATAAAGCAAACTGATTTTTGAGGGTAGGTGTTTTCTTACAATAAAGGTTATGTTACACCATGATGATAAAAATATGCGATGCTACATATCTGTCAATTGAGTATAAAGTAATACTACATTTCTGATTAATGTCAAACTGAGATTTGTGAATTATTTCACATAAGGTGTGTTATTTTAATGTATAAAACAGTTTGAGATCAAAATTTTCACAATGTATGCAGCCTACCTATTGGAAAACAACACTTACAAATGTATATCAAGACACAAATTGAGACTTCACCAAGTTCTGAAGTCATATTATTGTTGTTGTTTTTCTTTTTTGTGTATTTGGTTTCTAGTGGTGGTGGTGATGGGGGTTTGGGTTTTGATTTCGGGTTTTTGGAGGGGAGAGAGAGGGATGATGGGAAAAATTCAGGTACATAATGGAAATTTTCTTAGAATTTAAGAAGTGATTTTAGAAAGAATTTTGAATTTCACCAGTTCATCTTGTCAATCAGGGTCTCAGCAGTATATCCAAACATCTTTCTTTCCTATTTGATTTTATTTATATTCGCTTACTAAATTCAAGTAAAGCAATCTTAGTTGCATAACAATCATCTGCTCAGCATAGTGCTAATGTGTTACAGAGCAGATACACCTCCTCCAGTTATGGTACAGTTATTGCTTTTTAGTAGCTAGCAAATAATAGGGATCTTAGTTTTGGTGGGTTTGCTGGGGTTTTTTGTGGTTGTTTCGGTGGTTTTTTAGATGTTCTTTTCGGCTGTTTATTGGGTTTTTTTGGTGTTTGTTTGGGTTATTTTGTTTGGGGTTTTTTTTGGTTTTTTTAAGGGAGAATGTAGATAATAGAGAAATGTCTTGGAGCAATTTTGGAGGCTTCATCTGAAAACATCAATAGAAGAAGATCAAGAAAAATGACTATAAAGAAGTGTGAGATGCCTTTCACTTGAAAATTAATTTGAAGTTATCTTGGATGAATTTTCATGGGAAAGAAAAGCAGAAATCAGGAAAGATGAGCAGTAAAATCAGGCCAATAAAACTTGTCTTTTTCTTATATAATCTTGCTTCATTTTTAGGAAAAACTGACCCCAAACCTCACTGAGTGGAGCAGTTTATTTTTTCTTTCATTCCACTAGGCATAGTAAACTATAGTCAAATTAATGGGGACATTGATTAATTTCTGATATCGTAATGGGAAGGCAAAGCACTTTGTATAATATTAAAAGTGTATAAATTCATCCTACCACATATGATTGTGATATTTATTCTAGGAGACATGCAGAGGAGCAGGCCAATGTTGCTTTCTAATAAATGATTATTAAGAAAATGGTACAGTAGTCACTTTTCAATCTTCAAAGAGTTTTGTCTGATCAAGGATACGGTGAATTGGCTGATTTGTTTACTTGGTTCAGTTTCTCTACCTAGCATGAATACAAAGCTGCTTGGAGTGTTTTGAAAAACACTTCAGCTTAATTACTATGCACATCATTGATCTGCTAGCCTCCTGGAGTTTCTCGAATTTCACTGGCTTTCCTGCATGTAATACTTAAATGACAGACATGTTTTTGACACAGAAATTTTGAGTTTTATCCTGAAATACATTATTAATAAAAAAGAGAATCAAATGATTGATGTCTCCCTATAGCTGTCTGCATTGTTGGTTTTCTTAAACAACTAAAACCTTCCTTTAATGCATGAATAAAATATCTTTAAACTTTTCTATATTGTACTAAATTTTTGGTTTTCTGTCTGTAGGGATATATTTTTACCACCCTGTTAATTGTACCTCCTTCTGGTAAATTTGCAAGTTTACTTCTCTTATCTTTGTTGAATCCAGAAACAAGCTCAAATCAGTTACTTACTATTGAAATTGCTTAAAGCACTGGTTGTTCCACTGCTGTGCACTAAGTAGGGAAAATAGTTCACCCAAGCAAAGTTTTTTATAAACAAGTGGCCTAATGACCTTCAGGAGTTTCTGAAAGAGAATAAAGCAAATAGATGCTTACAGAACAGGAATGAGTAAGCCCAGCTCTCATGGGCCATGCCTCCTGTTAGAAATTCCTGAGAGCTCAGCTGCTTCAGAAATACACAAATAAGTGTCTCAGCTATGGATAACAGTTTAGGCTCTGATCTGGTTTTGTGACGCCTGTAGTTCACAATTCCCTGTCTTCCCCTTCTTTTATTCTGTGGGCACATGAAACTTGCAAAGAGCTAGCTTGGAAGTCTGGAGAGAGAGGCAGAGGTGTTTTTTTCATATGTATTAGGAGATTTCCAGGAACGAGCATCAATAATAGAAGACCAATACACCTCAAAAGGATGAAGCTGTTTTCTCTGGAGTTAGATATTAAGTAATATCTTTTAATAAGTAATATCTTTTAATAAATTGCATTACTGGTTATTAATTTTTATAAATTAGTCATGAATATCAGGACATTTTTACATCCCTTCAAAGGGGTGTCAATGTTTAAGATAAAGTTTAAATTGACTCAGATACCAAAACACTTTAATTACAGAAGTCTGCAGTTTTATGAATAGGCTTCCTGCAAGGACAAGTCACAGAAACACAGAATCATCAAGATTGGAAGAGGTCTTCAAGATCGCCTAATGCAACTATCAAGAAGGTGTATTTTACCCCCAAACCATATCCCCAAGGTACACATCCAGATGCCACTTGAACACTTCCAGAAGGCATCATTCAGGAAGATCAGCATGGTTCAGGAAGAAAATTGAGTGAATGGGCACATTTGTTTGAGCCATGAAGGACTCCACCAGGGCCTGTGGAGTCCCTAGGATGTTTCTTTGTTCTCTCTTTCCACTCTGGATCCTGTTGGTTATGGGTTTGGGTAGAGAATATCCAGTTCCTGATTGACCTTTTCAAATAAATTTGTCTCCCAATTTGTCTGGTTCTTGTTGTTGTTGGAAGTCAAATTCTGTCCCTCTCAAAGGTTCTCATCACCATCACAACTTTGACAGAGATTGATTGTCAGTTTCTTTATGCTCAAAGAACTGATTTGTGCTTAAAATAAAGCGACTACTTTGTCCTATATGGCTGATTAATATCCTAATGCTATTCTCAACCAGGCCCAACACACACCAACTGCGCCAAGAAATTAATACCTTTTGAGCCAATTGAGAAAGAAGCTTAAAAGTCATCAATAATACATGCTACTCAATATATTCCAATATTTGATTTAATATGGCTGATGCCATCATCTAGACTTTGAATACTTAAAATACTTTTTATTTGACTGAGTGGTGACAGAGTTTCTGTTATATTTGGAAGGTGGTTGTGTGTCCTAGCAGCATTTTCATTAGTCCTTTCTTTTCAGAATTTCTAAACTCCTACTTGCCGTACTCTCAACTCTTAATATATACAAGCTGAAGCTAAACACAGTGGTGCCTTAAAATATGGATGCCATTAAGCTACAAGTTAAGGAGGTGCTGGCACAGCCCACTGCTTTCCAGGAAAGCTGAAAGAGCCTCACTTGGGACTACTGTTTATAGGGTCACAAGATGCTTTGTCTTAGTCATTTTAAGTGTCCATCCTGCCCATAGCCCATGTTGGTAACTACTGGACTTCTTCCAAAAAGTCCACTGACAATGGTGATGTTTCACTCAGGCTATGATACAGGTTAATGATTTACCAGCGCTAACAAGGACAAGTTCTTATCCTTCATTCCCCACCTTGGCTGGGCAGATGATGTTCCTCTTCCAGTCTGACCCATTCTTAGCTTTACCATGCAAAAGTTCCTGGTATAGTCAAGGAATGCTTCAGCACCCAACTGGTATGGTAAAGAGGTGCTTCACTGCTCAGTTGGTTCAGTCAGGGCTTATCAGGGGCTCCTGAGATCCTGGAGAAGGCCTGAGGAGGATGTGGGGACAATGCACACTGTAGCCAAGAGCCGCTAATTGCTGCTTGGGGATGGGCTGGGCGTTGCTCAGTGGGTGGTGAGCAATTGTATTGTGCATCACCTGGGTTTCATTCCTCTCTCTCTCTGTGTCTCTCCGTCTCTCCTTTTCATCATAATTATTATTCTTCTTATTAATGGTATTTGTATTATTAGTTTTGGTATTTTTAGTTTTATTATAATATTGCATTTTGTTTCAACTGTTAAGCTGTTCTATCGCTAATCCAGGAATTTTACTTTTTCGGATCCTTTTCCTCATCCCACCTTCATCAGATAGGGGAGTGGGGAGTGAGTGAATGGATGCAGGGCAGTACTTAGTTGTCAGCTGGGACTAAACCACGACGCATACTTTTTCATTTGGTATTTGTTTACTATGATCAGAAAATACTGATAAACAGATTGAAAGTCTAACCTATAGTTAGGGAAGAATTCTCTCCTATTTACTATCTTTCAACTGGATGTTTTCCCCTTTTTTGCAAACTGTTGGCCTTCAGAACAACACCTATCTGGAGAAAAGTTTCACATCATCAACGGATTTGAAGGTTTGCTTCAGTGCAGTTAAATCTGTCATATAAACTTGAATGGTTATCAAACTGTTTCCTGCAGTAGACTGAAATGTGGAAAAATTAGGTTCTTATTAGAAGATCTTCTTACAAAGAAATTTTGTTAAATAATTCTGTTATTTGCATATGGGTTATGTGACAAGTAGCTTGCAGAAGTAGCATGCATTTCTTCTCTCTTGACAGAAGAAACCGTATATGACAATGGGACAATTTACACCAGTCTGGAGATATGCCTGCAGCGATAGGTCAAGTAGTAAGATATAAAGATGCTTGTACTTACTGACAAGTATTTAAACTTGTCAAGTATAATAAAAATAAATTTTTCAGCACACAGGGGAAAAAAAAGCCTTTGATAAGAGAAGAACTAATAGAGAAGCATGGGAAAAAAGTCCACTTGAAAGAAGAACAAGATTAAAAGAAAACAGGGAAGTAACAAAAGGAGGATTTGAAGGAGAGAAGAATGGTGGTAAAACATATTGAAGAGACTGTTGAACTCTAGGAAATCTTAGCTGAGGAGTGAAGAGCGAGTACTAATGGATAAAATACACAAGTATTACTCTATAGAAGGAAACTAGGAATGGTATGATGAACAAAAAAGAGTAAAAAGCAGATGTTGTTAAACTACCTGTTATATGCTGCAGGGCTCCAATCTTCCACTGCTCTGCAATGAAGGAATGCTAGTATTCTTCAATCAGTCATTTACATCTATGTAAAGACACAAGGAAATGATGAATCAAGATGTGGATAGATATTATTTGAAGAGTGAATCACTATTAGATATACATATTAAAATGGTTCCTGTGTGTTTTCATTTGTGGTATTATGCAGGTGATTTTACTCCTGTTTGTTGTCATTTAGCTTTCATGTTCAGAAGATTTTCTGACATTTTCCTCAATTTGGTTGGTTTTGTTTGTTAATATTTTAATGATAGCAGGTTTACATGAGTCACTTGTAGAAAGATCGTGGACATCTTGTTAATGTAACACGTTTAGAAGTTTAGGTAGCCTGAAAGATAAAAAATGTTTGTTTTATTTGTAGTTTTTTTTTCCATGAAGTTTGGCAACAAATATTTTTTGTTCTGTCAAACTTTGAAGAGAAACACCACTTTGCTTCTTCACTTATTGTTACAGTGTAAGCTTTTCTTCCTTTTTACATAGGAATGTCCTAGGAACAATGATATTGTTTGAGTCTCTGTAGATTCTTCTGTAAAACTTAAGACTTTAATGGCAGTCACATTCCCCAGAAAAGCAAGTAATAATTAGAAGAAAGGATGATCTCAGAAAAAAATTGTGACAATTTTTGCCTCTATTTATTTCTAAATATGCTGACAATTCCTTCAGGGAGTCATAACACCCCTGAAAGAATGAATTTGACTGGGAGGGCAAAGCATTTTAGCGAACTTTTTACTTACTTGAATATGACTGAGAAAGTTTTAAACAATCAAAAAAACTTTTATAAATAGCATGAAGAATGAAGTGAAGAAAGGGAAGGAGAAAATATTCAGTAAAAAATGAAAGAAATTAAAAGTGGAGAAACAGCAAGAAACTAGAAAAGGAAAACAAGAAATTATTGTATTAGAAAGTAAGTGTGTATTTTGGAGATTAAGGCATTACTGGGCTGTTGTGCATATTTTTGTCCTACATCTAGTAATTTCTTCAATAATGTAGGGATATATTGATTTCTATCTTGATCATTAAACATGTTATTTTAGTCTTCATTGTCCTGAAGATGCCTTACTGAGATATTATCATTATTTCTGCTCCTATTTAAAACCAACAACTTTCTTTCAGCATACAGTTTTTCATAGCCCTCAGTGATTTGATTGGTGGTACACCATTGTGATTTGTGCAGGAAGTCTACAATTATCCTTGTATCTTCTCACTTAATATTTAATGATTGATCATAGTCACTTAGAGATTTAAAGCACTGTGCTGCAACTGAATAGGAATAATATTCTTTACTTAAGAGAATTCAGGATAAAGAGCACGAATACATTGTTGATATTTTTATATAAAGATACAATCATAAATATTTACACACAGCTACAGAACTAAGATGGATCTATCCAAATAAGTTAAAATGAAAATTATTCAAACATCTGGAGGTTTTCTTCAGTTTTTTTTTTTTTAATTTTGCATTATATCTTTTATTGTATATACAGTGTTCATTTACTTTCTACTTCTAACTAGAAATAATGTTGCAACAACTTTTACAGAAGAGATCACCAGGTTTAAAAAAAAAACAATCAGTGAAGAGGTTGAAGAAGGAAAGCCAGTTTGCCACCTTTGAGTTTGGCTTTAGGTCTCACAATGTTAATTTTTGGCATTTCCCTTCTTTACTCTTAAATCCAGTCTATCTCTCAAAACTTAAGAAAATTGTGTTTTGTTTACTAGAACTTTGAATAAAACTGGAAATATAAGAAAGTGATAATCCAAATATTTTACATTTTCCAAAAATCTTGTTGCAGATGATTATAATTAACTCTAATTTTTATTTTCATATTTCTTCCCATAATGCTTGTGGCTGTATTTTTTTTCACATGAGGGTCATACTAGAAGAAAATCTTACTGACTTGTAACCTATTTTGTATGCCTGTACTTATTTCTGTAAAAGTGCATGGTTTTATATTTTTAACATTTTTTCACTTTCCTTATCTGTCTTAGAGCTAGAATAGCACATTTAAATGAGTTAAATTCACCAATAGAGGTGCTTTTTTCTCCAAAATGTAACGTTTCAGAAACTCATAGAATAGTTGGGGTTGGAAAGGATCACTGAAAGGTCATCTAGTCCAATTGCTTTGCTCAAGGAGTTTTTGAGGGTTTGAGACAGTTTTTGAGTTTCTCCAAAGATGGAGACTTCACAACCTCTGTGAGCAATTTGCATCAAGACTCATTCACCTTCACAGTAAGAATGTTTCCTGATGTTCAGACAAAACTCTTATGTTTCCATTTGTGCCCTGATGCCTCTTTTCCTGTCACCAGGCACCATTGAAAACGGTATAATTCAGAAATTCTCAATAAAATAAGATGAAAAATTTTTTATTCTAGAAATTTTTCTCTTCAAGTAAAAGAAGAAGATGATCCTTTCTTCTGCCTTTAACTTCAATTATAAGAGTAGAGAATTCTTGAGAATTAAAGGTATCAATTTAGGAAGTCATTCCCATTCAGAAACTGAAACACAGAACATCTCAGTGATATATGTGAGGGTTATGCACACATCTAAACTTAAACAAAAAATCTAAGGACTTTCTTGAAAAGGACATGAATGTAAACCTGTGCTAACGTTTTCCCAAACTGTAAGAATGAGTAAAATCACTATAGCTATTAAGAATATGTAACTTTTGGAGTCAACCAAGTTGTTTTAGAATGAAATAAAAAATAACTATTGCATACACAACATAAAAGTAGCTTCTATAAATGCTAATTATAAATGCCATTTTATAGGTGCAAATTAAAGAAAAAATTATTCCCACTTTCCGTGGCACACAATTAAACCAATTTCTGCTGTTTCAGATCTGTGTTCAGTCATAGCTCATATATTCTACCATCTGTACTGATTCATTACGAGGAATGAATTACAGGCCTATTTCAATAAAATTCAATATAAAAAAACCAGATCACACTTACATAACTACCTACATACAAGTACCCCACAGTGCAGCACAGTACCCATCAAATTAAGTTTCATTTAATTAAAAGCTCAGTCAAAAAGATCAGTATTAAGTTCAGGCAAAAATTACTATTTTGTGTCAATGCATTTGATACTAGGATATAATGAAGATGAGGTGCATAACTGCTAAATGGCTTGGTACTTAACAAGCTTGATAAGAGCTTTTATATTACTAAAAACTTCTGCCTTCAAAAGTCAACAAGGTGAACATGCTACTGAGATAAGAAGAGCTCATCTGGAAGCAGTGTAGGATTTGCAGTTCCAAAGCCCACTTGAAGTAAATTTTAAAACTTGTCTTGAAAAGTTAGTTAGACATTTTTTCAAGCATTCATGTTCACATAATATCAAATGGAAACAATGTTTTGTCATTTCTGCTGAAAAATACATATTTCTGCAGGCTTTTTTTGTATGCAGTTACTTGGTCCGATGTTAAATAACTTTGTTTTCTATTATTGAACTGTTTTCCAGTGTTTTGTACTCATAAATAGTTACAAAAAATGCAGACATGTAATTCTAACTCTGTAAAGCTGAAAGAAACAGAATTAATACTATTTTCATGGACACCTCTAGAGGTAGGGGCTAAGTAGAAAAAAATCTCAGGTATGTAGACTAGGAAAAGTTTTCCTTGATGTTTATATTTTAATTCCAAGTTATGCTGTGTTATGTTAGATTTAAGGGAAGTTAGCCTAATCTTTTCTTTTTTTTTTTCCACCTACATTTCTTTTCAGTTTACAAAATTAGCAAGACTTGTAAATTCTTTCAGATGATAGTTTTTCTACTTGATATTTTCTCCAGATAGTTGACCATAAGTCAGCTCAAGATGGCTGGCCCAGCAAGAAGAGCTCTGTATGTTGCTCATTGATTTGAATTTCAACTCTACATGACTTATCTCCCGCTTTCTCTCTGCTTTATTCTTTCTATTATTTTGGATTATTATCAAAACACTTCTCCAGTACCTGCTTCCTTTATCTTTCAGTTTGGACTAGGTATCACCCTTTGCATAGTGAATTCTGATTGTTTTGACAAGATTTAATTCTGTGATTTTTTGCTTTTCATTGTTTTACCTTCGTGTCATGATGCCAGCCACAAGATAATCTCTTGTGAGTAAGTTGTTACCTCCATTGGTTCCAGACAGTCAGATTGGAATTTCAGCTTCATTTTATTCCCAAACAGATTGGAAAACTTCCTTCTTTATACATAATTAACAGCACTCATAAGGTATTTACTACAAGAATTGCTATTCTCAGTGCTGTAATACATTTCAATAGCATCTCCTTGGCAAGAGTTAATTAAGATTTTGATTTTCTTTTTTTTAAGCTGTATTATTTTCAGCTTGAAAATATACAGTATAGTGCTATTTAAGTACCTCTCTCTTGTCTTTTGCATTTATAAATTTCATTTTTGGTTCTTTCTTTGCCACTTCTACTACTCACGGTTTTTGGTTTTTTTCCCTTTTACTTCTATTTCTTCCTATTTCAGATTACACAGCTCTATGTGATTGATTGAAGTACAACACTTCAAGTCAAAGAAATCTAAGTTTTAAACTACAACTGCAATGGACAGTTTTAAAGCAACATTTAAAAAGCAACATTTTAGAATTTGAGAGTAAACTACTTCTTCTGTAATAGCCATAAGTATGGATATTTTTCAGTATTGTATTCTCTTTTCTAAATTAATCAGTAACTAATATTAATTGCAGATAGATAACACTATAATTAAGCTGGTTGTATCATAACAGTCAAATTACAGTTCAGGAATAATCTCAAACTTTTAAATATACATAGGTCAAAACTATCATATCAGAAGTTAATACAGAATAGAAAATTTGTCCCTAATAACAATAGAAGTTATACAGTGGGAAAGAAAATCTATTTTATTGAAACTATTGAAAATATCAAAAATTAATTGCTCAGTTTTCACTTCAATGAATTTACACTACCCTTGATCAAAACCAGACATTACATCAGCATTGCTTTGCTGAGAATCACTTATGAACTTGCACTGATTTATGAACTTGCACTGATTTATGAACATACCTATTACATGCCTGTATTGCCCCCAGAATTCACAATGCAAAACTGAAAAAAATTGCTTTTTTTGACCAGCTGTTATGTGAAAGAATTTAGATTGAGGGAAGCTCGTTAAGCAAAAAAAAAACAAAGGTCCAAATCAAGTAAATGTTCATCCTTTTGTGGAAATGAGCCTACTTTAACAGGCTATTCATTCTGGACTTTTCTAGAGTGTTATGTCTCTGTGCATGTTCAGAGGTGCTATAAATTCATAAGAAATTATAAACACCTAAACAGTGAGACTAAATGAGATACCTGCTTTTCTGCACATCCAAGGAAAAAAAAAGTTCAAGGTATTTAAAAATGCTCAAATACTGTTAGAAAACATACTTGCCTACTTTTCTAAACTATGTTAGAAACCATATTTCCACATAACTGTGGAAATAAAGTGTAGAACTCCTATCTCCATTACTTTAACACTAACTTCTAAACACCAAGGCATAATGTGTTAACAGAACCACTTTATTCATCAGCTTCCTGCTTTAGCATTAGAAAACAAACAATTTAAAACCTGCTCTCGTGACGCTTGGTATTTGATACTAAATTATTTTAAATAAAGCTCTTCCAGAGTCAGTACTTGTCAGATACACAGCTCGACATGATCTGGTTTTAACATGACAACACCAAAGGCCAGTGATTAAGGGATTAAAGTGGGAATTAATTTATAAACAGCTTCAAAGAAAATGGTGAAATGGTTTCTAATAGTTCTGCTTAAAAATCATATGAGACTATAAAGGGTTACCTGTGTTCATAGCTAAGAATGTGATGGTAGAAGTTGATTTTCTGTTTCTATCTAAGACTAATTTACTTTTACAGTTTTGTCTGCATATTGCATTAGACCAACATATAGCTTAGAAAATTATTTTGGCAGCTTTATTCTATTGATTTTTAAAACTTTACTCGATAAATAATGCACATTTCTAGAAGAGTCAATAGCAGAAGTTCAAAATAGTTTTAACTGCATATTACATAGTGCTTTAATTGCCAATATGCTTACTAATTTATGTGTTTCCATTTGCATACAAGTGTTAGAAAGAACTGAATCATTCATGTTAAAACAGATGAGTGAATATCAACTTCAATGTATAATGGAGTTTAGAACATAAGATAAATAAACAGATGTGAGGGAAATATTTTTTTAAAACTCCTTTATTCAAGTTTGGTTGGGTGGTTTTTTTCAGTGATTAAAAAAAAAAGAAACTAAGCTCTGTCTCAATTACAACCATTAAATCCTGCAAAAAGCAATCTATAACTTAATTTTTATTACTAACTAATTTACTAGGAAAAAAACCCTTTTTCACTCACATATTTTTCTCTTTTTTTCCCCAAAACATGTTTCTACCCCAAAACTGACATTTTGGCAATTTAGTGTGCATTTGTGGGAAAGGGTTTGCTATTTTATTCATCATCACCTAGAAAGTGCAGTTGCATTTTCTATAAATTTACCTAAGTGGACTTCTCAGCCATGGTAGATGTATATTGATAGATACCATAGACCTCTATATTATCTTGCCATAGTAGTGATTTTATTTTAAAAAGGAATCAGGCCATTTTTTTTCCATTTTAAATATTTGAAATTAAGCTTATTTTGATGTCTATGTGCAATAGAAAACTGTAGGAATTAAAACTTAAAGCAATATTATGCTTAATTCTCTCTAATTCAGCATGATTTATTCAATTTCTTTTCAGCTTGGCACTGAGACAAATTTCCTTTCCAGTTGTGGGACAGTTGTCTTTACTAATAAGATGAAGAGAAAAGATTATTGCTCTTTACATGTAACATCATCCCTCCCAGTAGATCATATTCTAGAGAGTGTATTTTTGTGATCAATTACTTTGAAACAGTTGTATATTATGCTTTAATTACTGAAAGATCATACAGATGAGCTTGAAGAATTTCCATATGAGACGCAAAGGGAAGAAAGGTATGGGTTTTTTACATTTTCTGACACAGACCAGCTTCTTACCCTCAGTTAGTTATCCATGGATGTACAAGAAAAGTATTTGCAGGTCAGACTTTTCCTAGCATTGTTTTGTTGCAAAACAGTGGGTAAAGATGCAGCTTTTCTTCTAAAACCGGTAAGCTGACAATTGAGTTAAAAAGAACCGTCTGACTAAAGTACGCATGAAGGGCTTTTCCTGACGCAGATCTTAGTGGCAGACCTCCAGACTGCTGCACACCATTAGTGGAAGTAGCCTTTTCCTCCAGACAGAGCTGACACAGAGTCAAGTGACAAACTAGCCCAGACAAGTTAGCTGAGCAAATGCAGTGAGTCTGTCTGCAAAATCAGTACAAAGCACTGAGTGGCTTTGATTAACAGCTTAAAAGTTTTAAGTGGCTTCACTTGTATCCGTCCAGTCAGCAGGTTTATTTCTGGTTTAACACCTGGCATTTGAAATCAGGTAGACCACCAGTCCTGCTTTGAACACTGAGTGACCAAACCTGTACATCCCGTTGCTGGAAAATCACTGAGGGTACTCTTGATAAATAGGAATATGTTTGGTCTTTTTCAGGGATTCACTTAGACTCATGCATTGTTTCTTAATCCTGTAAGTAGATCAAAGGTATATATTTTACCGCAGCATTCTTTCTTTCACTGACAGAAATTACTACTCCTTGATAAAGGTGGTAGTTGCAGTACTGTGGAGGTCACAAAAGAAAAGGTTAATATGTGTCATTCTGGTGGGTTTAGTTGTGTCTTCTCTGAAATTACTAAAACAGGACTGAGAAATCACTCTTCAAATGAAGGTGACTTTTTCCAACTCTCCCTGTCTCTCTCTGTCAAACGGATGCCAAGAAATTAAGCGAGGTGTTCCACATTGCTTGTATGGTGAGCCTCTCCAGTGAAGGTTTTTCCCATTCAAAAGAAGTCCTCTCATACTCTGAGACCTGAGTTCCATTTTAACTATCCTTTCTAAACGTGATAGGGTTGAAGTAATACCTTCAAATTTAAGGTTTCATGAACAGTGATGCAGTCAACAGGCACCTGACAGCTGCCAGCCACAGGCTCCTGACAGCAAGACTTTAGTTTGGGATTATGTTGTTGCATCTTTTTCTTTTCTTGTACAAAGGCTAAGCCAAGCTTTTGTTCACCCTGAATACACTAACCTGATGTTTATATTTGCTTTTAACTCATACTAGAGTTATAAAAAATTTACTACTATTATTGTCCTTGATGCTTGCCAGGTTATCTGCTTATTTTTGATGGTTCAGTTGTTTCCTCTTTAAAATGCTTACCAAGCTACCTAGTTTAAACAGCAGCATTTTTTACCTTGGTGCCTTGATATGAAATAATGGATTAAAAAAAAATGTAAGAGAAACTTTCATAGAAATTTGAGAGAAATGGCTGTGACGGTGAGGTGGATTCTATGATCCTTTATAATTTCATTGTAAATTTTTTTCATGTTTGACACTATCTTATAACAAACCTCTGTAAAGAGACCTCAAGTCATCTATATCATTCTGTATAGCTCAAAAAAGGATGAATTATATTCAAATAGTTTCAACATATATATTCTTGCAAGACCTTACATTATGGTGACTCTCCAGACAATTTATTCCAATGTTTTACTATTGTTATGACTAGAAAGCTTCTTTTTATATCTAACCTAAGTCCCCCTTTTTGCAGCTTAAACCCATTATAATTTTACTTATCCACATTCACTGTAAATTATTCCCTTTGATGCCTTTTATGCATCTGAAAACAGCTATTGTATCCTTAACACCTGTCTCCTTTTTAAACTAAGCACTGGAATATTTTTCAGTGCTTTCTTGTAGACCATTATTTCTAGAACCCTGCTTATCTTTTTCCTCCATACTCAGTGGATTGATAATTTCTTGAGTGGCAGTGTACAAAAGGAACAGTTTTTCAGTCAAAACTATTGATTATTTATGTTCTTTATTTCCTACTAATGCATTTATACACATACACACATACACATATTGAGTAACAGTACGACATTATTGGCTCACATCCATCTCATGATCTGTTAAAATCACAAATCTTTTCTGCACAGCTGCTCATTACTTGTGTCACTACAAAAGTATGCGTGTCTATTGTCAATCTCTGACTTGACAAATTCAGATCTAGCCTTGGAATATCACTGAATTCAGTACTGACTTCCAAAATATAAATCTAGTTTATGGCAATTGAGTTACTGATAGATTCACTCCAAATGACAGTGAAACTGCTCTGCCAGTCTTTTTCTTTGGTCATAAACAACAGGTGGTTTGACTCTATCCACGTCTCTGGACAGTTCTTAGTGAATCAACCTAGATATTGATTTCTTCATTTGCTTATGAAAATAGAATGCAAAGAAATTAGAATGTTTATTGCATCCCAGATATCTTAGCTGTTGCTTCTGTTCAAAATGCATTTTATCACATTAGAGAGAAAGGGGGGAAGAAAGTATATTATTTGCTCTTTCCTTTTCATGGGACTGTTGTTTTTTTGCAGATACATGCAAATCTTATTTCTCTGAGGTGCAAAATTATTTTGCCGATTTACATTTCTTTCCCTTTTTTTAATTCAGGGAAGGCCCAAATTTATCTTTGTCCTGTCTTTCAATGCAGTGTACTACTAAAGATAACTTTTAGTAAATCTAAGATTGCTACAGCCAATCTGCATGTGTCTTGAACAAAATTTTTCAGGTCCAGCAGAACTGTAATATTTTTTCATTGATTTTTTTTTCACAAAATATTCAGATGACAATCACAATAAATGCAACTACAATAGAGCAAGATAACCCTTGAATAATGAAAGAACAAGTTGCAGGGTACTTGATGAAATTGGAGGCTTTCATAAATAATCTATAACCTTTCTTTTTCTATCAAATTTGGGATCTTATCCTTTATCTCTAATATTATGTTAGTGCCCTTTTTTCTCTGATTTTTATGGCATTAAATGTCTGATTTAAACTGACCTTTTTATTTAAGCCTGGAAAAGACTTGCATGCAAAGTATTCAACACTTAGGCCCTTCTCAGAGTCATTTTTGCTAGTTTTAAAAGTTCATTAGAAAGAGAACCATAACTAACTTTAGTCCTATTGCTAATACATAACATCCATTTACTAGTCTATATGTCTCATGCTATTATTTTCTTTTTATTGTTTGACATTGCAAGCTGTAAAATTTGTGTTCAGTACCTGTAGATAGACTTCATTTGTTTTCAATATTTCGCTTCTAAATCATGTAAAAAAAAAACGATCTGGTTCCATTCGCACACTGAATGAACTCTGCTTTTTTCAAATATAGCACAACAGATATGGTTTATACTGTTACTGTACAGTCTTGTACAGTACATGCAAAATAAATACATCTAGACTATTGATAGTTATGCTATTCAAAATATGAAATAACATATAATCTCAGAGTAAATTCTTTGAAGATAAATAATTTATTACTGTCTAATCAACCAGTTTTAGTTTTTAATTATACATGCCTCCTTATAGAAGTGTAAAAAGTTAAAAACTGTAATTTGTTTTGCTATACAACCTGTCTAATCATACTGCATATCTATTAATAAAGCCGTTTTTGTACCAGGCACCATGAATTTATGATATGCTTTTCTGGTCAAGAAGTTACATGCTTCTCAGAAGTGAACACATATGCTTCTATTCAGGTTAAGCTTGAATTACTAGTATCTTCCATGTTTATCTCAATGGTCTAGAGCATATTTATGGATTCCAACTCTCTGAACTCCAAGATACTTAAACAAAGCCCAAAAGGAAAACAGCAAAAAACTCTTGACATTCCACTTTCTCAAAATTTTTTGATGAAATTTCTTTTTGTTTCATAGCAAAAAATACAACAATGACAAATCCAAAACATTTAGAAATTAAACACAACTTTTATTTCTATTTATCTCTCAATTAGTTACCTTCTGTTGTTTACTCTCTTTCATTTGGTAATGTTACAGAAATTATGAAAACCCTGGAAAAATAGAAGGAATATGATACTGAATCCTGCCTGAAAAGTAATAACTGGCTTTTAAATTAGAGTAGTTTTTCACTCATCTTGAATATCCATGTTTTCCATCCATTAACTAATTTATCAAGGAACCTTTGCCTTCTCCATTGCTCTGCTTTTTACATGTAAATTTCCTTTCTAAAGCTGATGCAAAGTTTTACATTCTGTGCTCTGTTTAGAACTACCTGCTTTTCAAAAGCAGATTTAATTTCGAAATTTTCAATAAAATAGGTACTTTGTCAGATTCTTTTATTACAGTTTAATTTTTTACAAAATCTATGACATTTCTGTAGGTTTCTGTATATGGCCATAGAAACTTCTATTATAATTTTATCATCTATACATATTTCTGTCTTATATATGCTTTACATGTCTAAATTCCACTTAAAATTGTGAAACATGGTTATTACTTTCTTGATAGACAAAATCAAATCAGACTAACTGCATATGGATTGAAGTCTTTGTTTTCCAATAGGGCCAAAGAGCTGTGAGCATTACATTTACATTGTGTCAGTCATGCTAAAAATGTTTCTCCCATTTTGACTTCCAGAAGTGACACTTTTTCTTTGATGGAATCAAAGAGCCAGCACTGCATAGTGAAGCAACAGGAATGAAAGAGAAATCAGTCTTTCTCTGGATGGCATTCCACACAGACAGAATCTAGAAAACTATAAATATCCGCAAAATGGAGTTTTGGAATAAGACTCTTCGTACTGGAAGGCTTCCTATTGAATACTGCAGTTATAGATTATCTGGATAAACTCTGATCAAACAGAAGATAATTTCTTCCTTTCACACACATAGGAGAATGTGCAAATAATTTTTCTTTACATAATGAAACAATTGCAAATGAGAAAGATATTATTATAAATTATCTCCCTTTTCACCCATTAGGTGGGAAACACTTTAATATCTTTCAAACTGAGAAACATAATTGTTTGATGAGCCCAATTTCCATTACATATCTCATCCTCTAATTATAATGCATTAGTTTTACAAGTGATTATGGAACAGTTGGTTAATCTAAGTAAGAAATCAATAATTCAAACCAATAGCTAAATTGCATGAACTATTTCTGTATTGAAGTGGACAGACAATTAGTGACTTATTTACTTTATTTAATACTGTTTCTAGCATAAAATGTATTCTAAAGTACAAACATCACTTAAAATAATATTAGAGAATGTGAACAATTGTATGAGTACAAAACTGGATGAGTATAGAAGGAAATGGATTGTTTTAAAAAAGCATGATGTAGCATATTAGATGTAGAGAAAAAAATCTTTTCCTTTCTAGTTTAGAACCACCAAGTCTTTTAGCTTAAAGCTCACCAAATTTTATTTTATCCCAACAAGCATGGTCTTCACAGTGATTCTGTATATTAGAATCACTTTAAAGAGTAAACTTATAAGAGAAGTGAAATTGAAACCTCAAGACTAGCAGGAAATATTTGCAAACACAAAATGACACGAGCAGTTCAAAACCACCAACCAACCAATCAACCAAAAAAACCCCAAGAATAAAAATTTTCATGTGCTGAGTGGTTCTTTCTTACTGTTATTTTTTGGGGGGGTTTTGGGGTTTTTTTTTAAGTTTTATTTGAAATGTATTTATTTTAAAGGAGAGACATTACCGACATCAGCAACATTAGCTAGATTAGAAAAAAAAGTTGGACATTTTTCTTCTATTTTTGCAAAAGTCAACTCTTATACAATCTGGTCTCCTGTAACTGAGCCAGGACACTTTATACTTTGCAGTATCTCCTTGTGCACATGACCCTTTTCCTTAGCTTTGGTCTTTATTCAAACCAATAAAAGCTGAATTCTGACTCTCGTTGATTACCCACAAAATGCAACCAGTCTTTTTGATGCAGCTTTTTCATAAACAAACAATTTAAACAAAATCCAGAAATAAAACAGACTTTGAAAAGTTTATTTTCTATTGACAAGCAACACTGGACTCTATTCTGTTCACAAGAACATGGTGTATTATCTATTGTAAACTTTTTAATGACTTTCAGTGGATGGAGTAGTGAGTTTCCAGTGGCTGACTTTCACTACAATGGAGTAGTACTACCATGTGGCAATGTAGTAGAATTTCTTCAGTATTTGTTTCTTTGTTATCTTTTCAGTTTTATGTTGTATTACATGCAAGAGTATTCAGTAAATGAGTGATGTCCCATTTATTGTCTTTTTGAGGCTTTTAATCCTGTGTTGAAACAAGTATTGCACAAATGCAAATGGTAAATATTTCAGTGTTTTCCAGAATGTGACAACAGATACTGATATTTGTGATAGATATTGATTACATGGCATTCTGTACTAAATATATGTTTTCATGGTGGTATCTGCATGAAGAAAATTGCACATATGTTCACTACTACATAATGTTTCTAAAAAATTCATTTTAATTGTCTTCTAGGTTTGATAATTTGCAGGTGCACCAAAGATACTATGTGATGGAACAATTTAAAAGCAAACACACTATTTCCAAATGGGGGAATACATTTTTACCTTCATGAAGCTGTATTGAAGATGCAATAGCATTTCAGCATTCTTTTTAGGTGTTGTCACTTAAAGAACTCTAAGGAGTCCTGTGTGCAAACTCAGATTCACTCTTACATAATTGCTGTTAACCAGTGTTAAGGTAAAGATTTTTTTGTATTCCCGGGAATGTAGGACTTTTGGGCAAGGGCAAATCCCCATCTGTGTTAGGTAACATAAGACCATTTGTTGAAGTGAAATGTATGATGTGATTCTTTTCTATCTGTTTAAGAGTCTAAGCTGTGCATCTATGATGATGTTTGTCCATAGCTGTTCTTGTCACTTTGAGAACTTAGGCCTAAGGGGTCATCTCCAAAGCCTATTGAGGTTTTCGTTAGCTCTAATGCTGAGTTATTTGAAATGTGTTTAGAATCAAGTACACAAAGAATTAGGAAAATGTTGGAAAAGTATTTATGAATAACTGATGAATAAGGACAATAATGAGGATAGATAATTGCAATAATAATTCAAAAGAAAATTGTTAGAAAACCCAAAATCCTGAAGCATACTGAAAAGATACATTTTGTCGTTTTCCTTCTGTTTAATAAAGTTTAGGTTGGAAATCAAATGACATCTAGAAGTATACTGGCCACTGGGTTAAGTTTTTCACTGTGGATATCTCTGTGCTAAACTAAAGTACTTTTGCTCTCTCCACATTTTATTTATGGCAAATGAGACAGATTTGGTGGAACAGACAAGACTGGAACTTGAGTCTCTTTCAATTCAGTGGGGGAAAATTCCAGTACTGAAAGTGGAAGCTTTTTATTTTCATATTCTGTTTAACATATTATTTTATCCATGCGTTTATTACTACATAAAGCCTTCTATTTGTCTTTCCTCTCTGTAAATCTCTAAAATAAATGTATTCATCTGAAAATTTACACTTCAGTGCATTTTCGATGTAATTCAATATTTACCATAATATGTCAGTCTTCCTTCATGTACCTATGGAAACCATCTATAATTATAATATCAAAATCATTTAGCATAACATGTTGATATAAAGACTAAGTCTTAAACATAAAATGAATCTGCAGTGATCCTAATATCAAAGGATTGATCCTGATATCAACAGAAGCTGATTTTAGATGTGGATAAATTTTTTTGGTGCCTATGTGTTAAAAGATATTTTCTATCTCTACAATTTTCTGGGAAAAAGATTTTATCCTGCTCCTGGTTTTGATCAAGTAATAATGTCCCTTAGTAATTTGAAGTACACCTTCCCTCCTGTATTTGTATCATATTCTCTGTCCTGCCTCGTGCAACTCCTAACTAAAATTTGCAAAACACTTACATTAATGAAATGTGTTTGCAAGCCATTTTTAACATCTTTTATAAAGCTAAACTCTCCAGAATCTTCATCATTTTACAATCCCTGTACACTGCATCAATTTTTCTGCTTGCTTTATGTCTGTGTTATAGTCCCTTCAGAAGTCACATAGCATGAAAGCTGGGGGGAAAAAGTAGATTATTCCTTCTTTGGAGAGCTACTGATCATGGACAATATATTTCAAAGAAATTGGAACTGGGAGAATCTGAAGATTAGATTTATTTCAAGATTAAAGCGTCTAAATTTTTTGTTTCTATATGTAGGTGTCCTTTTATTAACGTATCTCTAAGCTCCCTTAGTAGTCAATGGAGAGGTAATCAATACAATCAATGGAACTTAGATATCTATAAAGTTGATTTATTGATCAGCTGCTCAAACCTACTGTTCAGACCTGGAACCTATTTTGGCGTGAGTTATTACTCTTTCAGTACCCTAAACTTTAGCAATACTATTCTCCAAAATGCTCATAGAATTATTAAGGTTGGAAAAGCTCTTCAACATCATCAAGTCCGACCTTTGACCAAACACCACCATGCCAACTAAACAATATGCCATGGACATGTGCCGTGTCCAGTCGTTTCTTGAACACTTCCAGGGATGATGGCTCCACCACCTCCCTGGGCTGCCTATTCCAAAGCATTTTTTTCAGTGAAGACAAAATTCCTGATGTTCAACCTGAACCTACCCTGGCACAGCTTGAGGCTATTTCCTCTTGTCATGTTGCTAGGTGTCCATGAGAAGACCCTTATCTTGCTACAACCTCCTTTCAGGTGGTTGTGGAAAGAGATATGGTCTCCCCTCAGACTCCTCCAGGAAAAAACACTTAACCAGGATATGATAAATGATGGAGAGTGTCTTGGTGAGCTCTTCTGACAACTTCCTCAGTACCCTCAGGTGAATCCTATCCTGCCGACCCCACAGAGCTCTGAGTGTCTAAGTGGCACAGGAAGACACTAGCTACTTTCTCCTGGATTGTAGAGGGTCTCCTGTCTACAGCTCAGGGTGCTGGTAGCCCTGAGGATAATTGGTCTTTCTGTTAGAGACTGAGGCAAAGAAGGCATTAAGTAGCAGAGCCTTTTCCTCATCCTTGGTGACAATGTTCCCTTCATGTCCAATACAGGATGGAGATTTTCCTTGGCCCTCCTTCTGTTGTTAATGTATTTTTAAAACCACTTTTATTAATCTTTCATGAGGTGGACAGATTGAGCTCTAGCTGAGCTTTCACCCTCCTAATTTTGTCTCTACATGATATAACAATATCCTTGTATTCTTCCTGAGTTGCCTGGCCCTTCTTCCAAAAGGCATAAATTCCCTTTTCCCCCTGAGTTCCAGTGAAATCTTCAGTGTTATTATCTGATTAGAAGAGGTGCCTCTCCCTGAATTAAAGTGCAAATGAGACCATATGCTGGTCAATAGTATGGATTTTATTTGATAGTTAATGCAAGGTAGAGAGATAGAAAGACATGGAGGAGGGAAGAAAGAGATTGGGAGAGAGAGATCAAGAAAAAGATATCACCACCAGGAGGATCCTGCGGTTTCCCACTGGTCTTTCTTCATCCTGCTCCTCAATTTTAGGGATTCCAGAGTTGTTCTTCTGGAGGTACCACTTTTATACAGTCCTGGGTATCTGTGGGGTAGATGTTGTTCCCACAACTTGGGTTTCCCCCTGTATGCCACAGTGTGAATTTTTTGTCCACATAAATCTAATCTTAAATTTCCATAATCTGCACAGTGAAATTCTGTCTGGTGTGTTAATTCCAAATCTTCACCTTTGTTAGGCCTGGAATTAATGCCTTCCTGTTTTGGCATCTGTGATTATCTCAAGTCCCTGCTGCAGAGATTTATCTTATGGGAACTGCCTTCTTTAACAGTGTTGTAAGACATGCAACTACATTCTTGAAGTCCTTACTTTCAGCCAGGCCAGTCTTCCCTGACGGCTCATCTTTTGGCCCATAGCCTTCCTGGACCCCTTTCTTATAAAGGACTGCTTCCCAAGAGGCTCTCTGAACCAGTGTCCTGAAAAGGCCAAAGTCTGACCTCCAGAAGTCCAAGGTAGAGGTTTTGTTGATCTCCTTTGTTATTTCACCAAGGATTGAAAACTCTATAATTTTATGGTCGCTATGCTCTCCAACTACCATATCTCCCACCAGCCCTCCTCTGTAAAGAGCAGGTCTATCAGGGCAGTGCCCCTGGTAGGCTCACTTACCAGCTGTGTCAGGAAGCTCCACACACTCCAGGAACCTTCTAGAACTGCCTCCTTTCCAATATGTTGAGCTTCCAATAGACATCCAGCAAGTTAAAGTCTCCCACAAGAACAGGGGCTGGCGATCTTGAAACTGCAGTCAGGCACCTCTAGAGTACATCATCTTCCTCTTCATCCTGGTTGGGTGGCCTATGATAGACTGCTACCAGGATGTCTGTCTTGATGGCCTTCCCCCTGATCCTCATCCACAGGCACTCAGCCTTATCGTCACACTCCTTGAGCTCCCTCAAACTCCTCCCAAATGCACAGAGCCACCCGTCTGCTGCTCCTTCCTCACCTGTCCCTCTTGAAGAGCCTGTGGCCATCCATTGCAACACCCCAGTCATGCAAGTCATATCTCACCACTCTTCTCTGATGGTAACTCTGTCATAGCTTGCTTTCTGTACCATGGCTTCCAGCTCCTGTTGTTTGCTCCCATGCTGGGGGCACTGGTGTACCCGCACTTCAGCTGGGCTGATTTCACCCCTGACTCTGGCTTACCTCCCTTAGCCTCATCTCTGGAGAGCCTGGTGTCATCCCCTTCCCCCCCTGAACCTCTGTAAAGCCCTCTCAATCAGCCCTGCCAACTCACGGTCTAGGATCATTTTCCCCTCTTAGACAGGTAAACCACAGTTCTCCAGGCTTCAGACACGCCTCCAAACAGTTCAAAACAGGACCAAGAAGGGAGAGGGAAGGTTGTAATGCTGGGTAGAAAGACAGTATAAAGAGGAAATGTGTCAGCTTCATCAGAAGCTGGGGAATTCCCAGAAGAGGAGCAGCGTATTTAAGCAATTGCTAGTGAAGTTCTACATAGAGGATTGCACAGTCAGATGACACACGGCTGAGAAGAATATCCCAAAGGGGAAGTCATGATAGCTCTGTATTTTCAGGTGAAGGTAGGTCAGAGGATAGAAATGATCAAACAGACAATTAGAAAATAAGCACAATTTAAAGATTTTTTTCTTTGACAGGTAGTGTGGCACACTCACTTTTATACAAATGTTGGAAGCTTAAGAAATAAGATAAAAAAGTTGGTATGTTATGCCTAAAATGAAGACAATGCTGAAATCAGAAGCTTGATGAAACAAAATTATTGTAACAGAACAATATAAAATTATGCTACAGAATATATAGAAATTAGGGCATAAAACATACTGATGGTGAATTAGAAGTATACATTTAAGAGGTCTTGGAATTAAGCCAAATTAGTAAACTTTCCATCTCAAATACCAGAAACTTCATTAATTGAAATCTCGGGCATAAACAATAAAGAATATTGTAGTCTGTCTGCACTGCCAGTCAAACAACTAGAGAGGTGAGCCTGACTGGTTTACCTTGAGACAGGTCAGAGAGACCCTGAGAGAAATACATAGATGACCTCAATTTTTCTGTGGAAAAAGGCCAAATCATAACAGGTGGTATCAGTAATTGTACTATAAGGTACTTGCATTCAGCATCCTTACTGAAGCATCAACAGCCAAAGAATTCACTGTTAAATTTTAGTAAGAACTAGGTGAAAATGAGAACTCTTGCTAAAAGGAAGCTAAAGGTGACATCTGCTTCAGAGAATTAAATGCTTGCAGGAAGTCCAAAGAGCATTGAAGACCATACTGGTAACACAGTGCTAGTTCACACCTATTTATGAAATGCTTGGGAAAGTCTAATAGGAGGTCAGCATGGCTAAACACAAAAGGGAAATGTTAATAATAGCAAGAAGCATGTGAACAAAGAAAAGGATTGCAGAATCTGGTGGATAAAAATGTAAACATAGTTGGACCAAAAAAGTGTTTATGAAAAGCTGTGTAAAGGAGTCAAAACCAGTACTAACTCCCTGAGACATAAAGAAAAAGAAGCGTCTCATTACTGTAAATGAGTAGTAAGCATTAAAGGAATTCCTGGAAAATACCATGACACTATAGAAAAACGTAAATTAATTCTTTGCCATGAGAAAGACAGAGATATTGCCATAGCAGAATTTTTTCATGATGGGGACATGCTGGAAAATCTGAAATTAAAGTAAGAGACTTAGGAGAGTTACAAATAAGGAGAAAAAGCACCACCCTGCTACTAAGACTAGGCAGCATTCACCTGGACAACTAAACAAACTTTCTAGGAATTTTAGGAAAAAATATGTGAATTGTTAAAGTAATATCTAATCTTGGTCCATTGTTCTTTTGTTCTTCATATCTGGTAGGAATGCAGGTGACACCAAACTTTAGAAAAAGGTTCCATGGACTCGCATACATTCTATGTTTCATATTTTTGTGCAATCCCTTCCAGAACCTGCATAAACTTGCATCCATCACTTTCTCGTGGCAAGGGATTCCACAGATCTGCTGCCTATTGAATGGAGGGGGGAAATAATTAAAAAATATCACTTATTTTGGTTGTTTTAAACCTTAGTGGAAAAAAGTATCTGTCCCACCACTATAAGGGATTCCAAATAAATCTATAAACTCAGTCCTTTTTGAAATTCCAATGAAGTCATTCCCTTTCACGTTATTGTTATTTTCTTTTAACATTTATTTATTTTTAAGAAAGATACTGACTAATGTACTGCTCTCAAAGCACAATTGTATTAAAATAGATTCCAATTCAGATGTGTATATTTAATAAAAATAGGAAAGACAGACCTGCAGGAAATAAAAAAGGGTTTATAAGAATTGTGGTCTCTTTTCAAACAATGATAAAGACTTGGATGTACAAATAATGAAACACTTTCATCTTTTGCTGTTACATTTGTTTTAATTAGAAACTCACTGCTTTGAGAGTTATATATTGCTGCATGATATCTTTTAGGGAATCTAGTCTGACTAAGGGCAACATGCTAAGTCCTGCTTGTAAGTGGCATTAATGAGATTGCCTTCCATTAAGTGTAGTCTTTGTGTTTAGTGAGATGTGTAAAACAACAAAAAATGTCACATAAGTAAAATTTATTAGTTGTTTGCTTTGATATTCGCTTTCATACAAGTTAGAGAACTAGAGTAATAACCTCCTGTTAATGTAAATTTTTGAACCAGTAGCTAGGTACATGCCTAGTCTGTGTGTGGTTACGTACCAAAGTGTACAGCAAGAACACCTGTGCACATTGCTTGAAAAAGGCTGGCATGTAGAGCTCTGCTACACCAATACCTGAAATACCAGACTAACTCTAGTTCTTAGGGTACACCTCCAGAACAAACGTGTTTGAAATTGTACTTCCACTTCAAATGATGGTATGTATGTGTATAAAGCTATATAAACATAAATGTTTTGCAAGAGATCTCTGTTTATATATAGCTAAAGGCTGGCCCAGCAGTTCTGTGTTCACAACATATATGAAAAAGTCTAGTTGCTTAAAGGCTTGCAATGCTGTGGTAAATAACAAATAATAGTATGAGCTGAAGGTGTCTTTAAAATATGTATTGATATTGATACTGTATGATCCACAGGCTTTCATGTGTGAAATTTTCCACTAAAGAAATTCAAACTGTTCTAGAAATACTTTTTCACTTCCCCTCCTTCCAGTGTCATATTGTATAATTTATTCTGATAGTATGTAAGTTTCCTCTGCATCCAAACCCATTAACAAAATTACTTGAAAGTATTATAATGTTGCTGACTCATGTTTGGATGCCTTTGACCTGTTGCATTGAGACCTCATCTTAAATGAGTTTTTTTAATCTCCTACTTTGTCTCACCTGGCTTTACTTTAAAGTCAGTATATATGATGATATCAAAATTTTGCCATATTTTATTTTCTGCTGAGAGAGGTGGATATAGTTCATAAAGTGTCTTCTATAGAGCTGTAGGGTATGCAGTAGCTGACAAGGTATGCAATAAAACAGAAAATGCTTTGTCAATCAGTGTTCAAAAATTCTATGTCCTTAAAAAGTACTTATAGGACTGATTCTTATCAATATTTTTGTTCCAGTTTCTTCAGAAAGATTAGCTCAAATAATTATCCCTATCATATTTGCTGACACTGAAACTTCTACGTATTTCTGAAGTTTGGTCTTGTTCCAATTCAATCAAATCCATTTTTACTTTAAAGACTGGAATTTAGCTATCCTCAAAATTTGAAGTGATGGTCAGAAAAGTAATTTTCAGAGCAGTTTATCTACTTGTCATGTGTCATGTGCTCACTCGTCATAGTTTTCTGTGTGCACAATGATTAATAAAAATGATAAAGCTTCAACAGTGCTTGAAACAGTAAGTGGGTTACACAATTTGTGAGCTATAGAGTTTGAGTTCAGCAATAATTTTACAGCAACATTTATTTTTTTTTTTTTTTACCTGTACTTTTTGAAGAAAGCAAATATAGAAGTTGGGATGATTAAAATATATTGTTTATCTTTCTTCTGAAAATCATCAAAGAAATGTTATGTATACATTTTTAGGTTATCTTATATTCTAATATTAGTAAATACTGAATTTTTAATAATTTCATTCAATTTATTTCTGATTCAACATTCATAATTGAACCTAGTGTCTTGTATTAAGTTTCCTGTGGGCAAGATAATGTTTTTTCCACCACAGATTAATTTGACACCTTCATATTTTAAATCAGTTTAGTTCATATTATCTTTTATATCATCAATTAATTTTGAAAGTAATGACCATCTATTTGTTGATCACACCTCATAAGCGCCGAAATATTTGCAGTAAAAGTAAAAAGTCTGTGTGTTTATTGAAAATATAGTATTTTTTCTCTGTGTCAAGTGGAATTTTTTTAAGATGTAAGGACTTTATTATGTGAAAGGTAGTTAGCTATGATATGCCCTCAAAAGAAACTCAAGAGGATCTGAATCTGTTTTGAACAAGTAACTAGATAATCAGACTATATTTTTGATGTACTATATTCACTGCTGTACACACTGAACAAGTTGAGATACTGCAAATTATAATATGTATTTCACTGCCATTTTTCCCTATGAATTTGTGGTATATGACACATTTTGAAGCTTTCTGTCATTTTCTGAAATAGAAGTCAGCAACAGCATTCTTATCATGTTCATCGGTCTTAACACTTCAATTCATCTGTTTACTTTCTATCTCCAGATCAGCCCTTTGACAGATGCTGGAATCTGTGCATGTCAATACATGAACAAGAAAAGGAATCACTAAGGGGGTTATTTCTGTCTTTGAAAGACAAATCTGTTGAGGTTAAGAAAGAACCTTTGAGGTTAAGATGGAGACTCTGATTGGTCAAGTCAGAGTAGTCCAAAAACCCATTTTTTTTTTTTTTTTTAATGAATTTTCACTAAAAAGTAGGTACTGATGGCAGTTACCAGGAAGAACAGCTTAATGCTATAATAAAAAATGTCAGATGGAAAATTCAGCCGCTTTGAAAAAAGGCTGACTGATTGTGACTATGCTCAGTAATAGGAACGGTTTCCATAGTATAGAGTACGTGGCTACTGGTTCAGTATAAACAGTGCAACTACTCTCATAGACTTAAAATTATCATAGAAGGTTTCTAAAACACTTTTCAAATAATTTCTGCTGTCAGCTAATTCCCTGAACACACTCTTTTGGCACAAAAATTATTAGTTGTAAAAGGGAAAAAAATAGGATTGATGAGACTAAATGAGGAAGTTAGTATACTTCTATCTAAACATTTGTATACAATGATAAAGTCATTGGTACTGCCATTATGCAAAGTATGAAAGCTCCTACCTTGCTATTTACCCAGAGGAAATGTCGAATAATTCTAGTTTATGAATGGAAAAGATAAAAATGTTTCCTAGTTTCTAAAAGTTGCTTTCAAAGATTATGTTGAGTACTGACTGCTCATCTGTAGTGATTTCCCTTCTTCTTAAATTTAATTAAAGATACACATATTCATATGAGAGCTTTTTTGAGAAGAATCCCCGTGTCCCTTCCCCACCTTGTTCGCTCGTATTATTGCAAATGAAGATTATTATTCCTCATATAATAAGAAATAAGTTTCTCAGGTTGAGGGGCATAAAGATCTTCTCATTGAGAAGATCATTTCTCTTCATCCCATTCTTTAGTGTATGTGTCTAAAATTGGCCTGCTAAGGCCTTGATTTGGGAAAACATCTCAATACAAGCTGAACTCCTGTTGACTATACTGTGAAATGTACATGTTGACTATATAACAGCACCAAGTATAGATTCTGATGAGATTTAATATGGTCTTGAGTGCTTTTCTAAACAGAAGTAAAATTTTCAGCCAGCGAAATACTGCTTGCTAAGATATGTTAAATACCTGCTCCAGACTTACTGCTATTTTAAAAATGAAAATATTGTTTTAGTGCGCCCTAGAATAGAATAAATCAGTATATCAAAGAAAAGGAAACCTAGGAATCTCAGTAATGAAAATGAAGTGGCTGTGTAATTTGCACTACTTATCAAACTATAAATATATTAATCTTGTTTATGGATTTATCTGATCTTGTCCATTGTTATCTGTTTTATGGAAAATGATTGGCCAATGGAAAATTCATGCCAAAGAAACATTTTTCTTTAACTATCATATAAAACAAAATGAGCAAATAAGATTACTAAACAAAAGCTCTAGGAAATAAAAGACATAAATATGGAGATTCATTTTTCCATTCTGGAATGCTATGACATCAAAGCTCCCCTCACTTTCTCCCCACATCAAGCTTTAAAAATTTTTGGACTTCAAAAATCAAGAGAGCACAGGATTCTTATGACAAATCAACTACCAACAGTGACTGAATGAATCCTGAGGTGAAAGGAGATTGTTGTGTCTTACTGTAGCACTAACAAACAGTAAAAGTGAAAGGACACATTCCCTGTCTGCTCATGGTATTCACTGAAATAGTGTTGTGTTCTGAAAGTTGCAAATTAAGTTGCACCGAACCCTTAAAGACTGCTAGCTAAGCCATAAACCATGATTGCAATTCAGTGATTAGGAACCAATTAAGTGTATGGCACTTGAGGCAAAGAATGAAAGACTAAGTTACTATTGACTTTCAGTGCATAAAACAACCTCACAGTTCAGCCCATTTGCTTTCCAATCTTAAAGTAAAACATACCAAAGACAATTAAAAACATTCTGAATGCACTCAGGTGTAAATACACTTAAATGCAACTACCAAAGGAAATTATTTTATATCAGGAAAAGTATGAAGAGTCACTTAATCTGAGCCATGCAATCAACCTTTAGGATGACTTATTGCTAATAGGGTTTTCAGACAGATATCTCTCAAAATAAGAACTTCAGTGCTCAAGGTCTGATCCTGATATCCTCCAAGCACATAAACTTTTGGGCACTGACTTTCATTATAAACAAACTTGCCTCTTTGATCTATCTGAGTCACTGTACAGAAATACCTAGTAAAGTAAAGGATGTACAGACACCAGCTGCCAGACCCTGCTCTTATATTCCTGGCCCATGGAACACTTCCCACAGCATCCTCATGATTAGGATATTTGTGGCTGCAAAGACAGACAATAATCTTCAAATCTCCTGTGGACTCATGCTCTGAATTAAGAGTTATTAGAATAAGTTCTTACAAGACATATCTTCAATTTTGTAGTTCAACATTTCTCCTTTTTTTAGCCAAAGCTCACTGAATAACAATATGCATTCAATTTATAATATTATAGTTTTGATTCTCTTTTTGTCTTTGTTGCCATCCTTTCTGACAAATGAATTCAGTTTAAATAAGAACCATAGCTGACAATTTATTTAATTGGGGTCATTTCTCCTCTGTCTTCTTTTTTTCCCTTCTCTGTTTTCCTCGCTGACTGTTTTAAGCGCTGCAATCCAACTTTTTGCTACTGTCTCCAATTCAAGAATTAATTGTATTGCTTAGAGTCTTCTGGTTGAAAGAAATGAAATTTGAATCAACCTCAGGGATATTAGTTGTTTTAATATGGAAACTTCTCCTTAAAATCTACACAAGTGATCATTGGCATAAAACATTTAGATGTAGAGAAGAATAGTTCCAATTAAAGAAGTGTATTTTTCTTTAAAGATTTCTCAAGCTACTTCTGTAATGAAATATAAGGGGTTTTTTGGTGAGTTTTGGAGGTTTTTTGGCTGGTTGGTTTTCTGTGTGGGAGGGTATGGGGGAGTGTTATTATTATGCCTTTATTTTATTTTGGGAGTGGAGAAACTAAGACTCTTTAGAAATGTAGAATTTAAGAAAAAAATCTTATTTCTTATTTTCCACTCTAGTAGAGAGCTCAAATGGCATAATTCAGCTTTTGAGTGCCAAGTACAGACAAAATATTCTAATGCTCTTTTGGGTTTCAAGTTCAAGTTTGTCGTTCCGCACACCATAACATTACTTTTACTGGCAAAATCCAGAAGAAAACCTAGATTTAATCTTGCTGTTCCAAACACCAGGATGTGTGACTTGTGAGTATCCTTAAAACCTTTTTTTCTGTACTCTAATATCGCACAAACAGCATGGCTTCAAGAACTCTATCTTTAAAAATCAGCTCTACAATGTGTTTTGTAAGCGTGCCCCACTACATGTCTGCATAGCCTTTCCCTTGTGTGCACTCACCAGGCTGTGTTAATTACTGATTCCAACTCTTAGCTAAAAATTTTGTTTGATGTACTGGAATTTGTCTAATACACACTGACAGTGTTATACAGTGGTCTTAAATATCAAGATAAGTCAGTAACCTTCCCCTTTTCCCTTTATTAATATAGGATGATTTCCTCTTCTAAACAGCACAAGAATGAAGGTTCTAGTATGCAGACAGGTCTGGAATGCAGAATCTGAGTTTATTTCCCTGACCTAAATTGAGCAAAATACCACCTTGCAACTTGTTAAAACGGCTAGCAATTGCTTATAAACTAGCCAATATTATCTTTTGACTTTTATCCAGTTGTGACACCTTACAGATAGAAGTTAAAATCATAACTTAGAGCTTGAAAATTTTGCACTATTAATCTCAATCTCAATATAGAGATGTTTTTGAGTATTTTCTTCTCAAATTTCAAGTTTTGTCTATATCATAAGAAATTAAAATATTTTTTTCTACTCCATGACTGATAAATAAGGAAGATTTTCATGCAAGAATATGACTCCAGGAGTAATGGCTCTGCTAAACCAGGAAAAAGCATTATATATTGTGAGGATAAAATCAAAGGAATAGGAATAAATGAATTTTTCAAATGTTATAGGAGATACTTCGTGACTGTGTAATTTAGAACCAAACAGGTACTAAGCATCTGCTAATGACTTTTCAGATTTGAGGCATGCTGGAGTTATTTCAAAGAATATTTTAGCACTGTTTGAGAGATCAGATAGTACAAAGGGAAGACTGCATATAGATCTAGTTCTCTGGGTTTTTTGTAAAAAGAAACAATGAAAGCTCTAATATGTTTTGTGGTAGGTTAACTCTAGCTGTGTGCCAGGAGTTCACCAAAGCCTCTATATCATTCCCTTTCCTCATCTGGACAACGGAGAGGAAATAACACAAAAGACTTCTGGGTCAAGATAAGGGTGGGGAGAGATCAGTCGGTAATTACCCTTATGGTAAAAACAGACTTACTTGGGGAAAATACTTAATTTATTGCCAATCAGATCAGAGTAGGAATACAGAAAATAAAACAAAATCTTTAAAATATCTTCTCTCCACCCCTCTCTTCTTCCTGTGTTTAACTCTGCGCATTTGATTTCTACTTCCCTCCTTGCAGCAGGGCAGGGAGACAGGGAATAGGGACTGTGGTCAGATCATCACGTGTTGTCTCTGCTGCTGCTTCCTCCTCATGTGAAGGACTCCTCACACTCTTTCACTGCTCCAGTGTAGGGTTGCCCCCACAGGAGTTCTCTGTGAAGTTCTGAATCCTTCTCACAGGCTGCAGTTCTTCATGAACTGCCCCAGCATGAGTCCCTTCCATGGGGTGCAGTCCTTCAGGAACAGGCTGCTCCAGAGTGGGTCCCCTACAGGGTAACAAGGTCTGACAGCAAACCTGCTCCAGCGTGGGCTCCTCTCTCCATAAGCCCACAAATCCTGCCAGAAGCCCACTTCAGCATGGCTTTACAGCCTCCTTTGGGCATTCAGCTGCTGTGATGTGGCTGTTTCTCTAATGTGCTCTCATTCCTTTCTCCAGCAGAAGTAGTTGCATGTTTTTTCCCCCTTATCCCAGCTACCACAGTTGTTGATGGGCTCAGCCTTGGCCAGTGGCAGGTTCATTTTGGAGTCATTGGCTCCATCAGACATAAATGAGGCTTCCAGTAACTTCTTACAGCAGCCACCCTGCAGCCTTCTACAGCCCCCACTACAAAAACCTCACCATGCAAACTCAAATAATTTTTGAAAAAAATTCTGACTTATAAGCAAAAATGAGTGAGTGTAGGAGGTTGTTTATCATATAAACTATCATTGAGTAATTGCGTTAATTTAACATTTAAAGCAACCCATTTTTTCAAAGAGGAGCACAGAATTATCTTCTAGGACCGGAATTGTGGTTTGTATTTATTGTGTTTGTATAATTATATATGTGTGTTCATGCATGTGTATATGTGTGTGTGTATATATATATATACATAATGTAATGAGCAGAAAAATAGAGTTTGTCTTCTACTAAAAAACAAGAAGTCAAAAAGGATTTTCTAAGCACAATATTTTTCAGATGCTCAACCTCAGCTATTCTAATGAAATATTTAAATAATTTAGGCATTGCCAGCTATGAAGGATTTGGTAAATGTTGTACATACTTTGTTTTTCTAAATCTACTGTTGATTAATACATTTCTCAGAAAATAAATGGTGGTGGTTGTTTCTGTCAGAATCACTGTTTAGTTCTCTACTTAGTAAAAAACTGTCAAATGAAGCCTAATCTCAAGAAAAACACACTTAAAATCACCCTTAAATAAACAGAAACAAGGTGAGATGTGTGAGGCTTTGTCCATTCTCATAATCTTGAATGATTCTATGCTATACCCCTCACTGTTATCCTGACCGCTGTTTAGACATCTTGGGTGATGTCATTTGAATCAATTTCTTTTTTCCCCTAAATCTCAGTTTTTCATACTTTCAAGTGCCGACATATTCTAGTTGTTATAATCAAATAATATGTCATTCTTGTGATCAAGAACTGATTGAGAATGTGAAGCACTTTTTAATTTTAACAGTTTATGACATTATAATCAGGATTTGATTTTATATCATTGTTTCACTTTGTTATGTAATGACTGTGCTTGGAAGGTAAGTAGAAGTTGTGCTGCCTCTTGATGACAGAAAACGGAAGCTGTGGAAGAGAAATTCAGTCAGGCAGGAACGATTAATTACAAAAATTTACTCCAATTGTACTCAAAAATTGTGTGATATAAATTCTGTGATATAAAGATTAAATACAGTGTCCGCAGCATTGCAATGTTATATTATTGCATTTTGTGAAAGAAATACCAAATAAAAGAACTCAGTTCAGCAACTTGTTTTCTGTGAACTTGGACTGAATAATTTTGCAAACCTTCTTTCTCTTTTGATATGGTAAGAAAAAACAGCAATTAATAGAGTATACATAACATTCTTATAGAGAGGTGATATATAGAAGACTAGGTCAGTTTTGACACTTGAAGTTGAAATATATAAATTATTTCATCTAATGTGCAATTGAAAAAAATGAAGCAAGGACTTAGTTTTATATCAGAGAATATAAACTACTTTATTAGAAATATGATGGAAACATCTCTTAGATTTTCCACTTTATCTATGTATACCGTCGAGATTCATGCAATTCTTTATCATTCCTTGTGTCCCTAAAATATGTCTCTGTATGTGTGTATACGATATCCAATATGTATGTATATGATATCCAGCTTTACGCACTGTTTTATGTTTCTAGGATGGGTGAAAGAAGCATGCTTTCTTATCTTCTATGTGCCATGGAAACTAATATCAAGTATCATTTTCTGTTCTGAGAAAAGTTGTGTAGAACTAACTGGATCATGGAAGTGTATTGCACAGCAACAGCAGAAAAGTTTACTACTGGCTCTTCTACACCTTTTTCTTATGATTACTTGCTGCTTTCCACTGGAGAAAGTTATGATAGAGATCTGAACTCATATCCAGCCAAGAATCTTTTCAATGTTATAATGATACAGCAACACTCATTGGCGTGAACAGAGGTTGAGTATAAACCGAGTGACAAGAAGTCTCACAATAAAGGAATATAGACCTTTCTTGTAACTTGAGATATGATCTAGTTGTGAGCATACACAAATTAATACAGTATCAGCAGTGGATATCAACTTTATTAAACTCCCCGCAAGCTCAGCTACCATACTGACACAGGAGACAAGTTCAGGAGAAAATGGTAAAGGTGTTGCTTTGAGGGTAAAAAACAAACACAATGGGGAAGACATTAAGAAATTTTCCCTGAATTGTAAAAAGTGGAAGTATATCTGGAAGTGAGAATAGTTGAAGATTCTTTCCCCTTATGCAAAACAAAACCCAAATAAAACTGTGAATAAGTTCCTTGAATGTGTATTTTAACAAAATATTGCTACAAAAGTTAGGAAGCCACAGTATCTGAAATACATTTACAATTCACAGCTTTTGTGTTCTATATATATGTACAGGAAAAAAAAATAGGCAATACTAATGCAACAAGAGTCTGAAAAACAAGAGTAGCTGCATATGTAATCTCAGCATTACAGGAAGAATTCAGATAGAAAACTTAAATGTATGTGTAGAGAGAAAGAGGGAGACATCATCTTCCTCTTCTCTCTCTAGGCTTTTTTTTTTTTTTTTTCCTTAAAGGATTCTCAAAAAGAATTTTGAATAGCTTTACCTACAATAGATAATTTGGTAAGTTTTTCTTACCATAGATATTTTGGAATAATATAAACATTTCAGATGACTAAATAAAAAGGATGCAAATATTTCAATCAGGTTAAACAGTTCATAAACAGCTTCAATTAATTTGAGAATGCATGGAAAGGTTAATAACAAGGAAATAAAGAAATTACTGACATCAGCTAAGGTAGTTGCTTAGGAGTAAGTCCATTTTGTTTCAAGAGTACAAAAAATACTTTACTGATATCTGATCCTATATCCTTCAACTTTTTCATTACTCCTTCCCTCTCTCTGCTTTTCTCTATCTCAAATGCTATGTAAAATCTCTATATCACAAATATGGAGATTTAAAACCATTCTAGCTCCTAGTTATCAAAAGTCAAGTCAAATGGGGAAGCGTCAGCCACAAGTGATTTATTCTTAGCACAGTATGGTTTAATACTTTTATCAGGAGTATGGTGTGGGGGGGAAAAAAATTGCTAATAGGTATTCATATGACATACAATTGTTCCAGTATCAAAAAGGAACAAAAATTCAGCAAAAATTCAAAAGCTTGCTATAGGAAAAGAGTAGCGTTTTTAATAATTACACTGTGAGAAGCTATATAGTTGGAAGTAATGATGCTGAAATTAATAATTATGAATAACCACTTTAACCTTCCAATGGTGTTGTTTCTGAGATAAAACTGTCTTAGCTATCAAAGCAGGGAAAGAGTAGTTCCTGTGCATACAGGTAAGGAAGGTTGGTTTCTCCTCCAAACACCATCTTAAGTTTAAAAACATGTATTTTAAGCTGTATTTTAATATTTGTAAGCTGAAAATATCAAAGCTGAAAAAAATTATGAAATTAAAATAATATGTTAAAAAGAGAGAATTATCTCAGTCTTACTAAATAGAAATTTTAGTAGGCCTCATCATCATTTACAGGTATATAAATGTGAAGGTTATATCTGAAAAGCAGCTGATTAATCTATCAAACAAGTGCACTTTACTCACAGAGTATATGTTTAACTGCAAGGCAAATTAAAGTTGAAAATTATTTATCCAAAACAAAAAACAAAACAAAAAAAACCTGTCAATATGGAAATTTGACCAGCAGTAAGGGTTTTTTTAAGGGGAAATTCCATCACAACCAAAATGTTCTGGATCCTCTTGAAGAAATTCTATGTCCTCTTAAGAAGGAGCTCAGTCTTGCAAACCTCCTGTGTCTGTCATCTAAATAAATAGCTTTAATTTAACTATTGCATATATCTTTAGGTGGCTAGGTTTTCAAGTCCATAGGGTTTTAGTTCAGAGAGCTAACATTCCCCTGATTTTCTGTGTGAAGTTTCCTTGATTGAGCTGCTTTTGTTTCCATTAAGTACAGCTCTGCAAAACTGGCTTTAATGTAGGCTGATTCTGTAGGAGGACTACAAGTGCAGAGATTTATGAGTGTTCATCTAAAAGGTCTAAATAGCCACCGCTCCCAGGGCCCTCTCTGTAACACGCTGTATCGGTTTTACTCGCTTCAGCACATTCTGTTCTGTCAAAAGATTGTGACTTGGCAGCAGGAAGGAATTTGGGTGCTTTGCTCCTCTTGAAATGTGGGTGGAGTGGAAGTCTTTTCAGAGAGAAGAGAAACTTTCCTCTCTTGGCAAGCGAGCGTGCCAGCTGGGCAAGCAAAGAACTGATGTGGTAAACACGGGAGCCTGCTGTTCAGGATGCCTGGAAATGCTCAAAGAGAAGTGGGAAGGCAGGATTCACAGCTTAGAAAATGACATTTCTTAGAAGGGGCTGTGAAGGGATTGCTGTTGCTGAGGAAGAGGTTAAATGTCTCTATAGATAGACTGAAGGGAAAGGCCCATGTTAGTAATAAAGTGGCAAAAGGTGTGAAAAAATGCTTGGGTTATTCTGTTCTGTTTTGTCTATTAGAGGTGAGATTTCCCTTTTAGAAATATTCTTGTTATAACTCTTCTGTTCATGTTTTGCACATTTTTTTGTTATCTTTGGTTTAAGAGTAAGAATGCAGATCTACCTCAAAAATCATATTGGTGTGTGATCCTGGGATTACTGGGTTTTACTGCAAGTACAATCACTGATTGTTCTATCAACTTTGTTATTCAGGAAGTAACATCTCTTTTCTGAGGGGCAAAGCCAATCATTCAACATTTAGAGGATCAAAAGTAGTGAGCCTTATGGATAAAATCGGGGAAGTAGTTTCATGAGCTTTTGTTTCTTCAGGCAAGCTTTGAACTGAAAATCTGAATTTGCCTTCCAGTTAGGTGTCAATATGAAGAAGATGTTGCCATCATCTCCAAAAGTCTTAAAGAGCAGTGGGACTCGGTTTTGTTTTCATCTCTCTGATACAGGAATAGCGAGAAAGGATAGAGGTTGTCTTTTTCTCAGTCAATATCTTTTTCAGTTATATTTTCAGTGTGATGTTTAATTTAGGGATAACTCTGTAATTAATTTATTTGCAACAGCTGCATATAGCAAAAGCCTTGAAAGAATCACAAACATAACCAATGAGATTATGTTATGCTCTGGATAAGAAATGGATCTTCTTTTACATTGAGAAATGGAAAAATCAACAGGTAGATGAAGAGCTGGCAAGCAGCTGTATAGACAATCTTGTTATTCTCTTTTCCTGAGATATACATGGCACTCAGTTTTCCCATCTGGGGTACTGATATGTACAGTATTATAAATATGTCATTTACTCAGCTTTTCACTTGAAAGCTACATAGCTTGGCAATGTTTGAGGAACATAATGCACAATAAAAGGAATAGTTGTAAGCTCAAGGCCCCATTGCAGCTTATTAGCAGAGCTGTGTCCTCTGTAGACTTGCAAGGATTTGGAGAGATTGAGTACTGGCAAGCAAAGCCTTATTGTTGAATGAGCAGCCCCTCTAATGAACCCAGAAAGGCTCAGCTTAGCACAGCCTCTGGTGTGGCTCACATGGATTGAATTGTAAATGAAACTGGTGTAAAACTGCAATGCATTCATGCAATGGTGCATTATGTAGGTTTAATTTTATGTGACCTGGAAGGAACATCGGAGTAAAATCACCCCAAATATTTTTATTAATAACCACAGTAAATTAATTTCTTTTACACAAAATAGAAGAGCTTGCTGGAGTCTTAAATTATTATAGTTTCTTTTAAAATATCTTCTAAATACTTTTTTAAAAAATCAGTTTTAGAATTATATGCATCAAGAGTTTATAGATATTTCAACTACAGCAGTTTTGATAATCACAAAGTGATTTCTAGAAGGTCTCCAATGAGTAAATTGAATGAGTAAATTTTGGATTTGATCCCAATATGTAAATATCTATAGACTTTTATCTCTCACCAATTTTAAGATAGGAATCTAAAACTGGAAGAAGGTGGATCTGCTCCTTATTTTGTGCAGGTGAATTTGTCTGATTAATCCTTCATGTACTATGAAAGTGAAGGAGTCTTTCCCTTAGGCTTTGAAATAATAACAGAACAAAATCTGATCTTCTAGAAGTCACTGTAGTAACTGTACTTCTTCTTCCTGTGTCCTTCCAGTTTTGGTCAGCAACACTGGAAAAAACAGATGGACCCAGTCTATCAATACATAATTTTGTGGCTAATGTCATTATTACAAGTTTACGTTTTTCACTTAGGAGGTGGTCTATGCAGTACCAGGGTTGTTGGCATTAGATAAGATTCACCTTTCTGAAAGGGGGAAGAGGGTCTTTGCTCACGAGCTACCAGAGCTCATCGACAGAGTTTTAAACTGACCTGAGAGGAGCAGAGTAGATACCAGGTTTGGCTGTGCTAGCAAGTGACCTCAGCCTAGTAGACTGCAGCACATGAGACATCTTACAGGGTTGAGCTAGGGGCTCCTAAAAGAATAGATTTCAACCACTGAAAGCACCTAAATACCAGAAGAAATACCACAAAGGAATCAAGATAGGCTCTCCTAAGAAGGTGTCACATCTGTCAGTGCAGCTGAAGTGCCCCTCCACCGGTGCACACAGCATCATCAACAAAGAGGAGGAGTGGGAAGCCACTGTGCTGCTAGAAAGTTATGACCTGGATGCCCTTAGTGAAATTTGATGTAATATGCCTGTAAAAGCCACTTCTTTTCTTCTTGTCTTATACATATCATCATACCATGATGAAAGCTTTGGGGTCTTTAAACAGAGGCATGCAGAAAGAACGGATCCTCCGCTTTATGATATCCAATGGACTTTTTCTACATAGAATTTTCAAGAGAAGTAAATACGAGAAACTAGGAGATTCCATTCTGACTCCCGTTGCCATTATTTCTGTCTTATGCAGGAAGTTGGGAAGAATCCTTCTCTTACTCATTTAATCATTCCTGGTGAAATGTTGTTACTGATGAAAAAACTTCTGTACAAAATATAAAATAGAAATGTGATGCTATTGTTTTACTTATGCTTTTAACTTTAAACAACAAATAAACTTTTTTTATTCTTGGGAATATCAATACAAGGCAATAGCTGAAATATGTCAAGTGAGTTGAAGAGCCCAAAAAGCAGGTTTTAGAAGTTGACACTCTTGGTATAATGAAAGAGAGCTCCTGAAAATGACTCAGAGGACATAAGGAACCAATATGTTTTGTTTTCTTGTTCCTCCTAAGTTGTTCCTGATACCCAATTTCATACACATAGCTGTCAGGTTATCTATGAGATGTCAGTTCAGAACTTTATGCAGTCATCTCTGAGCTTGCAATGGTTTTTGACAAGTATGTAAACTCTGTGAATTGCTGTAAGAAGAATTGTACTGAACAACCTCTTATCCAGGAGATATTTTTTCAAAACACCTCCCTGAGGAAATATTTTACACATGGTCTCAATGACCTGAAATAGCTTGTTGAAAGGAGTTGATTTAATGTGTATGGCACTTTCAAGGTGATGGTCAGCAATATGCAACTAGAAGCTGTAGAACAATAGTGTTTATACCACTGTGGACTAAGAAAATAATTTGCTGCATTTGAACCAAAAAAAGCAAAGCGGTGTCTTTCAATTAACTAACTTCATTAGAAGAGTTATAAATGAAGGACAACACCTGTTGTAAGACTTGTAACAATATTTTAAAAGCAAATGTTGATTTGTGAATGCTGGCAGAAGAACTTTGACAATATTTATCTCATTAATTTTAAAATTAATTTTTTTCTCAGATGTCTGAATTCAAACTTGCTTTTATTTGAAAGCAGGTTTATACTTTCCATTTCAATTACAAAAGTATGTATCTTACAATATGCTTTATAGCTGCAGTTGCTCCCTAGCAACTAATGCTCCCTAGATAGCAATTTTATTAGACATGAGCAGAGGGATCTTTCATACTGGAACACAAGAAGTAGTAGGAGAAAAACTCCAATGTACAAAGAAGAAACCACCATGTTAAGGATGCATAACTATTTCAAATTGTTAGTTTTACAACAATTCGTTTATTTTGACTGGGTTATCTCAAATGACTTACTGTCTGAGTTAGAATAACAATCCTAAATTAGAATCACAATATTTTTAATTGTTTTAATACAATATAAATTGCAGAGCTTTTAATTGGATCTTCTGTTTCTGAGGTGCAATTTCACCATTGGCTTTTGCTTATTAGAACTTGTGCTGCCTTCGGGGCGAGTGGTTCCGTGCCATCCTTGGCCACACTTTTAGGATTTCACTTGAGTCAGTTCTAACAATTGTGCAGCCATGCCTGAAGAACATTATGTCATTGATCTAACTGAGAGTTATGAAGAGTGAATAATTAGTTTCTGGTCTGATCAGGAAACTGATACAACTGCCATGTGGCCACAGGCTTCCTAGACCTGACACAGGGGTGAAGGGGAGGAGGAGAACCATCCTTTTTTGGTACAGGTACAAATTCAAATCAACCTCCACTGACAACTCTGTTTGCAAGTGCCCCATTTAAATAGCTTTATAGTTTTAATTTATAAATCTGTGTGTATATATAAATATATAGGTATTTTCAAGGCTAAAATAAACCTCTGAAGGCATTGAATTTTTTTTTTTTTCACTGGCAGGTAAAAATTATTTTTGGGTCAGCTAATTGAAATTGTGGCCTTAAATTCAAGAATGATAAAAAATATTGTTTGTGAAAAAAAACCTGATACAAAAATGTCTTACATTTTTCTTTAAGTTGGATTTATCTAGAGCTTTCATTTTCATAAGTTTTATATTCTTATCTAGCACTACTCTTAATACTCTGAATTGCTTTCTTACATCTTCTAATTTCAGCTGAAATCTTTGCCAACACCACTTTATCTTTCTTGTGATTTCCATTTTGAACCTATGTTTCTTCATTTAGTTTTTTTTTCTTGTATTTCCACAACTGAGTAATACTACTTTTTTTTCCTTTCAGTGAAGGACACTGCTTCAACTAATGCAAATTGGCATTGGTTCACTGGTAAAATGGACCCAAGTTAATTTATATAAGCTTGGAACTGCCTGAAATGGCTAGGAAATAACTACTGTGTATGTGTATAAGAACAACTGAGTAGAGGCATGCAATTTTCCCTACAAAATTACAGCAATGTAAAACTGTCGTGTTTCAATATTGCTTATTTTCAAAAAATATCTTGAATATACAGCTCTTGGAAATAGGTTGTTCTAGCTAAAATACATATTTCTGTATTTTCATTGAAAATACTATAAATCAAACAGAAAAATAATTGAAAAATAGCTTTTCTTCTTATCACCTTATGTCCAGTGGGACATTTCCAAGCAGGATACTAACAGTGACAAGTGAAGAGATTACTCAGGCTTTCAAGCTAGGTATTGTTGTGTAAGATTCTACTTCCTTGGCTATTAAACAGCTGCCAGTATTATTTATATATTTTTTTAGATAAATGAAGGATGCTTTATTGCATGTATTTCATCGTTTATTTCATGTGTAAACTATACTGTATTACCTATTTTAAAAGTGCGCAAGGAAATTAAGAATAGAACACTAATAAGAATAGCCACAGATTTATAATAAATTAATTTTCTTTTTTCTGTTTTTTTTTTTTTTAATCCTTCCTTGACTTTTATCCTCCCATTCTTTTTGTCCTGAACGTGATATTACTCATACATTTTTTTACCCATAAAGGAAGACATGACAGGTATTTCTTTTGCTGGAATAAATAAGCTTTACAAATTGTAGTAAAGCACATTTTATTTTGGTAATCGAAAACATATAGAAGTAGATTTACTTAGGCCAGGTAACTTTTCCGACACTACTGTGTGAGTAGAAAACCAAATTTACTTGTAGGATGTCTTTGTATTGACCTAGGTAACTAACTATTAGATATTTACTTTACAAGAACTTCAGCATTGGCCAGCTGGTTAAAAACACAACACTTTGCACTTTTAAAGCACTTCAGTACAAAAACATCTTCATATTGTGTAATGTGGCAGGACTTTTTAGATATTGCTTGTATATTCCTTGTAGCAAAGCTGACTGAGCGCTTGCACTAATGGGAAAGATTTCTACCAAGTTGCCCTTCTAGGTTGTTCAACTGTTTCCTGTAGCAAGGGTTTTCATGCTCTCTTTTGTAAGAACTAACTTCTTTGTTTGTTGGGTTTGGTGCTTTGTTTGTTGGGTTGTTTTGGGGTTGTTTTTGCCTGCACAGAGGAAAAAGGTGCTACCACCTTGACTGACAAAGAACAGCGCTGTGGCAAATGTCAGCGACCCTTGATGCACTTTTCGGGGATTTTACTCCAGTAATGTCGTAACCACCCTTTAATGCAGTATGTGGATAGTGATGGATTACTTTCTCATCCTTACAAAACCTGCTCTTTTTTTCAATCTAAATACATCTTAATGCTTTTATGTTCCCCTTAGGCTGTGCAACACACTTAAAATTTATGGCCAAAAAATACAGTGCGCAGAGCTCAACTTCTTCTAGCTTTATTCTATGTATACAAAGCTAAAAGCAAGCAGGAGAAAGAAAAAAAAGTCTGACATTTTGTGTTGGTTTAATTTATTTTTTTCGTTTCAACAACATTTGGTAGAATGTAAGATGTGGATTACCCAGGGGAAAAAAAAAAAAAAAGCAGTAAACCAAATTTAATATCACCCCTTATTAACTTTTCCATTTTCCTGGCAGAAACTGTTTCTGTCAATACTTTAATTTCAACTGAGCTGAATGAGAAAAAAATTATAGTTTTTGGCAACATGGTAACTGCAGCTCAGATTTGTTCTATAAATGTTGTGCTCTATGGTTTCTTTCATCTAAAGTTCTTAGCTCATGACAAAAATCCTAATTCTTTTCAGGTTTTATGTTTCTGGGCTAACAGTGTTGAGCTATATTCTTACTCATGAACTCTAAGGCGAAAGTGTGAAGAGAACAAATATGCTGCTGTATAACTCCTTTAGGCGTAGCTTTTGATGTTAACACAGCAGGACAGATTTTTTTCCTAGCCATGTGCAAAAAAAAAGAAAGGAAAGGTTCATGTTGATTTTATTTATCATTGTATATGAAACATATCTCAATATTGAAAGCAACATTCTGATCTTTTAAAATATTGACACTGATGGACATCAGAGTTACCTTTTAACCACACTGAGACTGGTATAAAGAAGAGAGACAGGGAAAAAAAAGATTAGAAAAAAAAACATGAAACCAGATATTTTGTCATGAAATTTGGCTGACACATCTGTAATCAAGGAGAGAGGTATAACCCGCACCTCACCAGAAGAAAAAAAAAAAAAAAAAAAAAAAAAA
>VZRN01000906.1:307692-363352 GCA_013397935.1 Dasyornis broadbenti
AAAATTAAAGACCACAAGGATTTTGCTTTCAGCAGACTTCAGTCAGGACAGCAGCAGTGAGTGGATGCCTAACAGGCACTGACACTTGCATCACTTGACTGGTTCTTGTAGGGAAGGTGGGAGGCAACACTCCTCTTTCCCTATGTTTGTGTGGCAAATGGGCTGTGTCAAATGAGTTACAGAAAAAATACTTGATGATGGAGAAACATTAAAACACAACCTCTTCTTTGTAGGATCCTGTAATGGTGTTCCCAGATGTTCCCAAGTGCAATAAAGTGGCTGGATACTTAAATTTAACTTCTTTAATTCCTTTATTCCTCAGAAGGTGGGAATTTTGATTAGATTAGAATAGATTCTTGGTCTGCAGAAAGTAGGGTGTTTGCTGGATATTAGTCAACATTATTATGCAGTCTACCTTTTACACTCAGCATTGCAGTAAGAGAGGTTTTTTTTTGGGGGGGTTTGGTTTTTTGTTTGTGGTGGCTGCAAGGAATTTAGCCATCTTTAGGTCACTGTTGTATTTCTCTCTAAACCAACTTGTTCAGTCTATACTTAACTTTAACCAAGAAACTAAGGATTAAAGAGTTAATTTATTTGTTTTGTGTAATACAGGTATTTTGAGGTAGTCTGGAAATAGAATGCAAGTGCAAGAGCTTGATCACCTTGGTTTTTCAAATAGAAGGTGGCTGTAGAGCACACTGCAGACCTTCACTGAGATAGCAGATTAGTTCTAAGTGCTAGCCTATGACATGCTTGAAAGACCATGCTGTCCTTTTACTCAGAGATACTTCAGGCATCTGAGCATTGAAAAATCCCCCAGCTTTCTCTTGGATATGGGACAAGCCCTTCTCTCTGCACACCAAATTTTGACACCTGGGTCATTTACAAAGTCACAGCAAGTTTTGTCAGACATACAAATTTTCCTGTAGGAGTAAACTTTGAGGACTATTTGGAAGTTTGTTTGTTTTACTTTGTTGTTTGTTTTTTTTTTCTTAAAGTGTGGTGGACTGGTTTTGTTCTCTTTCTACTGTCAAGAGTTCAAAACTATTTTTATATCTGATTGACATTCTATTACTGCTCTTGAGATATTATCTTTGTTGTACATCATCTATAATTAAATCAGCTAGTACAGTATTTGCAGGTATCTGTCTTTCATTAAAGGGAGTTATCTTTCAACTATTCCTTTATCAGTTGTACATTTGCACTGAAATAAGTAACAGATATTTGAGCACTGAGCTACATGACCCAAAAGACAGGAAACCCTTAGAGATGCTTAATAGAGAATTTTTTTTTTTTTTTATTTGAAAGTATCTTTACTTGATTAAAGTTTCTCAGAATCCTGCAGAAAGTATAATCAAAGGATATGTGTCGCTGTCCAAATAGATGGCTTCAGTGATCTATCTTACTTTTAACTTTTTCACTATTTGGAAGCACTGCTAAAGGTGATAAGAATAGTCCTCATCATGGAAATAATCTATTTGCTATTTCTTAATGATTTATGTTTCCCATAGAGCTTCAATAAGCACAAGATAAGATCATAAAATCAAAAAAAAATCATGCTATTTAACTTTTGATCAAGCAACAGAGAAGAATTAATCTACAATACATTCACTACCTAGAAGTAACCTAGGCCAAAATTAAAATTCTACCTATCTACTGTGTGTGCCGATAGATGAATTGGTAAAATATACATGAAGTGCTACTAAACCAAAATGCCATTGTGTTGAATTCAGCGTAGTGTAGTTGTTTACTTGAGGCAGAATACCAATGGTAGAAGATTCAGGTTTTCTCCTTTTTGCTTTAGTAAATATAACTTAAATGTGATTACATAGAAAATTTCACTCTTCTGATAGGAAAAGCCTTCCAATTATGCTTGAGAAGAGATGTAGCTACATGATTAGTACCAGTAACCCAAATAAAATTGCATTCAGAAATGCACATACTTTTCACTTAAATTATGTTTTGCCTTAATGGAGCAAGTCTATGCCATTCTTAGAGCTTGAACTTAACTGCTTTCGTTTTTCACTCAGGATGGTTGGAATAGAATCTGAAAAGCATGTTCCTGGAGCTCTGTTGAGTATTTTTCAGAATTAAGTTGTTCATAAGTTATAAAATGTATCCATTTCTGAACAAAGATAGCTTTACAAATGAGATTTGTCTTTATCTCATCCACAATACAGCCAGAACAATGCTTTAAATATAGATAAATAAAAAAAAAAAAAAATAAATAAGAACCTTTTAAATATTCAAGTCAGGGAACAAATAAAAGCTACTACTTTTACCTTTTGAAGGTCAAGGAGAAAATACAATTATTTTCCATTTTCCTTCATTCCACTGCAGTATGTTACAGACACAAGAGAAACAGGATAACTAACTAACTAATAATAAAAATAATTGATAAACAAACAAAAAAAAAGAGCTAGTAATTGCAACATTACCAATGAAAAATCGAGTTATTCAATAACTTACAAGACATTATTTTCAGAAATAATATAATCACTTGAAATAGACAGCCATGAAGCAGAGCTTGCAAGATACAACAGTGAAACAGAAATTGTCCCTATAAAAGAGGTCATAACAGGTCCTGAAAATGTGCATCCTTCTTTTTGACAAGATTATTGAAATTCTGTATAAACTTCATTCATCATCTGACTATTATATTTTAATTATTGACATGATATTCCAGGTCAAGCAAAATTCAGTATTTGAACAGATTAGAGCAACAGAGCATTTTAAATAGATGAAGCCTGTTAACAGTTTAAATATAGATGAAGTCTTGGATGTATTAACACAATTTGGTCCTGATTTGCCAATACAATTAGTGTGCGATGCGTTCTCCCCGTGGGGTGAGAGCAGTCATATACCACATTATGTTCACAGGAGAGTAAAAAACCAATTACCTTTGCTTCAAGGACACTAAGCAAAGCAGAAAGCCACTATGCAGCATTGAATGGCAGCATAACCATTATCTTCAGAGTGTGCACGTTTCATTGGTACTTGTATGGATTAAAATTTCACATTTCTGACAGATCTTCCTCTCATATCTTTTCAACACACTTGGTTTTCCATTTCTAGCTATCAAGAAAATGCAGAGGTGGGCTCTTCTGTTATCTTCCCACACTTGTTATCAAGCTCAGAAATTCTTCATTAGTTGATTATTCAGATGGCTTGTCAAGATTAGCTTTATCATTCAAACACCAACAACCTTCCAATTTTTGAGAATTAGAACACATGCAAAAGGTTTACTGGGAATGATAATGCACAGGTGGGCCTGATAATCTCGTAAATTCTAATGAAAATGTGGGTAAAGTCTGAAAAGATCATTCATATGACTGACATTTCCAAATTAGTACAACAGGATAATCACTAACAAATATTTTTTATCTGTTTGCAGGTTAATAGTTATTGAATCAAGTTGCACTTAAAGGCACTGTTGTCTTCTTGGTAATGCTGTCCCTACAGCTGCATGATTAATCTTTGCACTGATTTGAGGCAGTGCTCAGGTATTTCTAGCCATTTTAAACCGTTCTGGAGCATACAGGTAATCAACAGGAGAGTTAGCTTGTTGGCAGAGCCTCTAGGACAAGAACATGTAAAATATTGCTACAAGCTGTCAGCATCAGTATTTAACAGGAAAATTTGATTCCAGTGAACTAATTTGTATAAAAGATAATTTCTTCTTCTAATAACCATTTTCTTGCACAGATTTGTTTTAAAGATATCTATGAGAGTTGAGCAAAAGCTTTGTAATTATATGTTTTGAATGCATGTCAACAAAAATTAGTTGAAGGCAATTTTAAAATATCCCCCAACTTCTAAACACAGTTTTTCAACCTGTATATGCTGGGAAAGAAAAGGCAGGGTAACTGTCTTCATGCTGTAAAAAACTCCATGACAGAAATAGCATATTACGCAATAGGCAAACAATGAACTTAACTGATTCTAAATGATTAAAAATAGAATAGTATATAGAAATACTGGATTCATCTAGCTAGTAGTTTAATGCACAATATTCTGAAACCTTGTATTGTGAACAAGTTGGAATGTATCTCTTTTTTCTTAACTTTTGCATCCTCTAAGATTTATTTGTTGCACATATACTAGCTGTGTGTAGGAGATATAGAGAAGACATCTCAAGTAAGAATTTCAAGCTTGTTATTATTCTGTACCATACTTTCATTGTTAGATACTGCCACCAATATTTCAACTTGCTTCCTTTAGAAAATTTGCAGTAAAATGTTAACTTTATTTCTTCAGGAATATTAAGTTGCCTCCTTCTGCCTAATAACAACTGTCCTCTGACTTGACGTTCTTGAAGATAGCTGTAGTGATTCCTTCTACACATTGGAGAGAAATAAATGATCTAAAACTACTAAGTATTCAATCAGAAATTTCCATACTTGAAGGAAATGGTTTTCATCTTCAGCCTTGTAACTGCATTTTAAATGTCTTTCATACTTCTGTCATGGTGACTTGATATAGAATAATTGGTAATATGCAATATAGATGTATTTTGATTACTACAAATACTTTTATGGAAACCTGTCTTTAATATACACATGAAATGTCTGTTTATGCAGTTTTGGAGCACGACACCATAAATCTAACATTAAATATCTGTGTTGATTTTAATATATAATAACATTCGTAGTGTGAATTCCAAAAAAGGAGTACTTTAATGATAAGCGCAGCAAGAAACTTAGATATCTTTTGAAATTTACTTTCTCCATAAACTCTTTTCTCTTGAAATTTCAGGAAGTAAGAAATATTAATAATGATACCTTATAGCATACTCTATGAATGAAATATATGTTTAGCTGATTTTGTGCCTAGAATAAAAACTGTTACAGAAAAATGAAAATCAGGAGTCAATTACATTGACTCTCTACAGTCATACCAGTTTCAGTCAGGTTGACATTGTCTTAGGAGGGGTTTTCCTTCAAGTTTGGAAAATTTCAAGTTCTAAAGGATTTTAACATGAACTTAAACGTTACTAATATTTGTCGCTACATAGTTAAAATCTAAAGTGGTGAAACCATGTAAAGTTTTATATTTCTGCAAAAATTAATCTTAAATATAGATTTCCAATATCTTGCAGTTATCAGAACATATGCTACTACTTAAAGCATGTACATTTTGTACATAGTACAGAAAGCTAACAGCTTGCTAAAGCAATTTTTAAAGTCAGACTTAAGCTTTTCTAGTTCCTGAGAACAGTGTTGAAGTGTGAAAACTAATACTTCTACAACGCTGAAGAAGTTGCACTTTCATAACCTTATTAATTGCAGTAGCATCTCTAATTCTTCCTAACTGCAACTGAAATAAAGGTATTTCCTACTGTAAGGATAGTTTCATTTTCTCCTACCTTGGTAAACAGTGCTATTTTTTATTGTTTTACTTTGTTCTCTCTGGCTTTACTGCGTACATTTTTTGTCAGAAATTTATTTTTCCAGTCTCTTGATACACACACACACACACACACACACACACACACACACACACACACACACACACACGTTGTCAAAATACTTACAGTGTACCAGGATGTTTCCAGAATAGTATTTAAAATTTCTGTCTTGGGGACTCTTGTAACAGACTGCTGCAGTTTAGCCCTGATGTTGGCAAGCATGTGTATTTTGAAGTTAGGGAGCCAAAGATGTATCGGAGTAGCTGGAAATTTATTTTCATGTTCAGTGTCTTGAAGAAATTGCATTGTTGAAGTGGTGGCAGGTGGTTCCTCAACAGTATTCATTTTGTTTTGATTATCTTTGTTAATGGAGGTATTACAAGTTTTTTCCACTTATAATAGCCATGGTTATGAAGGACTAAAACTTCCTTTATTTTGGACAATCTCTTTTATAGTCATGTTAATTTAAATACTGAGTGCACTGCATTTTATAATATGACCAGCTCCACTGTGATAGTTTTGCCTTAACTAAGAGGCTTTCTCCTGCTCTTTAGTATGACTGATCAAATGTTAAAAATAAGCATAAGCAGAGCAATAAAAAAATACAAATAGAATATTCTATTAAGGGTAGCTCCCTAGAGTATAGTAATATTGTAAGCTTTTCTGAGCCTACATCTTCTCACTATAAACATGGACAAAGAATATGAAGGAAGTGAGAATAATTCTGGCTTCTGTTGCTCAAGCTGCAAATGAACTGACTCATTATTTTATAAATATCTAAAGACCTTCTGTGTGAGTTGAGGCCACTGTGGGAATCAATTTCTTATACTGAAATATACACATTACTTATAGTACATACATTGAGATTCCCAAGGATTTCCAATCTCTTAAATTCTGCCATAAATCCGATCTTCAAAGGGTTGCTACTTTCATTTTACCTAAAATCTCATTTCAGTCTTCTGTTTAGAAAGATCGCTTACAGTAAATATAGAGGTGTTCTGAGGGCAAGGGTCATCTACCTTAGCATTTCACCAGATAAACAAGATTCCAATGGAGCACACGCAAGTGACATTTCGTTTTGCATATTTTTTTCATGAATCACTTGTTAAATGATTTGTAATTTTCTATACACATCAGTTTTATAACAAATTCAGAAACTGGTATATAACCTTTGGGTTATTCAGTATAGATATAAGTAGATGCCTTTAGGTAAAAAAACTCTAAGTACTTATTCTCCATTTTTTAGTTTTAGCTGTGGTTATTGAAATTACTACAACTACCAAAATACAAAAAAAAAAAAAAAATCCAACACCATAACCCCTCATAATATTTATGTAATAAGAGTTTATTTTTCTTCACTGATCACAGCCGAAATGACTGACCACTGCTGCCTATTTCATGGCAGAGACTCTTTCAACTGGGGCAACTAAGCCAGTGCAAGATGTCTCTGAATCTGAGTATCTCTGGACCAAACTAAAGTTTATATACACTGTACTGGAGAATTGATCTGGCACAGAGGAGCCTTACATGTTTTCTGGTTTATATACACCAATGCTTCAACCACATGAAGATACATCACATACTTTTAGTTCTTATTTATCTATTCTAAATTACACTGGAGATCTTGGTTCAAGGGAGGTTGAGGTTCTACAGCTGGAAGAGATGGGGCTTTTAAATTTTTTTACATTAAACAGTGGCCAAAACATTCTAAGGACTTCCCAGGCATTTCAGACTGCAGTCATCGTGAAAAGTTTTGTGATAAGCAAGCTATCAAGCTTTTTTGGTAGATCTGGACTAAAGGGTTACCCTTGTCCAGAAATATGTGTTTCTGTGAAGAATCTGTGGAATTTACTATCAGCAGCTGAAATGAAGGGCCACTGTCAGTCCACTTTTTCAACATGTGTTAAAATATTGACATTTCCAAATGTGAGAGAACCTGCAGTGACTTAAGAAGAAATCAGCAATTCCCCTGACTCTGAGAAGAGGTGGCACTAGCTCTTAGACAGCTACAGGCACCCTATCAGGTACTATTTGCTTCAGCTCTGTAGAGGTAATCCGTATCAGACAGCTACAGATCAGTCAGGAAGCCCACATCTGAAATGTCTTCCTTTGGTATTTACATATTCTTAAAATCGAACTTGTGCAGAAAGAAAAATCTTATCAGCACAACTCATACAACAGAACCTCTAAAATGGCTGACTTTTCTTTTCCTTCTGCTGCTGGTGCTGTAGGAGTGACCCATCGTGGCACATTTGGATCAACTGTGTGACCCCATTGGCTTTTGACTTCGCAAACGCCTACTCCCTTTGGTTTGAAAAAATCTAACAGGGAAATGGCTGAGACAGAGCTTCAGTAGACCTCTGTTAAAGGTGCCTTCCTGGCCCTTCAGAGGCTTGATGTTGCAGATGGGAGATGATATCCTATTGAGACTTGCCATCCAAGATGTACCTCAAGAAGAGGTTTATCAGCTATAAGTTGACTAAGTTTTTATATTTCCTTTCAAAGCTGTCCACCCTTTTCTGTGATTCTGTGTACTGTACAAGCCTACAGGTTGTAATGTTTTCTATCTGCTTGTCATTTCCTACTGAAACCATGAAATATCAAAATTTTAAAATGGTGAAAACTCTCTTCCTGTGTGGAATAAAGTAAAATTGGTCTTTCTATTAAGTATTTATCCTCAAAAGTTTTCAAACAAGATCAAATGGGAGAATATGCAGACCTGTGGGCAAAGAAACAGAATTTTCCAGCTGTGAAAGAACCTGCATAAAGAAATTGTTTTTTAACTACTTCCTGGGCTTGACAACTGATTCAAATGCACAAATTATTTGATAACTCCCACTGAAAATATGGTTCAATATTAGAAGTGAGTTGAAAGTGTACTCTGGCTTGTGAACTAGCTTAGGATAAGTACTGTGAATCCTGTGATCAATCTGTCTGTCTGTCTGTCTGTCTATCTGTCTGTCTATCTATCTATTTATGCTGCTTGTTTGGTGATTTTTTTTTTTTTTAATTTTTTTTTGTTTTTCTTCATGTCTGTACATTAGCAATAGGCTAAAAATCTCTAGCTGCCACTGAACAGCAGCCCATAAGACTGGGCTGATCTCAAGCATTCTTACTCAACACACTACTCTAGCTGTACTCCCAACATGCCTCCCGCCCTAAACCCAGGCACAGAAGGCCGTGAGCACCCTGACTGTACAGACAGTGTTGCAACCCTAGTGCAGAGCAGCACTAGGTAGAAGGTCCGTGTCCTGTATTTCTGTTTAATCCATGCTGTCACTGTGAAGAAGTAGAAAGTGTATGAATCAATTTGTCATTGCTTAGGCAGCAACCTGCATCCTCTCGCTGTAAGTTCTGGGGGGAAGGGTGGCAGAGATACTGTTTAATTTGCCAGACAGGGAGGACTATACAGAAAAATGAAACTGTTTTCCCAGGCATGCTGAATCGTGTTTCCTGTCTGTATTATTCAAACTGATCAGTAGCACTTCAACAGATGATCATAACTCTCCTGTGGGAAAGAGGCATCAGAAACTGGACAGACAAAATAATCTGTGGAATAGCTAATCCTCCTATTGCTGGAAAAGACATCAAAACTTGATTTGATATATTTGCAAATCCTAAATTTAAGGACTGGGAGCATTTTACATCTTTGGTATGTTCGTGCAGAAAAAGTGGGGAAATGCTACCTCTGCTGTTAGGCTTCAACTAAAACTCATATTTCATGTGATGTCTGAGACACTTGCCAATTTAGTCAGCTGTTCCTTGTAGAAACCAGTGGACTCTGTGCATGACTTCATAATCAGTCTTGCCCAATGACTAACCTTCCAGAACACTCGTTAGAGCAAATGTTGGTCAATCCCAACCAGTTTTGAAACCTATTACAGGGACCTGCAAGAAAGTGAAGAACAGTTCAAGCTGTATCAAATGGCTAAATAGAATTATTTTTGTGTCTTGAAATAAATGTGTAACCATCCCAACAGAATTCCAAAGCATTCAGACACTTACAAACTTTGAAAATATTAATTCTTTATAGAGAGTCCTGAAGGTCATAGTTTTCTTTGATACAGTTCTCTGTAAAATTCAACCTTGAATATAGGGTTGAGTGGGTGTATCAAACTCATTCCAAAGCTTATCTTAATAAATTTGGAATTACCTGAATTTTTCTGCACTGAAAGTCCTGGGAACTCTTGATGATACCTAGGAAAGCTACATTTATTTTTGTGCTTTGAGATTTTTTTTCTTTATTTCTTCCGTTATTTTTTAAAATACTACCTTAGATCATTATTTCCTACAATGTTTATAATACTTTTTTTATGGGATATCTGACCTTTGCAGACTTTAGATGTGGACGGAATACCAATTTATAATTAATTTTTTTTTTCATCTGCCTTGAGGCAATGGGAGAGGAAAACAAATGGTTCTAAAAAGAAGCTCAGAAAAAAACACAGGTTGCACAGTTAATGTACATCAAGCTGACCAGTACTACTCAAGGAAGTAGACTATTAGATTATATATAATTGTAATATATTATATATATCCCTAAAGTTTTTTATTTTTTATTGTAGAAGGACAAGAGAAAAAAATGTTATCCCAAGGGCAGAAACAGCCTTTGAAATGACAATTTCCTGTGCAGCAGACTTTGTAAAAGGCTACTAAAAGGCTACCGACCACTTTCACAAAATAAATATGAAAACCTTTAAAGCTTAAAAGTTTATAGTTGTCATGAAGTAGTGTGTCCTCCAATTGGCCAGCACCTTCCCCCTACCTGAAAAGACACTCAGTATACACATTTACAAAATGCACACCAGTATGCCTGAAAAAAATGAGGTTTCACACTGTAATAAGTCTGCCTCGTGAAAGCCTGTGATAGCCTTACTAAGGAATGAAGTTTTCTGTCAGGTTGTAGACAGTGAAATTTGAACGTAAATATATTATAAAATCGTGGGGTTTTTTTCTAAGTTATTGACAAGATTTTTGTGAATATTAAAAGAGAAAAAATACCTTGAAAAGGAAATGCCTCACAGTGTAGGATTTTATTTTAAGAAGTATTATTTTTTTTTTCTTGTTGACAAGTCAAAGAATGCATGTTTTTTTTTACAACAGAAATATCTAAATAAAAGGCAGAATGTGTGGCTGTTTTTATATACAAAGAGAGAGATATAAAATTACGCATACATTCATTTTGTCAATCATGCGCCTGTTGTACTGCAGACACAGACAGATTCTCCATAATTTGTTTACAGTCACAAACCCATATATTTAAACCCTTGTGTTAATACTTGATGTTACATATAGTAATAATTTACATTGATAATATTATTTATTAATAATTATATACTTTGCAATATATTTGTTGCCTTTTCTGCAAGTGGAATACAGAAGTAACGAAGAAATTTTTCCTAGATATAGGTACCTTTCCTGCAACTACAAAAATGGTCAGATTGATGATGCCATTGACATTTACAGGGGCAGAAGAGAGAGGAAAGATTTCAAAGGCAGAAAAATATTTTCTTTTTTTCTGTTTTTTAATTTTGGCATAGTCGCTGAAGAGGGTGAATTCATTGTCAAAACTGTTTGCAAATCACCTGCAAATACATTAATTTCTCTTTGGCTCATAAGCACAACTGTTAATTGAGAGGAATTAAACTCACACAGTTGACAAGTGAATACAATTCCCACTTAACTAAGATTTCTTTTGAGCTTTGCTTTCAACTTGGATTTTTGTTGTTAGACAGCTTTAATTTCTGAGACGAGAATAAGGAAATGCATCCAGTGATGACACAACCCTTTCTTACTTCAGAGTAAATTTAATTGATATTTGTGAAGTTTCTTGCATTGGTCATCAAAAGAGAAGTTCTTTCTTTGGTATATGCTTTGACAATCCATTATTCCTGCTTTAACAGAATACACAAGTTTGTATTTAACTCATTGTCACAACCCCGAAGCACGTGTAATGTTGGTTATAAATTCTCATCCGGGTGAACACAGGCACCAGTCCACGTATCAGGGAACTCTTAGGCTTTATTGTATAATTATCTTAACTCCAGCAAACTAGCACCCTATTTAAATGTAGAGGTGTTGGCCAACAAGCTCTCAGCTTCTAGAACAAACTTTAACAAGCTGCCAATTTTCACAACAAAGTTCAGGCAGTAAAGTAAGCGGGAGAATGTGATAACTTTACTTGCCAGAATGAAACTGAAGAGGGGACAATAAAGATGAAAAAGAGAGAAAAAGATCACCGGTCCTTAGATCCTTCATCCTTTCTGCCACCATGGATGGACGGGACCTGGGATCAACAAAAAAGAGAGAGCACACGGGACCTATCGTCTTCCTTTTATAGTTAACCTGATACACACCTCTTATATAAAATACATTTTTCATGCCATTCACACCATATTGTTCATGTATGCACAGTCAGCCTTTTGGAGCACTCCAGGAAATAAGTCGTGTGGAGTTGAGGGTCAGTGATGGTCCTGGAGCCCCTTTTAGTGAGGTGCCAAGGACTCAATGTTTCTCATGGTGCAGGCACACTGAGCATGATTCTCAGGGCAGACTTGCAAGCCCAGCAACAGAAAGGGGAAGCTGGCTCAGAGCAGCACTGCCCCACCTCCACAGGACTCTCTCTTTCAGTCACAACTTTCTTGTCATAACAGTCAGAATGCTTGAGACGAAGCATGCTTACATGCTTTTGCCTGACCCCAACACTCCTCCAATCTTCTTTCCCACAATAATTGTGCTGCACATCATCTCATTGCAGTTACTCTTACACTTTGCCTGTAGCTGTATTTTCAGTGCTGATATGTAGAATTTATTCAATAGGTGTCTCCTTTTCTCTTTGTCTATTTCCCCTCCCTCTTCTTCCTTCTTGTGACAAAGTTTGATAACAAATGAGAAAGTTTGTTATTAATTGCCTATGACAATGAAGCCTGTTTACATTACTCATCTTTTCCTGTGCTCTAGAGAAGGTCAGACTGTAAACAGAAATATGAGCCCTCCTTTTTTTAAAGCATGGCAGAAGGCATGGGTGTAGTTTTTATATGGGCTGTATAACTTACTTCCTATAAGTCTTTTCAAAACATAAATAGATTTTTTTGGTTTGATGGATATAAGTAACAGTATTCTCACTATACTGGTGACTGAAAAATATACCATCAAGTAGTCAAATGAGGATTCCCTAATCAGCCTGTGGCAAATCTAATAACAATTTTTTTTTTCTCCAACTCTAATCTATATTCACATGCTTTATTCAGTTGCCTGCTACACTCAGTTTGGTTGAACCAAATGATAACAATTCATTGTCAAATACAATTTTTAATATAAGTTTAATTTCTGCCTGATAACCAGCTTATTATCTTTAATGTAAATCACTGTCCCTTTGAGACAAATACTAATGTCCTGGAAAGGCTTCGTCTTCCTATTTATATTAATGTACATGCAAACCTTATCCATAAATTATTTAATAAACCTTTCCCTACCCAGAAATTATTTTTGTTTAGCCAGTTTGACTAGGAAAGCACTGTAGAAGCGTCGTGTTTTGATAAGGCATAGTGTTTAAAACAATGGCTTTCAAATATGCAGGAGCTCAGTTACACTTAGGCCCTCTCCCGATTTGAAATCAGTAGGTGAATTCCCAGCCATTTTCTTTGAGTGCTGTGGGATCCCTAATAGTTTCCTTTATCTCCTAAATGTACAGTGGGGCAGTTTTGTAAGTGACAAGTTCACCTGATCAGCTGTGACTAAGAAGCTCTTTTAATTCAGTTAAAAATGTTCTAAATACAAAATGTTCTAAATCTAGTTCTTTGAGTCTTTGAAAATATATATAATTTACATAGCATACTGCATATTCAAAGCACTGTGTAGGCATCACGACTTAAGCATTCTCTGCCCCAGAAACAGCAATGAGGAAATGTTATGCATATTTTACAGCAATAAAAACTTGAGGCAGAAGGGTGAAAAAGCTCAGCCAAAACCATGAGATGAGTAATTGGTAGATGCAATTAGGAACTAGGCACAGATAATTTTGTCTTTTAACTTACTTCTCAAAATTCTGCTGCTTTTCAAGGATGCAGCTCCTTGACTAGGATCCTAGATAACTTTGTGACTGTTTTCTTTCACCATGTTGAAAGGAAAACAAAACAGAAGGGAGGAAAATAGAGCTGCAATTAGCTGTGAAAAGCAGCCAATAGGGCTTTGTAAATCCCTTGAAAGCTCTGATAATTAAGGGATTGTCAACACTGATTCTTTACTGCCTGAAAGAGACGTCTATTATTCAGAAAAATAAACAAAACAAAACAAAAAAAGAAAGTAACTCTCTGTATTGTCCTTAGATGTAGTTCAGTCTAAATCAAGCCTAAGAATGAAACTGGTACAGCTTTAAAGACCTTAGTCTAATTATGATTCGTTAGTTTGTTGTTGAGAGACGGATGATTTTAAAATGCAGTTCTGTTCCATCATTTCTTACAAAATATGGAAAGGCATTAGTTCTCTTTCAGTGTTAGTCTGAAAATTATCAAAGGAAAACACAGTTGTTTCAAATGTTCTATAAAAGTGGGTATTTTCTGAACACTAGTGACTTAGCAATTTGACCAGAGAGCTAATGAAACAACTTTCTTAGCATGAAAGTATTAGATAATAGTTGTAGGATTGGCTTTTCATAAATGATTGTTACCGGAACAGATTTTTATCTGTTTTATTCTTGAAATAAGGCAAATTAATGAAAGATTCTGAATAATTTTTAAGTCCATTCTGTAATTGTTATTCGAAAAAAAAAAAAAAAAAAAAAAAAAAAAAAAAAAAAAAAAGGTTAAGGACTAATCATTGTTTGTTACTTGTTTTCTTTCATTTTATCCCAAAGGGTAATTAAATATATATATACAGTGACAGGGGCAGCTTAAAACTCTGTTCTGTAAAATTGGTACATCCATGAACAACCCTTTCCAAGTAAATAAATACAAGGTATTATTATTTTCACTCCAAGAAGATGGTCTCCAGTGCAGCTCTCTCTGTGCTGTCAGACCTTTATGAAATAGCTGGAGTTCCTAATGCCTCTGTTCTGGTGTGCTGTGCTTTCCCACTTTATATGGCTCTGCACAGCCTGCTCTGAAAGAACCAGCTCGAGCACGAGGGTTAGACAGGATGTCCTCAACAGGTACCTTCCAACCTAGACCATGCTCCCATTATCTTCCTAATGTCTGGAAAGGCACCATCTGGAACTTTCAAGAGCTAAGCAATGCTTTTACGAGGTTAAGTGAGGTGAAACAACCCTTTGATAGTCATGAGCTAGTTGCTTTCACAAGTAAGTAGCTCTTCCCTCACATAAATCAATTTTCCCCAACTATTATTATAATCAGAACTCTGGATAGAGCCAAACTAGTAGTTTCTATGTGATGATATTTAACATACTGTTAAATTCAATTATTGGGTGTTATTGTAATTGTAAAATAAATATAGTTTTGTAATAAACACAGAGAGGTCCTGCTGATGACACATTGAGCTGGAGTCACAAAGGTCTTCAAGAGCTTTATCTTGATTTGAAAAATAGTGGACCATTTAAGGTCTGTGAGTCCAGATCAGATTTTGGGGAACATGGTAGAGTATATTCTTGACTAGTGCACACTTCCCAGCTAAATTTAAAAAAAAAAAAGAAAAAAAAAAAAGAAAATTCTTTTAGATGAACCAGGAAACCAGAAATAGACTTTGAAGCTGAGATGGTAACTGTGAGCCAAATACTACTTCAGTTATGCTGGGTTTCCCTGAAGGTGCAAAGTTAGAACTGATTTGCCACTTTGTTACTAAAATAAGAACTGAGCTCATTATTTTCTAAAAGTTGCATTTGATGTACAGTATTTGGAAAACCTAGCTACATGTAATAAAATTTCCATTTTCTTTCTTTATTATGAAAATCATTAACATCCTTCTCAGATGTGAGGAATATTTTGTGAAGTGTTTTTACTGGATCCTAAAACAGTGAAACAAATTCAGTAGAACTTTCTTCCTGCATGCTAGCAGTTGGACTTTCGTTACTCTTTTATACAATAAAATGACTCCAGTTCATGAAATAACCCAGAAAAAAAAAGCATAAATAACAGTGTCAGTGTTATCTTATTTTTACTGTTTTTAAAAGATTTCAACACTAATGTTGTTTTAGATTTTTTTTTTCCTAAAACAAATGAAAAAAAGAATTTCTATAAAGTTGGGGGTTTTTCAGGAAAAGAGTTTATATTATATCCTGTATATTTTATAAATTTTGCCTACAGGAACTGTAATGCATAATGACTATTTAGTTGTTACTCCATCTGTTCCCACCGGCAAATTTTAAGAAAAATATATATACTATCTATCCTACTGTGTATTGTCAATCTGAGTCTTTGCAGCATTTTTTCTTTTTTTTTTTAACTATTGAAGGATACTATTCAAATGTGGATTTTTGAGTGGGGTTGGTGGCTTTTTTTGGTTGTTTTTGGGGTTTTTTGGTTTTTGCTTTTTTTAGTTACTTTTTAACAGAGCAGTTAATCACTGTGTATATTTTACCTACACATTTAAAATTCTGAGTCTAATTTCTATAACCTGTTCATTTCAAACAAATGGATTTTAAGCGAAACAGCAGGGGCCAGCTAATGCAAGAAACATGAGGTTGCTGGCCTTTGCTCAGTAATAATAACACAGAAATTGTAATCCAATTCCAACTTTGTATTTTACTTATGCCCCCGTGCAGATTAATTGGAGGAGAGATTTGAAACTGCACTGTAATGTGTCATGAGAAAGTGAAAGGTCAGGCAAGCAGTTTTGAAATGTGTGGAAGGAAGGGGCAAGCTATGAATTAAATATTTCTGCAGGAAATTATTTAGTAATTACATAGAAGGAGGAAGAAGAGTTATATGGAATTTAAAGAATGTGAAAAGAAAAAAAAGGTCAAAAAGTATAAATCTAAGTTGTGTTTCCCAAATATTTGTAAGTCAAAGTTTTATTAGATTACTCAAGAAGCAGAGGACGCCCTGTCTGGACCATCCCTTTACGAAGCACAGCTCTCAGGATACGTGCCATGTTTGCACTACTGTGATTACAACTTAGCCTGCTTTCTTCCCACTCCTCTCCCTTTTTAAAAGTCCTGAAGAGAATTTGCATAATTAACATGAAATCATACTAACTAGGGTCACATGAGAAACGTACAAGAGAAAGACATAATATAGAGATCTCTGAAAGGATAACAATTGCAAATAACTTGTAAAAAAGCACTATTAAAAAAATCTGAAACAGAAACAAATATTCTCCATTTCCTAATTCTCTGGGCTCTGATCTTCAGCTGTTAGTCTGCGTAGTACAGCTAGGCTGATAGCTCTCCAGATCAACAAAACTTGAGGATTTGAGGGACTTACTCCTTCAGTGCAAATAAAAAAGTCAAGATTTAATTAATTAATTTCCTCTTAGACAGAGATGTATTATTTCTTACATTTATATTTTTTGCTCTTAAAACAAAATTGCATGCAGTATTTGGGCCAGGGACGTAATGGGAAATTGATCTGGAAGGAACAAATTTCTGTATTGTTTTGTAGGATGAGATCAGTTGAGATAGTTGTCAGAAAATTTGAAAGCCAGTACCTCGGGTGCATTGTTTGCAAAAAAATACTTTTTGTGCAAAAAAAAAAAAAAAGTTACATAATCTACAGATGTATTTGTTTCTTAAAAACATGTTATATATATTCAGTGTAAAATAAGATATGCCAGGTATGTTACCATTATGACTTACTCATTATACGTGGTGACATACAGAGTTATGGAAGGCAAGTATGCACATACGGAATCTTCACAAAGAACTCAGGTCCTGAAAGAGTCATAGAAGTATTGATAAGCTTCAGATAAATGTGTACAAGGATATTAAATTTCCCTGTCACTCATTGACAAAATACTATCTGAATAATCTACAGTAGCATTTATGATTAGATAAATATATACAACTCTGACTAGAGAGAAAATAGAAAAATATCTCCTTTAAAATATGTGCCATGGTACCAATAAGGTTTAGAATAGCTCTCAGATTTCAGGATGATAAACCAAAACAAGCCTCAAGATCTACTGATGTTGCCCACTACTTTTCTGCATAATAAGAGAATATAGAATTTTAATTTGTTTTTGCATCTCCTGAAAAAAAAGAATATTAAAACATTTGTGAAGATTTTCTTCCTTAAAGTAAATCAAAGATTTGTACATTGATCCCTGATATCAATAAAACACGCTGGTAGAAAAACAAAAAAACCTCAAAATGAAACTATTAGGGGAAAAAAAAAGACTAAACAACAACAAGAAAAGTTACGTGTTAGTATTTATTTTCATTATAAATATACGAACTCAAAATTATCCAGATATGTTTTATGTCCCTTTTACTGTATCATAATGTTTATTATTATATCTTCACATCCAATTTCCTTCACATGTGGAACCCTCACCAGTCTTCTCATGGGTGGAGATCTCTCAGAGCAGCCTGGTCCTACCCTGCCGATTAAGCAAATGAAGCAGGTATCTAGAATGATGTGAAATTCATCTGTGTCTTGGGAGTCCTCTAAGGAATTGTGTTCTCTCCTGTGTATTATTTCCCTGAATACAGAAAGCCTTAGTTCTCTGTAGACTTTCTAACAATATTGGAACAGGAAGTTCGCTGTACTCTATATCACAAGCGAGAGTCAGGGCACAAGGGTATAAATTCCTAATCATCTGGGTTTTTTGAAAGATACTTGAGTTCCTTAAGCATTCTTGACATAATTGTAATATTTTCTGTGTAAAAAAGTGGGTGTCATTTTGATCACACTTGCAAATTCTATGTGCTTAGACTAAATACCTTCAGCTGCTCCTCCAACGGTAACTGCTTCCCAACAATTTAGAGTCCAGCTAAAATTGTGATAGATTGACTTTGTTTTCCCTTTTTATTCCAGCTACAGCTACCTCACAAAATGCACCTGCTTTTCAGCCATCTTTTTCCATGCTCACTTTTATTGAACTTTCTAATTTCTTTCAAAATCTGAATGTAATGCAATGTCCTTTATTTTTATTTTGTCTCTTCTCTACACTAAACCTCACTACCTCCTTCTTCAATCTATTTTGAATATTAAAATTATAACATACCACTTATCTGTGATAACACACTTAAATCCTGTTGTAGCACAGTTGGTTTTTGTTGACCTTGTACTTTCTTTTTTTTTGGTCTTCTTAAAAAAATACAAGGCTCAAAGCAGTTTGGGGATGTAAATTCCTGAAGACTTCTTGTTCCTGTCATCACATCATATGATACTGAGCAATGTAACTTTTCCAGTAAAGAATCATTCCTCAGTATCCAGCTACTTAAATTAACTTCCATACCTTGCATTAGTGATGACTTAATAATTATGAAGCTTTGTACTTGAAACATTTTCATTCTTGAATATAAAGCATTCTGAAAGAGGAATTAGTGATATCTTCTTGTCCATTATAAAGGGATTACTCACATGACATATGCCTCTCTCTTGAGGATGGCAGTGCTAAACATAGCCTTTGACCCTAGCTACTGAACTGTACTGTCTGGAGTTGTGTTGCTATTAAAGACAGGTATACTGACATATTTCTTATCCCTCTCATTCCATAGTCCACTATGACATGATTTTAAACTGATTTTCTGGTTTGTTTTTGTTTTGTTTTTCTTTTTCTAAATTACATGCATAATAGCTACTGGAGCATTTCATATAGCAGTAAAGATCGCCTTGTGCAGATTCTGCGTTTAAGACCCCAGGTGACATTATTGCCTCTCACATGTTCCAGGTTATCATTTAATTAACCATGATAATGTCAAAAGGAAATGCATAAATGCCAAGCTATTTCCAACAATTTTTTTTTTTTAATGGATGAGCCTAGAAGAACTAGCAATATCTCACATTAAGGTGGTACAAGCTATGAAAACCATAAAAGCAAAAAAAGAGAAGTATCCATCAAAACCTTTTTAGTGTAGAGTTTTACTGTTATCCTTTTGATTAGCATAGCCACTCATAAAAAGATACATTTTATTCAACAATGCAATGGCTGAGGACTTAACAAATGTGGACACTGGTGAAGAAAAAAAAGCCATAAAAATGTGAGCTTAAAATTTGGTCTCACAGGTATAAAGTAAACTTGTATTTACTTATTTCAATTTGCTGAATCAGTCCTGTTGTTTTTTTGAGTGCTGAACAGCTCCAATATGTCTTTTGCAGGGTATGCTATGCACTACTTGAACGTAGATTTAAACCTAAATGATGGGTGTTACACAAAATAATTTGTATTAAAAATGTTTACAAACAGGACATTCTTAACTTATGCACACCTATATACAACTCTCTTCATATAGACATAACATTTTTTGAGCAAGGTCATTACACCTGTTTGTTAGATTTCACAGCACTCACCACAGCCACTGTTTAGCTTAATGGAGTGGTTTACCATCTGGTCATTAATGAGGGTGATAGAGCCAGCAGCAAAATCTAGAAAGAAACTAACACTCACCACTTCTTCAATGTTTCTTGAAAGACATCATTTGTTTGATAGGCTGACAACTCACGCAGTGACAAGTTATAAACATGACAATTTATTATATCCATTATTACCAAGAGGCACAGGCTGTGACATAAGACACTGTTTTAGTTCCGCAGATTAACCATATTAAGGGCTTATTTTTTCATACATTTCATTGCAATAAAATTTTACTAAAATATTATCTTAAACATAATAAATTATATTTTTTGAAATAAAATAATATTATATAGGCGTGTAATGTCTGATTCTCTGTAGGAACATATTCTTGTAAGTTTTCTTATTGAGAGAACTTAGGTACATGGTAAGACTTTTAATATTCTCATAGAGTTTTTTAGAACAGTTATCAAAATTAAATAGTCACCTCTGCACTAGGGAGAGTAAATTTAAATGCAGCAGAAAACTGGTTTTACTGCTCCAAGAGAGAAATAAAAAAAAATCTGTTCTGGAATGGCTTTTTCCTGCCTGAGGCACACTGAAAAATCTTGATGCCCTACAAAATTAACATTGTCTAAGCATATTTTATTCCCTTAATACTCAGCAGCTCTAAGTGATACTATCTCTGTGTAGGTTAGCGGAGCTAGCCCTTCTTTTCCTCCAGACATTGGTTTAGTCTGAATTGATTTTGATAAAATAAGTTTTTATTCTCTGTGTAAGCATAAACAACACACGTGGCTTCAACATAAGGGTTCTTTGTAGCCAACAATTCTGATTTCACTCAGTTTCAATTTTGCAGAATTTTAAAAAGATACCAATGTGAGCCCAAGTGAAAAAACTTTTTCATAATTATTTTGGTAAGTGGTCTCTGTGTGATGGTAGCTCTTCTGAAATATTCATCTGGCATAAAAAGTCATGCCTATAGCTCATTATCAGTTAAATAGGAAAGCTAAAAATAACCATCAGAATATTTGATTTTTCCACAATTCTTTTTCTGTATGAGTATATTAGCAAATATGATTGAAAAGTTTCCAATGTTGAATTTCTGCATAGGATTTTCCACATACATTCTTGTGAAGATTAGTTTCACAAATGCTATAAGCAAAACTCCTAGTACAGAGTAAAATTAAGACCTGTCTCATAATTGCAAACATCGCGATACTGAAACTGTATGATGAACATGATTCTAATCGACCTGGGGCATAGGAATATAACATAGGTAATAAATGTCTGATCTAAACAGATTATCAACATATTTTGTAAGAGGTACCAGTTATACTGTCGAAGACTGAAATAGTTCAGGCCTCAAACATTGATATAAAGTTTTGTCTGTTGTAACAAACACTGTATAATGAAGCTACAACCACAGAAGCCTCCCTGAAGTCCCTGACTGGGCCTTTGGACTGTAAGTTAAGCTGCGAGATAAGATATGCTATTGTTCAATCATCTCAAGCCTAGGGAGAAACAAACAAGGCTGAGGGAAAGAAATGCATCCACAAGAGAACTGAATCCAGCAGCCATGCTGAGTCACCTCTGGCTGGATTTAGGGTGGCAGAGACAAAAGCCCACAGAGGCCAGGTTTACACAGATGTCCCCCCGAAACCTGGGTAGCACGAGAGGAGGTTTTGGGTGTGTGGTGTAACCTCTGGTCAGAGGCAGTGAACATCCATCCTCCCTTACAAACTGGCCAAGCTGTGGAGCCCCCAACCCCAGAGGCTACATCCATGTGACATTCATGTGAGAAGTAGCTGAGGGGGTGTCACAAACCATCAAACACCCCCCAAAGTGCTCCCCAGAGGTTTTGCACCACAGGATTGCAAGTGATGTAACAGATCCAGAGTCCGCTGCAAGAGACTGACCCCTCCCCCTGGGGGGACATGCTTGGACATTGCCACTTGGCCTGAGCATAAATTGACTCATGGGATTCTGTGCTTTTTGGGGAGACCATCACCACCATGAAGACCAGCTGGAGAGGATTAACAGGATGCCAGTGGGATCCCTGGATGGTAATATTTTCCTTATTCTGTCTCTGTCATTCTCTTTTGGTCCCCCCCATCCATTTTTTATTTCTTTCTCTTCTTTTATTCTTTTCCCTCTCTGTCTCTCATATTTACTATCAAATAAAACCCATACTATTGACATTATCATATAGTCTTGTTTGCACCTTAATTTGGGACAAGGCATTTCTAATAATCTTTAATAATTGCATTATAATATCATACAAGGTACAAACAAATTAAAAAAAAAAAATGAGCACCAAAATGTTGACAAGGATGATGTAATATAAAATTTGAGAAAGAAAAGGTAGAAAACTGGAAGATAAAAAAAAAAATTATCATACTCTTGTTTATTTTAGACACATGTATAAGTGTATACTGTGCAAATGAGAAGTGATTTTTGAGTAGTATCCTGAGAAATCTTCTGTGTGAAATTCTTTACTTTAGACTGTAAAATTTAAATTTGAGTTCTTTATGCCCTCATTTAGGGCATGAGCACCCCCTCCTCACATCCTTATATGTTCTTTGCCTGAGCACTTTATTCTTCACAGTAATAGTAATTCCTGATTGAAGTATCATTCCTATAAAATATTGCACTTCTGAAAGTATTGATTTTTATCTTAATGCCTAAAAATATCCCAAAGAATTCTAAAGATGTTGAAAATGTTACTATTCTTGTCAACTTTCACAGTCCTACCTTTGAAAAACACTGTATTCCTGAAAATATTTCAGGCCTTCATCTTGCTTTTACAACATTGCTTTGATCTAAATGAGGAATAAATATCATCCTTCAACATGATCACTAGATCAACACACAATTTTATTTTAACTTTCTTTGTCTTGCTACCTAACTCTAACAAATAATCTGATGTTCATGCCTATGTCTGTGCTCAAGTATCACAGTATCATTTGCATGCCCACCATAGCTCCTGGAGCAAAAAAAGTTTAGAAGTTCAGCCTGCATTTTGTTACTTGAAAACTATGAATGCCAATGTTCTCATGTATGTGCCTAAAATTAGGCACCGACCAGAATGACTTCTGTAAATATTGGCACTGGCTCCTTTCAGAGGAGGACCTGTCCTGAGACCACTGCATCTACACCTGGCCTACATGGTGCGGGTGGTCTGCTTGCTTTTATAAAGCCCTCCTTTTGTACAGCAATTAATCCTGTGTGTTCAGATCTGTTCATATCTCCATTATGTGATTAAAGAAGAATATTTTTCCATTGTGAAGCAATTGTCAGAGGGATTGTCTCCGTGCTTGTAAGGCTGTTGTTTTTCCTATCTGCATATATTGCCATGAGAACAAAATATATCAGACACCTGTCCATCAAACATATATTTGGGAAAAAGTCTGTATTTTGTTTCCAATTTACTGTTTGAGTAAAACATAAGAATAAAATAAAAATTAGTGTTCTAACTGAAATAATTTTATGCTTTTGAGTTTGGGGGAGGGTGTTGGGATTTGTGTGTGTGTGTAAATACAGCAAATCCTATAATTATCTCTAGTTTTTCATCAGAAATCAGAGAACAAAACATTAAGATTTGCAGTTGGAGGCCTAGAAGTTGAAGTAATCTTTATAATTCTTCATAAATAAAACAAAAGTCCTTTCACACTGTAATATAAACTTAGCTGTTTTATTCTGCATAAGGCCCACTGATTTTGAGATACTATAGCCATTTTATTTTGGTCTTCATTTGCTCTGGGGGAAATATTACACAACTTTCAAAAGATTGATACATATAAAAATGAAGCACTATGTTTCACAGTTCAGGAGACAAGTATACAATTGAGATACATACATAAAACTTTTTACATAGTTAAAATACTTCTTCATATTTATGACTGTAGTCTGATGAAGTAAGGAGTGAAAAGCACAGGTTGAGAAACCTGATTAAATTTTTTACCTGCAAGTTATATAGCACATTGTGAAAGAAATCACCACACCTATTGTAGTATGGGTAGTCTAATGCTTCTCAAGAAATATACAAAATTAGATGTTAAAGACAGACAAAAATGAATAATTAAATGTCAAATAGTTGTAATATTAGTTTACAAGAAAGATCTGTCTGTGGTTTCATTGCTGGCAGAGTAATAATCAGCTGGATAAGGGAAAGAGTCCAAATAGGACCAAGTCCAAGTAGGAATTAAGATATTATGAAGTGAGCAGTAAACCCGCATATATTTTTCCTGACTGTCTATATATATATAATTTATTATTATCTATTGCTTTGTTAGAGCACTATGTGAGTAAACACGTTCTCCTTACTTTTATGGTACTGTAGAATTCAACTAAAATTTGAAATATATTATCTCATTCAATTTCAGTGCTTAATTTCCTAGAATGAAAAATTACAGTCAGCAGTAGTTCTGGGGTATGTTGGGGTGAATATCTCAGGAGCTGTTCTGCTGCAGTCATAACTACAAATTGCAGTCGACCCAAAGGTCCGGGAAGTAAGAGAGAACTGGTTTTTTACTTTCTTGTTTTGCTCTTACCACTGTAAGACTGGATGAAAGGCTGTAGGGGAGTTCCATAAAGCCCGAATATCTTTATAGCCTATGTGAAAATTATAATTATTTTCTTCTATTTTGAACATTTGTGGAGGAGGTTCTGCTATTGCATATCGCAGGTCTATGAAAATGAGTTTTCGAGATGTTATTTTCTTTCCTGTATGTCACAGCACCAGGACGCTCAGGCTAGACCTAAGTTATTCAGAAAGACTTGCTGTTTAAGTTAAAAGCAGAGTCAGACCCGAGGACTTCGTCATTTAAAACTGCAACAACTTATCAGCTCTTATTGGCAGAAACACTAAAGATTTACAAATTTGCAAATATAATGGCAAGGAGCCTAAAGTTTAACAAATGACCGATAGTTTTACTGATGCCTGATTTCTTGAATGTTAGAAACTACTGTTGTGCCAGAAAAGCCTAGGGAAGAAACAGAAGCCAACATCATGGATTGTTTGCTCTTGCCAGGAAGAATTGCTGGTATTATTAACTGATATAGCAATCACAAGGCACTGAGAGTTTAGATTTTAAAGATATGAAACAATTCTTTCAAAATCAGCTACCTAGGAATCTAGTTCCTATTCTTTCTACTGAAAAAATAACATTTAAACTCTTAATAGTTAGACACTGGGGAGAGAAAGAATAGCACACTAGATAAAAAGCAAAATGAAGGTGTGGGAACAAATATGGGAGTGAACTTCACACAGAAGCACACAGAATGGTTGAAGTTGGAAAGTGCCAATGGAAGTAACTGGAGAATCATATGAGGAAAGATTTAGTGAGATGGGACTATTCAGCCCACACAAGAGAAGGCTCAGGAAGAATCTTCTCATCGTGTTTGTATACCTGATGGGAAAGGATTAAGAAGGTGGAATCAGAATCTTGTCCATGGTGTTGCATGATGGGAAAAGTGGCACTGGGACCAAAAGGTCCCATTTTTTATATATTTTGACATAAGAAAATAAATATTTGTTGTGGGCATGATCAAACACTGGAACAGGTTGTCCAGAGAGTCTCTATGCTTGGAATTATTTAGCATTTGATAGACCATGGCCCTCTGCAATCTGCTTATGCTGGAACTGTCCATTCCTGAAGGACAGTAACCCATGCAAACAACCCATGCTTTAGCAGTTCTTGAGGAACAAGAGTAGATGGGAAGGAATAACATTGGAGATGCTCCCTAAGGACTGTTTCTTATAAGAGGGACCCACACAAAGGCAGGAAAGAGAAAGAGGCAGTGGAACTGGCACAGGCCCTGTTCTTCATCCCCTGCACCACAGATGGGAAGGAAGTAGAAGAATAAGGAGTAAAGTTGAACCTGGAGAGAAGGGAGGAATGGGGGGATAATGTTTTAATTTTGTTTTATTTCAGTTATTTCCCCAATTTGAGTGTGCTTTTCCTTTGGCAGAAATTAGTGTGCGATCTCCCTGTCATTATCTCAATCCATGTGTTTCTTCGTTTCCCCCCCCCGTATTTCCTCTCCCGGTCCAGTTGAGTAAGGAGAATGATAGAGCAGCTTAGTCAGTACCTGGCAAGAAGTCAAGATCAACTCACATCTGCATGATGTAGTCATTGGTCTTCTTTGCAACAGCATCAGGACCCTCAGATCCCTCTCCAGCAAGCTGCTTTCCAGCCGGTCATCCCCCAGCATATTCCAGTGCCTGGGATACACCTTCACAGGTGCAGGACTTTCCATTCCCCTTTGTTGAACAGAATGAGTTCTCTGCAGTCCATTTTTCTGGCTTGTCAAGATCCCTCTGAGTGACAGCACATCTATCCTGTCTATCATCTACTCCTCCTAGTTTTGTATGATCTGCACTCTTGATGAAGTTTTGCTCTGTCCCATCGTCCAGGTTATTAACAAGATAGTTATATATAGTTAAATAGTGTGAGTTTCAGTGTTGGCCTGTGGAGCACTCCACTAGAGATTAGCCTCCAGAGAGATATTTTGTCACTGATCACAGCCCTGTGAGCCCAACAGTTGAGCCTGTTTTCAATCAGCCTACCTTTCCATTTATCTAGAACTAATTTTGTTATTTGCCAATCAGGAAGTTAAGGAAGACAGTGTCAAAAGCTTTACTGAAGTGAAGATAAACAACAGCCACCTCTGTCTCCTCATCCTCTAGTCACCTCATCTTAGAGAGATGTCAGGTTGGTCATCCTTTGTTATATTTGATTAGTAGTAACACCCAGAATTTCTCTGAAAGAGGGTTTTATCTATGTACATTTTATTTGAAGGAACTATTTGCATTTAAAAGGACCAGCTAAAGGCAGAATAAGAAGCAAAGGAGAAGGGAAAGAATTAAATCTAAAGGTAAAGAAATGCAGATGGTACTTGTAGTTACAGAAGTAACAAGAGAAGACAAGTAACGCTGGAGAAATAGGTCAAAACTATAAATTACTCAAAGCTTGAAAACTACAAAATTAAGAGCCTGATCATGGCATAGTCTGTGTGGGAATGCTGGTGAGAGTTTGAGAAAAAGCCAAATCTGATCAAAACAGCAGTCAAAGGGTAATTTTGCCGGTGGCATTTTTAACAGACTGAAAGAAGGGAGTTCAGCTAGGAGGAGACTGAAACAATCACGACAAAAAAGCTGAAAAGTGTTTGGATGGAGCTTTTGATTCTAGAGTGGACAAACAAGCAGCTTACGGGGATATGGAAGGAAAAAATACAAGATCTAACAAATGGCGGTGAAATGCGAGATAGAAAAGAAGATTAAAGTAATACAAAGGATTGCATGGCTGCAAAGCTTTGTGAGCCTCGGGGGTAATGACAGATAAGAAGTGAGAGGAATGCATTAGGACAATTTAAGTTTCAAAAAAATGTGATGACATAAAGTTTCTTCCAGGACATTACAAAGGCATTGTCTTTCAGGAGTAATCTACAGGAATCTCTAATATATTAGCATGAAGGCCACATTTCAGTTTACTGGCATTCTAATGCTGTAACTCCTGCAATTTTTTCTCCACATTGTGCACATTACTGCTTACTTCTTATTTTAAAATTATGTAGCTTTTCTGTCCAACATTGTGAAATACAATATTTTACTAAAAACATATTAGAAATTGTTTTCATTTATGTATTATTTATTTAATATTTAAGTATGACTTAACAAACAGGTCACATTATCTCAACATAATATCAAACAAAACTCATAGCAAGTACTTAAATAATGTTAATCAGTTTTCTAAATTCAATGTATTGGTTCTTATACATCCTCTGATGCATCAAAGATTTTTCTTCTTGGCAATTTTAGAATGGGATAATTATCTAAATTGAATAAATAACCATAAATTTGATATAGAATGAAAGTTTTATAGACTAGAATGAAATTCAAAAAATCTGCTGGTTTTTCAGATTCCATTTAGTTGGAAAATAGGCAAAACAACAGCAAAGGGAAACCTAATACAGATTCACCAGAGCTAAAGTTTACAGCTGTTCTGCTGAACATGCTTTTTGATGAGCAACACTTACATCTTCCACTGTTGATTGTATTTGGGGATTGATCTATTGTACTTGTCTGAGATCACATTCATATGTTATTATCTGTATGTACTATTTATTTAATATGTGTTTGGCAACACAGTACTTACAGTCTTACTCCTGTGATCAAATTAAATTGAATAAAGGGATGATAAATAATAAAAGGAGTTTAAATAGCTATTAATAGGCATATAAATTCATACCTTAAGAGGCAAAAGTCATAAAAAGCATATGTAAATCATACTGTGACCAAAAAGACAATTACTTTTCTGATTAATTTAAAATGCAAGGAATCAGTTTCTTAACAAGTAGAGTAGATCCATTCTAGAGGAGAAGAATTTTTGTCAAGAGTAGCAGAACTGTACACAGGATCAAAATATAGGATGCACCTTGCTTTGTTTTGCTTGTCAAAGAGGAAGACTGGGAAGGAAGAGTGCTTCTAGTTTGCTGTTCAATATATGTAGTGATTGCCCAGACTGTATCTGAGATGAGGTTGTATCTACACAGACGTTGAAAACAACACAATTTTTTTTTTTATCACCTGAGGTAAATGCTGATACTGTCATATTTCTTCTTACACAGGAGAAAAAAAGAGGCAACACTTGTTTCTGCTACAACATGAGGACACTTCATCTAAGAATATTTATTGAAGCAGCATAGTAAGACAAAAAATAGATGACACAGAAATTTTTTTTTTTTTTTGAGAACTTGTATGAATGGTGCAATGGACGATAAAAGCAGTATTACTATGAGAATGACATGAATTTTGAAAATACCTAGATTGTGGTCTTGGGAACAAAGGCAGAAATAGGACTTCTTTAAGGATACTCCTTTTGCTGAAAATTTCTGTGAACATGCAAGACAATAAAAGACACTGAAATAAACTAAAAATCAGTTTTCCAGCACCCAGGGAAAAAATAGAAAAAATTTCTCACAGTATAGAATAGCCACATGGGTCAAACAGTGTTGCTGTCAGATTGAACATTGGGGCACTAGGTAGCAACCTGTGCAAGCATTTAGTCCTTCCAAAAAAGTAGTCAGTTTATTTTCTCACAGAGTATTCACATACATTGTCTGTGTTCACATAACCACAGATATCTATATATCCTTAAGGCAACACTAGTTTTCAGCCACTTCATAGTAGCATTTGGTAGATTCTGCCAAAAATGTATTCTTATAACCAACTGTCATCAATCTCTAATATCTTTCTTGGAGTATTTTCAGAAAATATGCTTGTCCTTTCCTTTGCTTGGTCTGATGTTAAGAAAATGAACCCTTTATTAGCTTGAAAAAAAACTGTTGGGGGAAATGTTCGGGGCAACTTGAACACAACACCTTCAGCTTTGAAAGGCCCATTGGAGACAGTTAGCAGGGCCTCTTCAGACTTTATAAATCAAACCCTGGTGAAGGATTTAGTTTCATTTCACAATGAAAGTAAAAAACAACAGGCACAACTTCTGAAAAGGCTATACTCAAAAGGCAGATCATCCATTTTATTTCTAAGGTTCTGAATCACTGATGTTTGGAAACATGATAGATTTTGGATTGACATGCCATGGTTTTGTGGTTTTTTCCTCAGGAAATAGCTAAGCGTAACTACCAACTTAAAAATGGGATAAAGAAAACTTAATTTTTTCCAATTTTCTTTTAATTATTATTAAAATTTTCTGTATTGACATACTAAATATATTTGACAATAGAGGTTTTTAGTATATTGCAGATTTTTGCATAATTCTGCCACAAAATTAACCCTACTTTGTTTCATTTGCATTAAAATTATGTTCTCAAGAAGTGACTTGTCAAACTAATAAAACAGATGTATAATCCTATTAGCAAAGCGTTTTACAAATGCTTACAATTAGTCAGCAAGGCGCTTATATAGACAAATTGAACTACAATTTCCTGTCAGATATTGTTCATCAGGTAAAAAAATGAACAATTAAAAACACACAAACAAAATGAGAAATAGTAATAATTTTAATTGTTATTAATAAACAGATTTTATTTTCAGTAACTCTGTGGAGGCCTGTGCCCCAGGTCAGAGGTAGATCCCTTGTCCCTTTGCCATTCCCTTGGATCTTCCCTGTTGGCTCTTGTATCCTAACCCCGCCTATGTATTTCCCCTATGCCTCTAGACCATTGGCCTCCTTATGCTCTCTCCGCCCCCACCAACCCCGTATAAAATCCTAGACTTCTTCCTTGTTCCCTCTTCCCCTCATCCCCTCACAAGCATGGTTGGAATAAACTTCTCTCGTGGACCCTTCTCGCCTCGCTGCTGTCGACCACGTTATCAGCTACCCAGTGTGTGCTTGCAGTGTGTTATATGTGGCAACTTTGCCGAGCGGCTTCTGCTGCTAAGACAATCCTGGAAGGTTGCAGCACTCACTTTACCCGCTGCAACATAACTCAAATTATATTATTTTTTCTAATTAATGAGAGTTTATACTAATTTATATTTACAGACCTTTGAAAGTTTTGCATTCTTCTGGAATCTTCATGCTTTAAGGACAGATAGGAGTAAAAATAACAGGTCACCATCAACTCTTTCCAGGTAATTTACTAATAGGAAATACCGAAAAGTTAAATAGATTCAAGAAGTGACTATCCTGTGCAGGTACATTGATCAGCATTTAGCACAAATTATAAGAATGAAAAATATTTACTAGAATTCTAAAGAAGGGAAATAGAGAGGGAGGAAAGTGTGTTTTCAAAGTAAACAATGCCATGTATAAATGCAGTAAGGTAGGGCAGGGTAAGATAAGAAAGGAAAGAACTATAAATGAGATTTTGATGTTAATTATTGGGGTTTTTTTTCAAAACAAGCTATCAGTGTCCAATAAATAATATATGTAGGAGTGGAACTGTTTTGCTTTTTAATACACCTTATAGAATTGTGTTTGATAGACACACTGTCTTCTTCTAGAGCATGGTTATTTTTAAGATTGATATGTTGCATAATTTCAAGCAATAGTTCTTCTCCCCTAGGGCCATTTAACTTCTGTTGAGGGCGTTCTATTCTCACTTTAAATATTTTATGTGCAAACTCTTTAATGAATACAATTTAAATATGTGCTGTGTTTCATGCTGAACCAATGAATACCATAAATAAAACCACTCAGTCATGCTGGCCTATTACACTGTTGGCTTTAAAAAATCTCTCTCAGTGAATCCTAACAATATTTCTGTGAAAGTATGCAAACCATTGGACAACTTAAGACCTATGAAACAACAGAAAGAAAATAGATTCAGCAAAACTCTGTTAATTTTTAGCAGCAATGAGAATTTGTACAGATTCATTGTCTCCTGTAATTGATCAAAGAAAAGCAAAAATTCATCCTTTTTTTGAAAGAAACTTACCCTCTTCTTCATCAAAAATTAGACATGATATATTGAATTATACACTAGGGTACTAGAATGGTGAGGTTTAAGCAGTTTCTCATGGGATTATTGTGTCATATACCAAGGAAATTCTTGGGTAAAATTATTTTATCAGTGTTAAGTTAAACCCCAGTATATTATCTTAGTTTATGTGGAAAAAAAAAAAAAAATAGAGGTGAAACATACACAAAAGTGAGGGATCTGAAAAAGGTTTCTATGCAATTTAAGCATCACCTGCTAATAATAATCCATAGACGGAATTATTGGAACAACAGTGTGAGATGGTGGAAGATTTTTCATAAACACCAGAGGCAGATTCACTAATAACTCCTTAATAAATTGAATATCATGTAGACTTGCCTGAGCTGGGCAAAGAAAAGCTGCATAACAACTCTTCCTCTGATTAGCTTATTCAAATCAAAAGGTGAAGCTACATTAATATTCTAACAGAGCCACATTAAGAACAGAATGAAGTTTTTCATCCAAGCGTTTGATTGGGCAAGCCCCTGTGTACTGTGTTTGGGTAAGTTTTTATAATCCTCTAAAGAATATTACAGAAGGCCTTGGACACACTGCCTGCAGTGAGGAGAATTTAAATCCCTAGGTAATATTTGCCACATGCAATGATGTCGGTGAAAAACCTTTTTATTTTTAAGTTCATAACAAGATTTTGTGTTACATGAGCCTATTAAGGATGGAAAATTTCTTTACCTGTAGAATAATTTCAATAAATATTAATTATACCCTATCTTTTTAAGACTAAATAAAGCTTAACACTTTTATGTAATACACTAATAGCCTTTATTTTTTAACCTAAGATTTTCTGTCAAGCTTACCCACAGACATGCTTCTTCAAGTCCATTGGTTTATGAAATTAATGGACAAAAATCTATAGAACTTGGGAAGTGGAACTAATCATGTGAATATGTCTAACCGTATCTCCATGTGTTTGCATAATTCAATCCTATGCCAGCAAAGGCAATAAAATTAATTTCAGATATTATAGTGAATCATAGCCCATTCATATAACATTTCATAAATAGACGCCTAATATTATTACTTCAGAAGGTTATCCACTTACAAAGAAAGTGAATTTAATGATAATAATAATGTACATAAAAATAACTAATGTACTTATCTATTTCTCAAATATGTAATATCTCAGATGTGTTACAAAGCATTTTTCTGCTACCCAGCAATTAAAATGTAGGGAAGAAGAAGGAAACCACAGGGGACATTCGAAGTGATGATGTTTGTCTTCCCAAGTTACGTGTTGGAATCCTGATTTCCTGGAGATGGCTGAACACCTGCCTGTCCATGGGAAGAGGCGGATATATTCCTTTCTTTGCTTTGCTTTACTTATTAAACTGCCTGTATCTCAACCCATAAGCTTTCTCATTTTTACTCTTGTGATTCTCTCCACCATCCCAGTGTGGAGGAAGTGGGAGAACCACTATGGTGCTTGCTGGTTGGGGTTAAACCATTACAAGCAGTATAAACAATGGAAGAAAATTAATCCCTTATATTGATCTTCTCAACTACAGGCAGCAGAGAACCTGAAATCTGAAAATCTATCTTTCTTTACAAGGAAATACAAAATATTTAGTGAACATTTCAAAAGCAGAGTGGGCAAGACAACATTAAAATATTCTGTTAATGATAAAATTGTGTCTGTGTTCAAAAACTGGAAACCATTTATTGAATGATGCATTTATTGAGTGCCCCATGTGTAAAGGCTTACAGATGATATTAATGTATTAGCAAAGTAATTCTGTTGCAAGTTCTTTGCATTAACTCCCTTTTTGCGGTATATCCTAAAGCAGTGATGTGGTTAGTGACACAGTGGAAGGCGAATTTACCATTTTGCTACTGTACAACGTGTTTCAAAAGCCAAGGAAATTCTAGAGTATAGTTAAAGTGTGGGTTAATTCTTTATGACAGTATTTTATATCTTGATTTTCATAACTAACAGTTTAATGCATTAACATACTAGAAACACCCACGTTGCTCAGGTAAAACAATCATTACTATCTGGACATAATTAGCAGCACAGTACTGACAGTTGTACCATTTATAACTACTGCAATAATATTTTACAAGTTCATTTTGGTCTATTATACAGTAGAATAATTGCCTTTACAGAGATAATAAGAACATTTAGAAAATCATACGTTATGGCAAGATAACAGCGTCATACCTGCACTTAACATAGGCTAACATGGTTTTGTTTCCACTTCTTAGAGACATTAGTTGAAGGATACAAGCTTATGTGAACTATTAACTGTTTCATTCAGTAAATGTGGTTGTTTTCTTAAAGCATTTTAGTGTGTATATATATTTGTTATACGTATGCAATACCATGCTGAGTAGCTGATACCTTTTCTAGAGCCTTGTCAGACAGACTTAAATCAGCCTAATTTCTTGGTGAACATCATCTTTTACCTTTATTAATTTTAATGTATATTTAATAAAGATAGACATTTTATTAAAAAAAAAGCTTATTGAGTATATAATTTGACAGCCTATATGAAATTTCCACTATAAATGCATGAACATTTGTTAAAATTTCTTTAGCATCTGTGGGTTGTCACAGATTAGCTTTATTATAAAAGTGAATTAGAAATAAGAGACAGATGACTGGCAGTGTTCCAGTGTGACCTATACTGTTACAGTATTATAAATTAAAACAGTAGATCAAGGTCATTAGTCTAGTCATTTGCTTGTCATTTAAGACTAAACAATTAATATGGTTTTGAAAAAGATTTTATAAAATTTTCCTTTATTGTTTTATTTAAGTAAAGTAGGCCTTTTTCTAATTTTGATTTTATTTTGGAAAAGAGCTAGAGAAATGAATTCTTCTTTAATTTTCAGTAAAATAGGCTTCAGTATTCACAAGTAGTACAGAGGAAAGCAGAAATATTAGTATTCGCAAGACTTACCTTTGAGGTCTTCATTACTTTTTGAAGAGATAGACAGAGATAATGGAAAATTAATTTTCTTATTTTGGTCTACAGTTACTAAAAAATCTCTGTGTGATGATTTATTAAAAGAGTAATGATTGTAAAGCTATCAAAATACTGATAAATACACATGCACACACAGATACTTCTAATAGTTTTGGAAATACTTGAAAACTAAAATAGAGTGTTCGGAGATGTCTGTGAATTTCCCTATTTTTTTAAACATTGAAGACTTTATGTGATCTTTTCTATTTTGGTTCATTTGCATACATGTGAAGATTTTACAAAGATTTTTTTCATATCATCCATATATATTACATGAAGATTGGGAAATGGCAAGTAGATAGAGATAAATGGCTTAAGACAGTGCATTTATTATTGATGAAGACATGGAAATTTGGTATGCTTAAAAAACATACATGTCAGGGAATGAAAATAATTAAATAGGTTAAAAGACAGTTCAGTTGATATAGTTGGCAAAAGAAGAACCAACACTGTGTTATGCATGCTTCTTCATGAATGTTAGATTTTTAAATAATTAAGTAAGGAAACTTTGGATATTTGCTCCCAAATGCAGAAATTGATATAGTAGGCACACTGGAAACTCGGTGGAATACTGTCAGTCAGTGTCATCCTGGAGCATCAGGATGACAGATTTGGTCATAATTGTGATGGACGAGTATTTACTAGATGTCAAGAAATCTTAAAATCAAATCACAGCAATTAACTATATATCTAAACTAGTATCAAATGCTGCTCATAATAAAATTACAGGGCCTTAATAGAAAAAAAAAAGTAGTATTGGATCTACATTACTGATTATACACTTAGGATGCTGATACTGCCTGGATATTTGCTAGGCTACAATGGAGAATATATAATAAGAGAACTTGTTAAGAAGAAAATGAGAAAATTCAACTCAATGGCATGGAGGCTGCTGTAGAATGCCATATTTGAAACACAGGGCAAACAACACTGCCTATAAAAAACATTTTCAGAGAGGGGAGAGGAAATAAAAGGAAAAGGGATGTTATTACATATAAGTACTGTTCCTTCAGAAAGCTGAGCTCAAGTCCAAATAAAAATGAAACATTAAATAAGATGCCAAGAAATACTGCCAGATTAAGTGTAAAAACAATGCATTAAAGGAGGCTAAAAAGAGGTGGAGGAACAGCTAATTGATGGAAAAAACTCCTGTTAATAAATCTTTGTTAAACAAGTCAGTAGCAGGAAGTGTTCCAGTAGTCTGTAGGACTTACTGATGATTAAACTATAAAAAACCCCCAAACATTCAGAGAAGATAAAACAGAAGAAAAAAGAACCCATTGCATTAGCATTCACAAAGAAACTGAGAAGATTCTCATGGTTAAATTTTTCCTGGTGGGCAACATCTCAAAGGAACTGTATGAAATAGAAGTTATGGAAGAGATCGTAGTTCAAACAGAATGAACACTAGCACAAATCAGAACCGAACTGTGTTTATTCAAGGCTTCCAAACCGAGTCACAGCAGCTGTGTGTCATCGCCTTCTTCAGAGTTCCTTAATGCAAGTGGAGAGTAGCAAATGTGGTGTCACTGGTTATAGAAAAGATTCAGGGAAGACATGGGCAATATCGGTATTTGGCAAATTACTAAAACTATAGTAAACGACACAATTAATGACACTCAGTTTAACGTGATTTTCTCACAGAAAACTGACTTCTTTTTGTAAAGCTTCACTAAACTTTTGGGGTTTTGAGGAAGTGAAAGAGCAAGTGATCTTGTTAAGTTGAACTTCTTAAGTAGTTTCAGTGAAATTGGTCACAGAATCATACAACAAAACTGAGCAGCCAAAGTGTAAGAAGTGAAGTTCATATGTGAACTTTCAACGTTTGCTTCTACAGAAAAGATTTTTTGGCAGTAAAGGTGAAGGTCACTTGTAGAAAACAGCTGAACTTCTTTGAGTCTAGGTGACAGGGCAATAAAATGACCAATGAAATTCAATATAAGTCAACATAACATGATATGTATATGGAAAAAAACAAATCCCAACTTACGTACAAAATGAGGTGATCTTTTCCATTAAGACATGAGGTCTTGAGTCACGCTACTCTTATAGCAAAATCTGATACTATTGAGTCAAAAAAAAAAAATCATTATTATAAGCAAGTGGGAAAAGAAAATAAATTGAATCAGAGATCATACTTCTATGTATATTTTTTTACCAATATATTGATTACAGCATGCAGTTTGGGGTTCTTACTCTCTTGTTTCTCCTCCCTCTCAGAAGCACATAGTAAAACTGTAAAAGGTTTGGAGGCAGACAATAGGGACTATCAAGTTTATAAGTATTTTTATGTGAGGAATGAGTCTTCACCTGAGGGAAGACGGAGCGAGGTCTAGTATTCATTCCTGAAAGCAAAGATACCTGAGGGAGTATCTAACCTAGCAGTGTCTAACCAAGAGTGACATGAACAAGTCCATAGACCTTTGAACAAGCTTTTTAAAATTTTTTATTTATACATTGGAAGACATTAAAGAAGCTGCAAAGGAGCTATATCCAAAACAAATAAACTGAGATTTTTTTTCAGGACTGAACACTAGGTATTTGATATTTGTTGATGTTAAAATTTGTTGATGTCTGTGGATTTTAAAAATTTAGCTTATGTTGGATTCTAGTGGAGACTGGAGAGCTTTTTATTAGACATCCACAAAGGGTCATTGAATTCATGGATATTATAATGTGACTGGAAATAATGTGGATAGGAAAACAACTTCTCCATTTCCTTAGGTAATTACAGTTCTTCTATTCCTTAGACACTTATCCTAAGTACATGAACATTTCTTGCGTTCATTTTGGCCATTTGTATGTTTAAATTGCAGTAAATTAAAACAGAACTGAAGTCCAAAACCAGTATATTGTTTTGAATTGTGCTTCCATGTAAAGTAACCACCTCCAAATGCTTACCAAGCAATCTAGCAAATTGCATAGGTGTTGTAAAAAGCATGTACAGTAGGGAGCAAAATCCTTCCTCACAAGTAGTCATTTTATATGCTAATGTGTGAATTTATTGCCTACATTTTAACTATTAGAATTACAATTAAAGGGGAAAAAAATGTCAAATCCTTGTACAAATTCAACACCAATGTTAGACTTCTGGGTTCTAAATGATCTGAAATGACCACGGGATCATTGAAAACATAGGGAAAAAATTCTCAGTTACTGTAGTTCAGTTTACATTAAGGTAAATGAAAGGAACTTCAGAGATTTAGAGCTAAATCAGAGATGGCAGTTCTTTAGAGGCTGTTGGCTGTTCTTGCCAGTTCATGAAAGGAATTCTAAGTCTCATCCAGACATAGACAACTACTGGGATGAGGGAAGTAGAAGTGGAAGAAAATATCAGAAGCAGCCGGAGGAACCCCTAGATTTCTGGGTTTTAGAAAGTGGTATAGTAATTTGTTGTCTACGCCTGGCTTTCCTGGCCGTCCTCGACCGAGGCGTCAGCCCCCGAATGCCCAGCGGCTCGGCGGCTTTTCCGTGCCGCTCCGGAGCCTGGCATGGCTGGATCACGCAGAGGTGGGGCTGCCCACAGCGAGGGACAGACGAGGTGCCGATGAAATAAGGCGAAAGAGGCAAAGGGTTGCGGGAGGGGGTTCCCCCGAGCTCTCCTTTATTGGGGGAAGGGCGAGGAGATCCGAGAAGGAGAACAGCGGGGAGAACAACCGGGGAAAGGTCCCCATGCAGCTGGTTTTAAGGGGGGATAACAGCCAATGGGGTAAAGGGCAAGGGGAAGGTACAGTGGTCAGGGGTCCAATAAAAACATTTGAGGGGGAGGGACAACAGCTCAGAACCAATGAAACGTCGAACATAACAGAACCCTCTGGAAGAAGGGGTCAGCCCAAGGCCCTGGACATGCCCCTCCTCTGGAACAAGGGGTGGATCTTAGACCCTGGTTCCATCCCCTGAGTCCTCCTCTAATGAGGAGCCTCCTACAGAGGAGGTGGAGCGTGAGGCAGCAGCAACCAGGGTTGGACCTCCCACAGTAATTGAATGAAACACCCACACATGGAAAAGATGAAATTCATTTTATCCATGTAAAGGTGGAATGATCTGTAGCAGAAGCTTGGCAACTAAAGTTGTGCTTATGTATTGTACTGTAGGTGTGGGGAAGACCCTTCAACAAGGGCCAGAAGACAAGACAGTCTGCAAGTGTGCAGAATGCTAGAAGGTGAAACTACTCACTGCCTGCATTTTTGATTCTTCTCAAAGCTTAGGCCAGACCATGGCACATCAGAGTTCTCACATCACACAGTTTATGTGTAAGCAGGGAAACAATAACCACTGCATCACTGAAAACATTAGTCTGAAAGTGTGCCGGTCTCCACGAGGCTGTAGGAGTAAATAAAAATACCCCAGAAAAGTTTAGCCTTTTTCTTTCCAAGAGACCCTGTGATATTTCTGTGCCAGATTCGTCTCCACCTGTGGAGCCCAAACCTGCATCTCAGACAGCAGTCTTTGCACTTTCCTTTAGATTTCCTTTATATCAGATAGATCCTTTACCTAAGATTTCCCGTTTGACTGAAATGGTGTATGGGCAGAGAAGAGTAAATGACAGCAAAATTTATATTTAAGGATGGCTCAGTGTAAAGGGAGAAAATTTTCTCAAAAAATTTGGATTCTTTTCAGCAGGATTCCCCAAGTTACCAGTGCACCCAAACGTATATAGCAAACTTGTTTCTTTCTCATAAAAATGCAGTAGTTTTGCAAGGTGGACACAGAACCTGTAATACTAAATTCACAAGGATAATTATATACATATATATATATATATATAATTTTTTTTTTTCTTATTTACTTCTATACGTTTAGGAAAATACAAAATACTTATTATTTTTTTTTTTTCCAGGCTATCAGATTGTTTTCTGGCATTTTTGCAGTACTTTTCATACACTTTTATTCAAACTGTTGGATTTTAAGGACTGATTCAGGGAACTGTTTGAAAGAAATATACAACTACAGCCTTAAGTTAGAGATTATATGATGAAAACATTTAACAGATTTTACATTACTACTGATCCCAAAACTCTAACTTCTTTCACGTGAGAGAATTCTTACTGGTCTTTAATAGTAATTTAATGACTTACTGAAACCTGTAGAAATTACGTGAGTTCTGAGTCTGTCACAATCTCATTTCTTTTTATGTATTTTTTTTAATATTTCATATTTTTTATATAAATGGCTTTCACTACAGAAACTGGTACCAAGATGAAATGTTATGAAAATGTTAAACTTTTGATGTGTAACTGTATAAAGGCCCGGATATTTTTTATTATTCATTTAATGAAAAAAAGTATAATAAGATACTAGGCAAGGAAAAATTGAAATATGAATATTTTAAAAATATTGATTACATCTTTAATAGTTCTCAACTGTTCTTCATTACAGAAGCTAACATAAATAACTTGATTACAAGGTTTTGGCAACATAAAAATTGTCTTCATCCCTGAATAGAGAAATATTTAAAGACGTAAGTCATGAGTTTTATTGGTTTAACTGAGTTATGAATTATTCCTCTTAGGAGACTTCTAAGTATATCTCACTATTCTCCCTGACAATCTTGACAGAGACAGTTAATTCACAAGGCAACAAGAAGCAGCAAAACTGAAGAGTGCTAACACTTAATAAAATTAAGCAAACTTATAGTGCTTTATTTAAAGATGCAAACATATATATATATGTTATGTTTTATCTAACTGCCACATAATCTACAAATATAAAGATTTTCTACTATAATATGAATTTTTTCTCATGTTTGTTTTTCTTTTCCTTGAAAGCTTGTAATGAAAATGCTTTTTCCCCCCTCGACTAATTAATATGTTCTTAAAGTATTGTCTTTTCCTTTATGATAGACCATTCCTGACTGCCACTTTGATGTTACATATTTTCAGTTCAACCTTTTTGAAGAACTACAATGGTAGAGCATGAAGTTTTTCCACAGAGCAAAATCAAGAAGAAAGAAGACGAGTGATACCACCAATAAGATGGAGAAGTGACTGCCTCTTTAGTGTTTCCTCCATGGTCAACTTTGAATATTTGGGAAGCATGATATGTTGAAGGAAATCAGAGAGGAGCTATGTAATGCAAGACCTGTTAAGGAGAATGGAAAAAACTGAGGTAGCTACTCAGTTCTTAAAATGCCTCCTTTCTTTCTTCTTAATTTCTATGCAATCTTTTATTTTAAATTGTTACAGGTTTCCTTCTTAGTTTGTACTTTTATAATTTAATCCTTAAAGAACATATATAAAAATTAATCATCATACCTTATCGCAAATAAATACACACTACATTTGAGTATGCACTGAGACTTCATCAGAGAGCTAAGCATATGTTTCAGCTTTGTTCTGAAAAGATTTTTTTCTACCTTGGAGCTTTATCCTAGTACTTGCCATTTCATCCAGATTCCTTTAAGCTTCCCATAGGAGATTAAGTTGCCTTTAATGGAAATGGGATAAGGTCCTAACGAAACTGGAATTACTACAAAGCTGTATACCATGTAAATCAGGTTGTCACTTAGTTTAAAAAGTCATAGATAATACTAACATGCTCTTTCCTGAGGTAATAGTATCTGATTTAATATGGTAATACTCTTACATCAAATACAGAGGCAGACCTTCATGTATATATTTCCAGTTTATAAAAAGATTGCTTTAAGGTTATCTTGAATTTCCATTACATTTTAAAACAGAAATGTCAATATTGTTCTTAAGCAGAATTTCATTACTATTCCTAATATTCATTATAAATTTGCTTTCAGTAGACATTGAGGAGCTTTTAGTATATAAGGGGGGTTTTGTGTTAAAAGATTTTCATCATTAATTTACAATAAAGTGTTAAAATTGCCATTTTCACCCTCACTAACCCATGAAATCAGTTGTCTGTCTGATTTATTGGAAGCTTAGCATACTTTAATAAATGAGATAGAGGAATAGATGCCTTGTGAGAAATAAGTTTTCTTTTTACAGCTATAAAAAGTCTCATAACAAATCGGTTCTGTCATGAAAATTATAAGCATAAGGCATACTGTGGATCATAAGATTTTTTCCTGAGTGTTTGTAGGCTGAATACTTTGCTTTCATTACATCTTAGATCAGGAGAGAAGGTCATTTTTATTTATTGATGTTTTAGTCACATGGGAGCAAAATGGTTACTGTCAAAATTCCAAGGAAGTATGGGATGAACTTTTCCCATCTCACAAAGAATATTAAATTGTTATGCCAAGTATATTACAGATGTGTAATGCCTCCTGTGTTAGCAACTGATGATGAAACAACAGAGAATAGAAAACCTACCCTAAAAGAGTATCAAGGACAGACTATAAGTCTGGTCATATATGGTCTTTGAGACTTAAAATAACACCAGAGATACCTACTGAAAATATGTCACAGTAAAGACTCCTCAGATTCACTCCTACTTTAATATTTTTTGGTAATAGGAAAATATCTTCATCATTTTTAAGGTACAATTATTTTAATGGATAAAGACAATATTAATGTTATAAGACAATTAGTTTAAATTTGCATTAGGAAAAAAATAAGATATTTAAAAATCATTATAGGTACTTGAAGATGCTCTGAGTAAACAATACAGACATCTAGGATATTTTCAATACTAAAGATAATTTAAGAGATATAAAATATTTATCACAATGTCATAGAATGTATTCTAGTTGAACATTTGGTATAAAATCAATCAGATTTAAATTTTGAACAATTTTGTATATGAGACATATAATTTCTAATGTTATTTTCTGTTTTTTATAAACTTCTTTAAAATATCTTTGAGTCCCTTTAAGCTTTTTGGCTTTCAGAACGGAAGTTGTTTATCTCTTCGGGTACAGTTGAGTTTCACTGGAAAACAGTACACAGATTGCATTCCCTGCACCACAAATAAGATTTCAGGGACTGACATCTTCCTGCTTTCTTGGTTTTTACAAACGGAAATATACTTCCTCAGTGGTTCTTATGACCTCCCCAATAAGGCACATGTGTCAGCTCCTCAGCTTCCCAGGGCGTGCAGGGCACTGTCCAACCTAACGAGCCTGACCCCTTACCTATCTGTTTTTGGAGGGCAAACATGGTTTTGAAAATATAGAAAGAACATTTTTGCCTTTTTTTTTCCAGGTCTAAGACACTACTTGCCTTGCTTTTCAAGGGCTAGCAAACACAGTATACACTTTACCATTGAGTAATATCTAATCCCATAATTTTTGACATTTTCTAAACAAAAAAAATACAGAATTCTTCTTAATCTATCATCTTAATTCATCTACAGCATTTGGTTGAGAAACATACATGTAGACATAAAAGGCTCCCATATCACCAATTGAATTCTGAGATCATCAGGGCCAAGGCAGATAATCATCAGCAAGGGAGTTGTGTATTGCAGGTATGCTTCAGCCAGCCAAATGACACTGCTTTATGGAATTATACAGTATTTAAATTGAAAATAATTTCTAAGTGTTAGAGCATTTATTAGTGAACATTCTGGGTACAAAAGCTTTAAACATCATTATGCTGTGTCCCTGTCTAGGAAATGAGTGTATACTAAGAAGCAATCAAACAATGTGAGTTATTACTCAATATTTCAGTATGAACTGAAAATATAAACACCCAAGCAAGTCAGTTTGCACTGCCCAGAAGTGAATAGCTAATAAAACTGAGAAATCTCCTTAACTTTGTGTAACTGTGCAATAATCAAATATAAATAAAGAAACAAACAAATAAGATGCATGTCTCTAGCATTTTCCTATCCCAAAAATTGAAAATAGTTTTTGTTAAAATTTATCTGAAATATGAGTTTGTTTTGTCTCATAGAGCATAAAATGTTGCTACTGTCTGAAGGCCGGACACTGTATATCATTGAAACGAATAGCACAACTATAGCTATCTCCCCAATAGGAGGAGAAGAAAAAATGAAATTAAGTTAAAACTAGTAAGCTTGATTGTCCTTTTGCTTCATGACCATTTCTATAGAGTTTACAAGGTGTTTCAAATGAAATTGGGAGATTAAAGTGCCTCTAACTCCTATTTTATCTGGATTAGAAAGCTCAGAATATTTCTTGCTCTTCCTCCCTGTTTCCTTTTATTAGATGTGCCACAAGGAACTCAGTGCATCAAATCTCCTGACAATAACCAGGATTTGGCACTGCAGAACATATAGGGATGCTGTGAGGTGCCAGTGCCGAAGCAAGGGAGTGCAGATAGCTATAGGCATCTTGGTCATGCTCATGACCAAGTTTCCAATAAATCAGTACTTATACTCTTCTGAAAAATGTTCAGCATTCCAATCTGATGTTTTTTTCAGTGCCTGCAAGTATTGCCAAAGCTGATAGTTTAATGGAGAATAAACTGTTTGGGCTTAAAACGTCTGTCAGCACATTTTACTCAGACTTTTAGTTTATGTAAAGCATATTTTTAATCTTTGAAGAAATAATCAAAATTAATCTCAAGGCAAAAAAAAAAAAAAAAAAAGGAAAAAGTGGTAAAAGCCAAAAGTGTCCAAGAATTGGAAAAGATAGTTTATTTTAATGCTTTGCTGCATAAGCCATCATGGAGCATGGAGATAAAATTGTGGTTCACTGGGATTCAAACACATTGCTTTAAAAATCATGATGTCAGACTTCCCTTGGTGCAAAAGCAAGAAGAATTTCTGTATCCATGTAATACTCAGTGCTTAATTTTTCTTCTCAGTTTCTTAACGTTATGGGTACTGTGACAGATACTGTTATTATTCACAAGTGTATTTATGTGTTGGAGTATGTTGCAGTTTGCCTTTCATTTGCATTTGAGAAACTTAACATCTTGCTTTTTGCTGAGGACAAATGTCAAGATAGCATTTGTACTATATGATTTTGTTGCTTTCATGTTCTGTTAAAATTCATCTGTCTCATAATCAGTAAGATGAGTTCAACTGTGACAGAAGAATCTGACACTTTAATCCTTACAGTATCAAACTTTCAGAAAAGTTGTGTTTAGCTACTAATATAGTATTTTAAAAGCTGACTTACTTTTTATGGGTCAAGAGATTTTCCACAAAAGAAATAAAGGCATATTGGTCCATACTGAGAAAAGGAGTAAGTACTTAGAGAAAATCTACTTTTAACAAAAGTTCCATTGATCTCCATATGGTAAAAATAACATCCCCTGGTCAGTCACAGAACACTGTTTCTTGGCTATCTCAGCAGTTCCTAATACTTTGCTGAAAGTATCTATTGAGATGTATATTGATATATCCAAAGACAGAAGATACAGAAGGGAAATAGCAGTTTGCAAATTACACTGTAAGAATTTTTTTATTAACCATGACAGCATACATTTTCAAGGGCTTTCTGAAAACTGTTTCTGAAAGATTATCAATATGTTTCTAAATTGCAGTAATAGCACAGTAATTTCTCTATAAATTAATCAGAACTGGAAAGTGTAATCACAGCCTCTCTTTTAATACTCTTGAGATTTGGCTAAACTTGACCTAGATCAGTATAAGCATTTTTTTGATTTTGAAATCAGTTTAAGATTCCACAGCTGCATAAACACATACAGTTTATATGTGCTAGATGAGGAATAAAGCATGGAAATGAATGATTCCTTACAGATTTGTCCAAAGCGTACCTCTAAGTTTGTATATTTGACTGGATTGTCTGGCACTTTCAAGTCAAAATTTCTATTAATGATACACTAAAATCCTGCTGAGTATTCTAGGTGTGTAGCCCCTCTAAACTTAATGAGCACTGTTATTATCAACTGAAAATATGCTTCCAGATGAACCAAATCGTGCCTTACTGCAGGTGTATTTATATATCTTGGAAGGGCTTATTATATGTGTTTACTACTGTCAAAAACATTGTTTCAGTCTATATGAGACGATGAGTTTTTACATCAATGTTAATTGTGTTTCTACAATAGTTACAGTTTTCATAGCACGACTAAAGTGAAATAAAACATTGACAATTTTGAGGCACAGCAAGACTTTTGTGAGGCAGCAATCACGTTAACTAGTGAAGAAAATTGTGTTAAAATACCTGGAACACACCAAAAAATGAAGATTTGAGAAGATACCAACACAATATGTTCTTGTTCTTCTCTTCAAAGTGTCCCCTTTTGTATTATATATTGCATACTGATGAGTGAAACCTGTTTAATAACCAAGTCATTTGTGCATGGCTGAAAATTCTACAGTTGAAAAAGATATTTTCTTTGAGGATAAGTTGAAGGCATCTCTTTTGTTGTTGTTAATCAAATTAATTTTCACAAAATTAAGCTAATTTTTTTTTTTTTTTTTTTAGTGCTACAGATCAGGTTTAGTCTAGAAGAGAGCTCGAAATTCACTACAGGTTCAGTGCTCATGTGATCTGCTAAATCAGGACTGCTCAGAAGTGTGTACAATAATCAATATAACTAAGTTCAGCAATTTGCTGGCAGCTGAAATTCCTAAGAGTTAAATTTATGTGTGGGAAATAATATTGACTACCCATCAGCTATACCAAGTGTATTTAAGAGTGGAATTGTCTGGACTGGATTTGGCAAGATGCTGTCCCTCCTGTTCAATCCTTCCTGTTGGAAGAAACCTCCTGTCACTATACCAAGTGCAGTTTATATTCTGTAAGTGTAAATCTAAAATAAACTCACTTTGACAAAATTCCTGTACATTTACATGGAGGTAACTAAGGGTAGGCCATGACTGTGTCCAGTTAATTCTAATAAGAGACTATTTTTCTGAAGGAATTTAAAGTGGTTTCAAATCTCATACAAGATCATAATATCCATAAAGTGGTATGTCTATTATTCAATGGAAGCCTTTTCTTGATAGTTTACCAGGAAACAGCTGAAGATGCAGTTACTCTAATAGCTGTGAAAGCTGTGTTACACTCATTAGAGATGATTTGTAAGCTGCAACACAACTAAGACTTCAAGTATTTTCAGAGTGAAAACCTTGTACTGCACAGACTAGAGTCCTAATTTGTGTAGGATTAGATAACAGAGGGTTATGTATTTTTGTCGAATTCTATAGCTGCTCCGGTTGGTAATTTCTATTTCAGAAATCTGGAATTAAAATAAAGATTGCAGAGATCATTCTGTTATCCAAAAATTATTGATGTCATATATGTTCAATGACACAAATATTCCCCTTTCATGGAACTCAAATGAAAAAAAAAAAAAATGCAGAGGTTTTATTGTATCAGGAATACAATATAAAAACTATCCTTTTAGCTTTGTGTAAAAATAAAAAGTTCTTAGGAAATTCTTGTGGCTATTTAAGCTTTAACCACTAGTTTATGTGATTCAACACTTTCACCTACAGTTAATTTAAATCTAGCTTCTTCCAGAGAAGGCACTGAAATTACTGTCTATCTGCTTATCACCTTATCAGATTAACAGCCACATATTTTATTGACCTGAGTTAATTAGACAAATAATTCTTTCAATCATCCCATTCAAAAGTTCTTCATTTGCTAGATAGTATACCTGTTCTGCCAAATGCGTTCATTTCATTCCTCAGATATCTAAAATATTTCCAGTATATGTTTTCAGTAATTTGAAAGGTAAAAACTTGATCAGCATCCAAATGAAAATCAATATTTATCAAATATCAACCTTGTATCATTATTTGAAAATAACAATGAGTGTTTAGACACCTACTTCTTACAGTTTTTAGACGTCTCTGTGCGGTTTAGTAGTATCTCTAGTGTTTGTGTGCGCATGGTTAGAAGGCAACAAGACTCTTTTTATGTTCAGTTCTTGGTCTTCAATCTATTAGCTTCTTATGATTACAGTCACTTGAAGAAGTAAATATAACAGCCTTGTGACATCGTCAGCTTGTAGATTACTGCTAAAATAAACAAATCAGGTCAAATTTGTGTTGTCCTTTTGACTTAGCTTTGGAAAGAAATTATTCAACTAGGGATTAATGATTGGTTTTTATTGTTGCTGTTATTAATTTTATTTTCCTTCCCTCACTGAGACTGACCATAATTTTTGTCCATATATTAGCTCACTGCAATTACTTTAATATGCTATGTTATGACGAGAATTTAAACTGAATATTTCCTCCCTGAGTTTTGACTTGCCTAAATTGTATCACTTTTTTTTTTTGCAAATGTACTTTTAATGCTAAATAGTAGAAGTGAGAGAATGAGCCCTACGCCATAATTGTTGATACAGTCAGTAAGTCTGCACTTTTAAAATTGTGCTGCATTTGGTATAAATCTTAAGTATTCTTTTTGACATGTGACAATATTTTAGGAAATTTTAGAGTGTATAGTGATGGAAGCAATGAAATACTTGTTAGTCTCATGGCATACTTCTAATTCAAGTGGATTTTACACAGAAAAGCCCACCGTTGTAAACAAGCATTATATTGAAAGAAAACTTTGCTATATAAAAATGTCTTACTAGGGTTTTGCAAAGTTCCCTACAAATCTTCTTTTGACTTGATTTGACTTTAACTTAGGCACCTGCTAGTTACTGTGTTTTTGAGAGGATTTTTTGGTGTTTGAGTAATGTCACAGGGCAGCTTAATTACTGCCTCCTAGATGCATATGAGACTTGTCTGAAATAACTGTAGATGAATTGTGCATAGATAACAGCTAACAGATAACATATACTGAACTTTAACATCAGCTTCTCCTTTTCGTGTTTAGCTGGTGGACAGTATTGCTTTCACCAAACTAATGAAAAACATTGTATTGAACTTGCCTGTGTTGCTGTTGTTCTTGTGAACATGAACTTTTTGTTGTTGAACTACGAAAATATCTAAATTATCCTTTTATACACATATATATGAACATCTCATGGTAAGAGCAGTATCTGCTGAAGACCAATGACTGTTTACATTTCAAATTCTAGCATAGAGAACATGAGCCATACAACTGGAAAATACATCAAGTCTAGACTGTACTTCTGGTGTTCACTTGCACAGAGTCACAGACCTCTGAACAACACCGCAGAACTCAGCTTAGCTTCCCCTTTATGGTTGTTGTCAGGATTCTGAGAGAGCAAGTACACACAGTTTTAAGGAAAAAAAATGTTATTATCTGCTTTACGATACAGATTTATTTGGCATTATAAACTAGGCTAAATGCTGTGATCTTTTTTTTTGCCATTTGGCTTGTCGCCATCAGCACCACAGATGTTCAGGTGCAAAAGCTGACATCAAATATTTTAGGTTTCTCAGAACCTGAAGACTTTTTCCTGATTTTATTGAAGCAGGAAAAGATGGGAAAATGTATTAGTATGAGTAGTTTTACTATGGTAAACAAACACATCATTGAAATAATAGGACTTTGATGTGAAACATAGTCCCACAGCAATAATAATCTGAAGATATACTAATGACTAATTTAGCGATCACACAAATTTCCTAAAACTTTCAAAGCATTTTGGTTAATAAGTGTCCTCCTTCAGGAGGGAAAAAAGCACAAAAACCCCAACAAACATTTTTTAAACTGTGAGCAGAGGAGGGCAAAACGATAAGAGGGAAAATAAATTGTTATGTCCTCATGAAACTTTCCCTTTAACTCCTTTGTAAATACAAATAAACAAGCCTAGCTTGTACTGTGTGTACTAAACACTACACTGCCTGATGTCAAATGAAGCAGCAAAGGTCAGGAAACTTATGAGCATATAAGAAGTAAAGATTAGAAAGAGCATAGTAAAGAGAAAATAAAAAAGGGGTTCTGATATGGTGTAGAATGTTTTGGAAAGCCAAACCTCCTTCAGAGTACAAACTGCTGCAATAAATTTGAAACAAGATTTAGTAGCTTTGATCCAGCAAGGCATGATAGTTTTCAGTGAATATAATTCTACAGGAAAAATGTTTTACTGAGTTGGAATGCCAGTTGGGAACAAATGAGGCAGGACAGAGTATGTTTTGTTCAGAAATTCAGTGACTTAAGTAGAATGAGAGAACTGATTCAACCACTGAAGAAAATACAACAATAAACGTACTTTTCAATCGCCTTTCATTCAGCCATTTAAAGAAGGGGTATTGGTGAAACATTCCCTGAGATGTTTCCTGTACTGTCAGGCTTTATATGAGGGAGATTAAACAACAGTCATTCCCATGTTTGTGGGGAGAGCTTAGGAACTGCTGATTTTTAGAAAGAAGCAAGCACCACTTCGGTTGATAACTCATTTCATCTGCTAGTTCATCCTGACTTTACATAGCTGCTGAACAACACTTCAGTGGTTAAAAGGTAGTCCAGAGAGCCTTACATGCATGGAACTCCTGTATTATCACCTGGTATTTCATAATATCTTTTGAGTTTCTTGTATATCTAGAAAGGGATTTGAAACAGGGTGTGTGTATAAATACACACGCATTCATTTTTATATAGACATGAGACATACACATATACAGCATGTATAACAAATTCTATAAAACCCTCTAAAAAATGCATTTCTTTTCTTTCAAAAGATCTATTCCTTCCTAATACACTATTGAAATACAACACATGAGAGAGGAAAGAGTCTGAGATGTTCCTGGAGTGTGTGGAATATAAGTTCCTGACACAGGCGGTGAGTGAGACAACTAGGGAAGGTGCTCTGTTGGACCTGTTATTTATGAACAGGAAGAACTGGTGGGTGATGTGGTGCTTGGAGGCCATGCTGAGCATAGAACAGAGAAGGACTGGTAGGTGATGTGATGTTTGGAGACCATCCTAAGCATAAAAAGCATGTATAAAATTATCAGTTCTCGCTGAACTAAGTTGGAGATCAGCAGAACTGCTACACTGGACTTCCAGACGGCAATCTTTGGCCTTTTAGGAATCTAGTTGAGAGACTCTCTTGGGAGACAGTCCTGAAGGGCAAAGGACTTCAGGAAGGCTAGACATTCTCCAAGAAGGAAATCTTAAAGGTGCAGGAGCAGACCATCCTCATGTGCTAAAAGACAAGCTGATGGGAAAGACTGGTGTTGTTGAACAGAGAGCTCTCACTGAAACTCAGGGAAAAAAGAGAGTTTTCTGGGTAAAAAACTGGCTGGATGGCCAGGCCAAAAGAGTTGTGGTGAATGAAGCAAATCCAGGTGTCAGCTGGTCATAAGTGGTGCTCCTCAAGGTTCAGTACTGGGGCTAGTTCTGCTTAATATCTTTATCAATGATCTGGTTCAAGGGAATCGGGTGCACTTTCAGTCATTTTGCAGCCTGCACCAAGCCGAGCAGGAATGTTGATCAGTTGGAGGGGTAGGAAGGCTCTGCAGATGATTCTGGACAGATTGGATCAATGGGCCTCAGTCAAGTGTATGTGCACTGTTTTGGAACCCTGTGACAGGGTGTTCCACCTCTATCTCTCACCCACAAAGCTGATGCATATAGATAGCCCAGGCCGAGTCAACGACCGACTCAATGACTCTGCAAGAGATTATCTCTTGGCTCCTGAGAGCCTGAATCCTGACCAAGGAATCAACATCTTGGTAGGGAAAACATGTGTGGAAAGAGATGAAAAGAGTAGGTAAGTGATCAAAAGACACACTTTTACACTATAAAAGGCACACGAAATATCACAGAGGCAGAAGCTTTCTGCACGTACTCTGAAGCGTGGAGGAGCCTCTCCCCAGGTCTGGACGCAGGCCTGTGGTTACTTCCTCGAGGATTGAGTGAAAGGATTCTAATGTATGTTCCATCGCCAAATCAGAGTGGGTAAGATATATCGGTTTCCTAAATTGTATTACTTCTTCGCTAGCTGTAACAATAAGTACCTCAATTCGCGCTATATTATCTACTAGTAGGTTTGGTTTTTTTCTTCTTTTATTTCTATTTCATTTTGTGTAGTATATAGTTTGTTTAGTTCCTTATCTTGCTGTTTTCTTGTGTCTAATAAACAGTAAATTCATTTTCTATTAGACCTAATCGGCCCATTATTAAATAACTTGCGAACAAGACTGGGTTTTGGGGTGCGGGCACCCCAATAAAAGTTGCTGCCTGCTGCCAAAGGCTTAGGCAAAAGGCAGATTTAACTCAACCCTCGTCTCCGTTTCGTAACAAACCCTCACTACAAGAAATACATTGACGTGCTGGATCATGTCCAGAGAATGAGTCCTATGAAGGAGCTTGTGTAGTTTAACCTGGACAAAAGGTGGCTCAGGTTCTACTCAGTGAACAGTGCACATGTCCAACCCACAAGGAGCCAGCATCTCCAGGGAATGGCTGTGGCCGACAGTGTCAAAGGCCTTGACAAGGTCTAGATAGACAACACCCATGGTCTTTACCTCCTGATTAAAGTAAAGGTAACTTTAGCATAAGAAAATACAATCATATCCTTGGTTCATACTCTAAGGCAGGAAATGATGAACTGCAACAGAACTAAAATGTTTATTAACATCAAGAGGTAAGCAATTGAAATGTGTGCTGAAAGACATATCTGAACAATTTTCACACAAAATAAGAATAAAAAATGAGAAGTCTTTCTCTATTTTGCAGCTAGCTATATTAAACACTACTAAATAGCAATGAATCGGTGAAAATCCCAGACCTTTTCTATGCCTTGTGCCCTAATTTAGAAGAATCTCTTTTTGGTGTGGGAGCAGATTTCTTAAGAAGATGTCTTGTATCTTCTGCATATAGGAGGGAGGCTTTATACACCTACCCTATAAAATCTTAGCTTCAGAAAACAATGGCAGTGAACTGGACTTTAAATTAATGAATACAGAAAATATAACCTGTATTCTCCCTTGAGCTGACATTTTAATTTTCCTGATCCTTGTAACTAGTAGTCTCACTCATAGTATGAACTACTTATTTGGTGCTTTCTAACTGCTCTTATCTTCCATTTCTTTTGCTATTAATGTCATCACAAGAACAATTTTCTCTCAATTTCCTTTCATTCTTTATTTCTTCCTCTTTTTCTTTTCACTATTCTGCACTTTTGCTTTATTAATCTGAGAAACACATAAAGAGACATGTAGCTATCCTTGTGGTTTCTTTATTTTCTCATTTTGTTCTTTTTTTTGCTTTATTAATCTGAGTCTTGAAGACAGAGGAGATAAGCCATCGCTACCTGTTTTTTTAATCAGAGTACACATTCTTTAGTTCATACTTGATGTAAATCACTCTGGCTGTGGTTCATATATATTATGCTGGCTTGAACCAGGTTAAAATTTTATTAAGAACTCTGTTGTGTTCTGAACCTGTTGAACTCAGCTGGTTTGAAGCCACATCTTTTCTTTCACCTGCAGAGGAGTCAAATGCAGACAAGACTTAATTTTGTGCCTTAGGCATGGGCCAGGCACTTAATTTGAGTTTCCTACTGTCAAAAATCTGAGAAGTGGGAAAAACAGTAGTGACAGATAAGAGGGACTAGGAACAAAATTGTGAAATCATATTATTAGAACACACGGTTTATTGTGTCAGTAGGGCACTTATGTTAACATTTATTAACAAGAAGAAATGTAGAGCAGAAATCACAATGGACAGCTAGATTTGGGAGTCATCTCTGAAGATTTTTTCTTAAAGAAAGTAGATGGTCTGAACTATCTTTGAGCAATTGTCATGAAAAACAACTTGGTTTATGAGAAGCAGAATTCATGAGGAATTATGAGTTTAGTTTTTTTGCCCATGTTTTAATGAGGACAGTTAGTTTTAACTGCATAGTTCAGTAACCAAAAAAAAAAAAAAAATTGAATTTGTCAGGCTTGCTAGCATAATAAGTACCATTGAAATAATTGCTCCATTTCCAGTAGAGATTTCACATTATAATTAACCAGTAGTGATTTGTATTGAAAATGAATCATATTATGGCTACTGTAATCTGGTCTTCTACAGTTAGTGAGGCAGATGGCTAATTTTTTTAAGTTATAAATAGAAATGAGAATATTAATACCATTGGGAATAAACATTAGTAATATCTAGTATATTTATGATACCTTTTTCTGGAATATGTATTTTCAGTCTGGTTTTGGGTCTAGGAAATAATGCATTTTGATGGCTACCTTATAGTTTAAAGGCCTTATTACTAGAACAAAATTAAGTCCCTGGCATGCATCCTTCTAATTCAAACTGTTCTCTTGCAAAATATTTCTTTACAGAGGTGTTTGCACTTGTCATGAAGACTGAAAAGGAAGCAAAGAGTGTGAGAAAAACAAAAAAAAAGATATCTCCATACAGTAGATTATGATATTTGAAAAAAATAAAGGAACTTTGGAAGGCTGTAGCACAAATCACTTTTTGTACTCCTACAAAACATTGCTTTTACAAATAAATAAAGTGTTATTGAACTGGATCATTATATACTACAAAATAAATGAGATGTGCATTCATGGTTATTGCTGAGTTTTGAGGACTCATAGAACATCCTAGATACTTTTCCCTCGGCTAATGAAAGCTGTTTTCTGCATATTTATGCAATTCACTGCTATGCCAAACATAGATATTTGTACTGAGTGTGTCTGGGGAGTTAATTTTCTTTGTAGGAGCCTCCATTGAGCTGTGTTTTAGGCAGGTGAACGAAAGAGTGTTGATAACACACCAATATCTTGGCTCTTGCTGGATAGGGCTTACACAGCATCAAGGCCTTCTCTGTTTCTCCTTCTGTTGTCTCCTCAGTAAGTAGGCTCTGGGTGGGCAAGAGATTTGGAGAGACACAGCTGGGAAAGGTGGTCCAAACTGGCTAAAGAGTTACTCCATTCTACACAACATTATGTTCAACAACAAAAATAGGAGGAAGTTCTTTGAAAGTAGCCATTGCTTGGAGACTTGTTGGGCATCTGTTTGTTGGTAGTTATTTTTTCATCACTTGTGTTTTTCACAGCTGAGCCAAAGGTTTTACCATGTCAGCTGCAGCTGGAGTCAAGGCAACTCTCAAGAACAAGTCTAAGTTACCTCTGTAAAGATCACATACCCTATATGCTAAATGTTTCCTTCCCCCTTTCAATAACCAAGCACTAGCTGATACAAGAACTTAAGCCATTAATGAAGGTCAAATTCAGTCCATATTGACTCATTAGCAAAGAAAAATAATTAGTTTAGGACCTTTAAATTGGGGTCAAAGGTGTGAAGCAACTTCATGTCCTAAAAAAAATAATTATACACTTAGAATGAAGGCAGGATTTATAATTGAATTGTCTGCCCTAGTTAATTAGATAATCAGTTGGTATCAGTATCATTGCATATTGTGGCAATACATGCATAAAATAATGCAGAGGACATTTTGGAATTTAACAATATTAGTCCAAATGTATACATTGTTTAAATACTAGATGTAATACTGAATTTCAGGAGAAGAGGAAGGTCTGTGACTTTGGATGTTGGATAATGAGATAGCCTTCATAAGGTTGTATTTCTGGCTTAGCAAATTCTCAATGGCATTGAACTTCATTACAAGAGCTCTCAGGATATGTCTACCAAGGACGGTGCCCAGATGTAGGAGAGAAAATTCTGGTCAAGTGCTCTAATATGCTGAAATCTACAGAACTCTTAGGCATGAGGGAACAGTAACAGACTTTTAGACTACAGTAAACAGGTGGGAAACTTTGCCATAATGTCATTTGAACCAGAATGCAAGGTGTTTAAAAAACAAAAACTGAAACTCTATCTAGATATAAAAGAAACATCCAAATCTATATTGTAGCTTTATGTTATTTGTTTTATCTTGATGAACTGGACATCATACTTTAATGAAAAGGGTTCATAGTTTAAAGTAAAATTATCATTATGAATGAATGATAATGAATTACAGACATATTGAGAAGTTGGTAGAAAGACCAATCTTAACATAACTCTTAAAGAAGCAGGACACAAAGTGACCAGGAAAAACAGGCTATATTATGCAATGATGGAGTTGTGTTGTATGTTAAAGAAAATTTTAATTGAATCACATTTGTGAAGAAATGCTATCAATGACAAACAGGAAATCTACATAAAATAAATGGCATATAAAGGAAAAATATCTCAGTATTAGTTTTATATAAGCTAGGAGAGTTACATCTTTCAGTTGGCACAGAAATTATTTAAAAACTCCATAGTAGAAGACTAGAGAAAATGAGTGCTACGTCTCAAAAATATTTAACAAAGGTCAAAAGAAATCATTATTTTGTAAGACTAAGGTAAGGGAATTGTTTGAAAATAAGTTACTCTTCAAAAGACAAAGGCATTTCTAAGTGAAGAAAAAATGATCATAATGTCTGTGGTATTAAATTATAAATATATTAAAAATATCCAAACCAATTCTGACATGCCATTTACAAAATGCATGAAACCTACTATTACCATTTCAGGACCAAGAAACAATCCAGAGAGATTCTAGTCTCAGTAGATGATTAAGGAAGCAAATGATAAGTCCTTAGAGAAAGTGAGGAAACAGAAGCCAAATTTTTTTCTTTTTCTTTTCTTTTCTTTTCTTTTTTCTTTTCTCCCTTCCCTTCCTGGAATCTTCCCAGAACCTTCCCAGAACCTTCCCTTAACCTTCCCTTCCCTTCCCGGAACCTTCCCTTC